>OX457135.1:4715000-5279494 GCA_949752895.1 Dendrolimus pini
CGGCATAAATAATATCACCCATTTTATTACATAAAATTTGCTATCGATCAGTAAAAAAATCGCATTAGGATTCGATTGTTTTTTAATCTGGCCATAATATAATATTCCCATAAAAATTCTCGCGGAACTCTCGGGATAAAAAGTATCGCAGATTTTGAGCCTAAAAATTAGCTGTCGATCAGCGAAAACCGCATCGAAATCGGTTTAGTAGTTTTTACGCCAATCCCTAACAAACAGACAAGAAATAAATAAAAAATGTATCGTGTTCTCCGTTGTTTATATAGTCTATCAGAATTTATACTGCTGCTGCGCCGCGGGTCACATCCTTATGCTTTTTTCAGAGAGTAGGCGTTAATACAGGTTACATTGTGTAATTTTCTTATGTTAGTGCTATTTGCCCTCGAATGATTCACTTCATTTTATATCGCAAACTATCCCAAATAATAAAGGACCAAAATGATGAATATAAAAAATACCTATCCTACCTTATTGGATAACCTTTACATAAATCTATCTCAAAATCTAACCCATTACCCCGGGTGAAAAGTATCCCTTGTCCACGGGTATTAAAATTACATATATACTGAATTGCATCCAAATCGGTCCAAAGGAGAGACAAATATATTTTTATCTCGGAAACTATCCCATTTTCGGGTTAAAAAGTATTCTATGTTCATCCTCGGCATTGACAATATGTATACAGAGTTTCAGCCAAATCAGTCCAGTAGTTTTTCCGTGAAAGCGTAACAGGCAGACAGAGTTACTTTCGAATTATATTATTAATAGGGATTCCTGTTGCTTTTTTTAAATAACTTCAATATATAGAATTTTATAATATTATAGATTATCTTAAACTTCGTCATTTAACTTCACACTTTTCACTTCATCTAGTTTCATGAAGTTTTGTGGGAAGTAAATAAATAAAATCAAAATAAATAAAATTAATCTCTTCATTATTATTACTATACACGTTTGCTTAATATCCTTTTTACATTTTTTACCATTTGTTTATAAATTTTAATATTATGAAATGGTTTTTAATGAAACTGCTCACACACTCCTCCCACATACATACAAATTCATTAAAAATAAATAATACCAGTATGTTCCTTTACAAAGACGTGGATATAAAGAAATCATGTAAACACCCAATAAACGAATAACTACAACCACCATTAACTACACAAGACGCAAAAGGCAGTAGGTTAACAGCCAAAAAAGCCCTCCACGACTAAAGCAGTAAAGGTTTCAAAGCTCTCGTGTCAATGGTACATTAAGGGTTAACGTGTGAAACTGGCCTTATTTCATTGGGCAAAAACATTAAATGAAAATGTTACCGCCGACCGAGGGGCGGGTACATGATATATTCCTTCAATGTACTGTTGGCTACAAAAATGAAATTTACCAAATGTTTTTAGCAAAAAAAATACAATGATAATAATAAAAATAAAAAAAATAGAATTCACCTAATAAGTACAATTAGATACTATAGTAATACAATGCAAAAAATTTTGGAGCCAAACTTTACTTCGCCTTTTCCATTGATAGTCAACTATTACAAAAATGTCGATCAGGATATTATAACAGCTCAAAACTTTCATAATTAATCAAACTATAGTAAATACAAAAAAACTTTTTAACTACGAAGTAAATCCGTCGCATTCAGATGCAGTATATCCCACTTTTAGGACAAATGTATCATTTCTATAATCGTTATCGATTTTTTTTTATTGAAAAAAACCAACAACGCATATCAATAATACAAACAACAAAAATTACTTATAATGTAGGGCTAATAACAGGTTGTTCTGAATTTACTTGTGAATAAACGAGTGAACTAAAGTTTAAAAATGGAATGAATATATATACATAAGTGAAATAAGTATATACTTACACACGTACATACATACATAATAATAAATAAATTAAAAAAATCTAAATAAAATACATTGATAGATACATGAATATATATATATATATATATATATATATATATATATATATATATACAATAAAAATTAAATTGGAAAATGGACGCATAAAAAAGTTTATGATATTATATTACGCTATTAAAAATATTAGATAGGCTCAAGAGAAGGTAGACTTTTAGTAACGAAACTATTATTAAAATATGAATAGCCGTGAACCCAACCCTGAGACATGTGACAATGTCAAAATTCATGTGACATAATATGTATCAAATTTGTGGCTTCTGTCTGTGTTCACTATGTTCCGTCTTAAATACTTTTTCTTTTAAGAATAAATGCAGTACATAGTTCTCGCGTAGTTTATTTCTAGGCCGCATTTAGTTAGTTCTAATATTAAAATAAAATTAACAGAGACCAATTATCAAAAACGACGGTTGTCACTTTAAAGTAAAGTAAAGTATTCTGTGAACACCTAATATAAAAAAATATATATTACTTTTTGTCTATGATTATACATATTATAAGTCGTGGTAGCGTTATGGCTAGCGCACGCGCCCTAAACTCAAAGGTCGCGGGTTCGATCCTGGTCGGAACGCATGCACCACTTAAGGTGTTTTCTGACCTAATGTGCATGTTGTTACAATTACCACGTGCTAACAACGGTGAAGGAAAACATCGTGATGCAAACTGCACATCGAGATAACCGATGTGTCAAACCTGCCAAGCCGCCTTGGACACGCGTGGTGGATATACCGTCCATTCCCCTACCGTGGGCGGCCCGAGCCCAGCAGTAGGACAGTTATGGGCTGTTGTTATATATATATATGTTGTTGTCAGGAGCCTCAACAACAGACGAGCGTGCATGACAAGAGCTATGAATGTCAAAGAAGCAAGTGAGGTGTGTAAGAATAAGCCTGAATGGCGCTCTGTTGTTCGTGCCTACCGCGCAAGGGACCTGGCGTGAAGTTATTTATGTATGTATGTATATTATATATATAATACATATTGATAAACATTATTAGTGTGTCTCCAAGTTTGTAATATTTTAGAGGAAGACAGATTTTTACATTCGTTGAATATAGCAGGCTCACATGTGCAGACCTGGGATGGGACTAAAATTCTAGAATAATGATAAACCCGCTATTACTATCAGAACTAAACACTATAATTATGATAATAATTACTCGCTTCTGTTCCTATTTTTGATAGAGCAATATTGTGTATATTGTACACGATTCTCCGCGGCACGCATATACCCATGATATTTCTGTGCCACAGTCAAATGTATTTATATGAATGTAAGCATATGGACAACAGTAAAAAAAATGGATTTAGGTATACCGACGTACAAACTGTTGGATGTTCTTATATTTATGACTAGCTGCGCCCCGCGGTGTTACCCGCGTGGAATTGAAAAGTCGTTATATTTTAGATAATTCACGCTATATCTTTATAAATTACTAGCGACCCCGGTAGACGTTGTTCTGCTCTGAAAAATAAAAATCTAGGACCCGATCCCAGCGCCACCTACCGGTTCCAATTGTGGATTTAAGCCATTCGGGGAACCCGCTCAAACACACAAAAACAAAATCACCATAGTCGCTCCCGGTGATTAGGAGGATTCTAGAACCCGATCTCAGCGCCATCTACCGGTTCAAATTGTAGATCTAAACCATCCCGGGACCCACTCAAACACACACACAAAATTTCATCAAAATCGGTCCAGCCGTCTAGGAGGAGTTCAATGACATACACACGCACACAAGAAATATATATATAAAGATAGCCTATGTGTTATTCTGATGTGTAAGCTGCATTATTGTAAGGTTTCATCAAAATTCATTCAGTAGTTTTTTGCGTGAAAGAGTAAGAAACATATATCCATACATACATTCTTATGAACTTTCGCGTTTATAATATTTATAGGATAGGATGACATGACATTTCTGTGTTCGACTCTACGCAGTGCGAAATAGTTGATAGCTCGTAAAATTTTCATATGCGACTGAGAGATTTTATTGTGCTGATATTACATAATCCGTTATGGTCAATTTCTGCGGCGATATGGATGGAAGCGAGGAAAATTATATGTTTATTGCAGTTCCTTTGAATTTAACATTGTGTTAAAGTTCCTCGGAAGGTATTTTAAATGTATTTAACGACGACATTCATATATGTAAAATACATTGCCATATTACGTCGTACTAGTACCCGCAACTTTGTTCATGTTAGAATTAACTATTATCTTTATATTTTATCCAATTTGCACAACATATTTGTAAATTGTAGTCTATGTATTATTTAGATGCAAGTTATCTTATAGTAATATTGTGGTATCGGCAGTATCTTAAGGGGGACAAGTGGCTTCCGGGAACAGTAGGAGCGTCATTGGGACCTTCGAATTTACAAGTAATTGGGGATGGCGGAAATCCAGTTCATAGACACGTTGATCAGTTAAAACGCAGGTCAAGGAGATCCCTTGTTCTGCCGTGCCCTGATAGTGCCAGAAGCGGATATTATTGAAGAATCTAATGTAGAAACTGTTGAGCACAATATTCCATTCCATCCTCGTCTCCAGTATAGTTGTTCAGAGCTTGGGAGAAGAGAAACAACGTTTTCACTTGTAAGGTTTTAATCCGAACTGAGACTATATCATAAATACAGAACTACACTCTTTTATCATAACTATTAATACACTACAAATATATAAAGCTGAAGAGTTTGTTTGCTTGAACGCGTTCATCTCAGGAACTACTGGACCGATTTGAAAAATTCTTTCAGTGTTAGATAGCCCATTTATCGAGGAGGCTATAAGTTATATATATCATCTCGCTAATACCAAACTTTTCCACGCGGACGAAGTCGCGGACAGAAGCTAGTATATATAAGCACTATTAGTTCTGAAGCGATTTTACTGAAACTTTACGAACTTTACATTTCAGCCAATTTCGTTCAGTAGTTTTTGCGTAAAAGGGTGACAGACATCTATCCATCCTCGGAAACTTTTCTTATAATATTATATTACCAGGATTGGTGTTGCATTTTTCTAATTATCTACAATAATATAAAATTCTATACATCCCGTCTACAGACACGGCAGGCAGTGTACAGACATTGAAGCTACCAATTTATTAATTTATAAACTACAAGTGGAATAGACCTTATAAACAAAGGATAAGACGATGTATTAAGATTTCTTGTCTGATGATCTGTTTGTTTAGGATACACGTAAAATAAATTTTGGCTGATCGATAGCTAATTCTTAGACTAAAATTCTGCACTACTTTTAATACTGGCGATGCCGCGGGATTTTTTCTGGGAATTATTTAAAATCGCTAGATTAAAAAAAAACGAATTCCAATGTGATTTTTTTACTGACCGATAGCAAATTTAATGTACTAATATGTGTGATATTTTTTATGTCAGGAATCCCGCGGAATTTTTCCGGGAGTGGTTTGAAGTTGTTCGGAAGATAATTTTTATTTTTTATTATTAGCTTATTCCGATACAGTTTCCATAAAACGAAAATTTATATTGTTTTTCTAAATCTTGCGACACTTCGTGTCCCGGGAGTCCCGCGGGAATTTCTAGGTTAAGTGTGGACTAAGAGCCAGTCCACACGGTGCGTTGCGTCTCCGTTGCACGCACGCACGCACACACGACGGAACTGCAGCCCCCGAGACGAAGCGGGCGGGAGTGTACACATTGTGACAACGGAACGGCAGCGCTCAGTTGCTTGTGCGTTGATAGAGAGGATACATGCAAGCCCATATCATTTTTTACGTATTTTTGTATTCAGTTTTATTAGCAAGGTAAAATGAGTACCACTGAAGAAATTGACTTAAATTACTTCATTACATTGATTCAGGAAAGACAAATAAATGCGCGTCGCCGCTGCAACGTCGTAACGTTATTACTGCGTCGTAGTAACGCTGCGGTGAGCGCATGTGTGGCCGGCTATGCATCAAAATATTTGTGTTGCGTCGACGCAACTCTTAGTCGCGGGCATATCCTAGTTTAATTAATAAAATTCTTGATTGACATTAGAGCGGATCCTTCCAGTCGCTTATAGTAGAATTATTTTCTTCGTGCAGTTTGGGTCATAAATCAAACTCGGCCTCAGCCCGGCTAGGGCGGTGTGCATGTTGGGCGGGCGCAACGCCATTATCAATAAATACTCATTCTTATCAAAGAAAGATTATCATTCTTATAAAAATCATTATTATCTTTTTTGCTGTTAATTTTAAACTTAGATATAAGTATTTATATTTATTTTTAATATAACTTGTTACATTCTAAACTTTTGTACTTATAGTTTTTTTATACATAGATACCTAATTAATAATTTATTTTAAATCATTATTATTCTTATTTTAATAAATACGTTGTTTTATCTATTTTTTTCTTTCATTTTTATCACTAACCCACAAAATGACAAAAATAAATACACTATCAATAACGCTTATCGACAACAATAATGCGTATCACTATGCCTACCCATAAGGCCCGTGAGTGGAAGAGAGAGCGAAATACTCGCTTCACCACTCCGATTATTTATAACCCAAACTGCACGGAGAAAATAATTCTACTATAGTCATCAAAAGATACCACACAAAGCAACTTATTTTCGCCCTTTCATATTTGGGTGGATGTAACAATAGCATCGTTACATTCAGACATTCACCCAAATATCTCTCTTTTCTTTCACCCTATCCCAATATGCCTATTCCTTCCACGCTCCTTTATTCTGAAATACATCCTTTGTTAGACCATAAATAATCCATCCACCTCTTTTTTGGTCTACCTTTACATTTGTACCCATCAATCTTGTAGTTTAACATTAACTGAGTCTGTCACGTTTTGACGGAAAAACCACGACACCGATTTTTGCTGAAATTTGGTATAGTCGCAATACTGAGTATGGGAATTGGATACTTTTAGGTATCCTGGAAAATTGAATAAATCCAAGTAATTTTTCCGTGGGTGAATACCGCAACAAAATTTACTTATCTGTACCTTATATTATGAAGAAGGGATTGTTACAGTTATTTAGTAGCAGAGTTGTTCTTGTTTGAGTTGTCCGTTTAAAGTTAAATTTTGTATGTACTCTTATTTCTAAACGGTACAATCGGCCATTTCCTTAATTGAATAATAATGTTATATTTTTATTTATTCTGTGATTAACGCCTGTGTTATATAGAGTAAGTAGTTCTATATAATTTAACATAATTTGATGTGTTAGTATTTGTCTCTAATGTGAGATAATTGTGTACAGATTATAATTCCAAATCTCTCAATTGTATATAAACGGTATACACTACATTATATTTTCATGTTGGTAGACGCGCTAGATGTATACTGTATTCGACTTATTTTATTACATGTAAAACTTTAAGTATAATATTTTACACAATATCTTACATAAAATACTAGCTGTCCCTGCAGACGTCCTACCTGGAAAAGCTTCAATCGATATGCCGACAGCATTAAAGTTTATAATTAACAAATAAAACATAGGGGTTGATCGTAGAGGGTTGAAAATTTAGGGTTGTATGTATTTTTTAATGCTGTATCATAAAAAAATTAAAAAAAAATGGGGTGGACTACCCTCAACATTTAGGGGGATGAAAAATAGATATTGTCCGATTCTGAGAACTATCCAATATGCACACAAAATATCATGAGAATCGGTCAAGCCGTTTCGGAGGAGTTTAACTACAAACACCGCGACACGAAAATTTTATATATAAGATTATCTGAAACCAAACAATAATGTATTAAATTCTTGTCATTTAATTAAAATAGTTTATCTATGACTTCAATCCGCTATCGATTATGCCAAGATGCTAAGTTTTTTATACTGTTAAATTGTTGGAGGGATAGCGAGGTGTTCTAAGAATGCTTATTGACAGTTCAAAGTATGTATTATTTTAAAACCGTAAGGTTCTCTGATTATAAGTGTGGTGACCAGTTGATGTTCTTTTATTACCATAAACCCTTTTGAGTTGTTGCAAGTATTGTAGGATATCCCTACTACTGAATAACTATAGTGGAGCGGTATTTCGGTTTAGCATTCTTACATAGTTCGGATAAAAATTACTCGTATAGCAAGCAATCTGAACTCTATGTTTAACATAACAAGATATTCGGTAGATTTATTACAAAATGAAGCTATAAAGAGCGAAGAAAAACAAAGAGTGAGTTAAAAGCCCGTATGACACACATTTAACGGCCGACGGCACATAAAGAAACCTCATTTGAATAACATAACACAATTTGTGTTCGCACACACGAACCTTAATTGTCCGTGATTTTGTTTTATTTATATTTTACTGCCGGGAGTGGAGTAATTCGCTTTTTTACTATCACGATGAAATGTGGAGTGCGGTGTTCAACCCACTTCAAACATAAGATTCTTATATTGACTGTACGTCTTTTAGCAGTATATGAAAGATTTTTTTTCTCTTTGGATATCCTCAACAGTTGAAGATAGTAATAGTTGGGAGACACACAGAGCCTAAAAATTAATAACTTAGGCAAAAAAAGGAAAAACAACACACATGGCACTAGTTAAGATAATATATATAGGTATAGACATAAGGCACACACTGCACATGCACTCTCTCACAACACCAGCATGTAACAGATACACTCTACATTAGTATAAGTTTAGTATTAAAATTCGAAAAAAAAATATTATATAGTCTTAAGGTACACCACAACATAAAAATCACAAAATTAATATCACACACAGTAAAAAAATAAACAATAAGCGTGTATGAACTCTAAAAACTTTCATAGTAATTAAGTTGTAAAAAGGGTACGGAGCTAGAGTCCGTAGACTTGTTAAAAAAAAATTGTTGGGAGATTCACATCCGTCCGTGAGGTGGTCAAAACTGCTATAAGGCTAGATAATACTTGCAACAACTCTGAAGGATTTTTCGAAATAAAAGAACAGCAACTGGTCACTTTACTTATAATCAGGGAACTTTACGTCTTACATATATTTCATACACTGACTTTTTACACTCGATAAGCATTTTTAGAACACCTCGCCATCCATACAACAATTTTACAACCTAAGCAACTTAGCAAATTGGCACAACCGATAGCGGATTGAAGTAATTGATAAAACATTTGAATTAAAGGGTTACGAATGAAAAGAATTAAATATATTATGGTTTGAAAATTTTAGATAATATTTTATGTAAGATATTATAAAAAATATTATACGTAAAGTATTACATGTAATAAAATAAACCGAATACAGTATAAATCTATCGCGACTGCCAACATGAAAATAAAATGTTATGAATACCGTCTATATACAATTGAGATTTTGAATTATAATTTATACAATTACTACATCATGTAAAGGATAATAATTGTTACATAAAATAATGGTAAATTACAGACAACTATTCTATACAAAACAGGCGATTATCGCAGAATAAATAATAATAATAAATAACATTATTTAATTATGGAAATGGCCCATTGTATATCGTCTAGAAATAAGAGGGTACATAACAAAATTAATTATTAACTTTAAAAAGAAACATGAAAAGAACAACTATGTTACTAAATAACTGCAACAGTACAGGGCTAAAAATTCGGCAATTTTTTTATTGCATAAGCTCAGCAGACAGGCAGACGGCCCACCGGTTGAAAAGCAGTTACCATCGCCTACGGACATTTGTGACATCAAAGATGCTAACTGTTATTGCGGTATGGTAAATACGCTCGCAGTGTTTTTTAAGTAACCTATGTAACATATCGGCTGAAATCACGTTACGTTCGGCGTAATGCCGAACCCTTTCTAGAGGCTGTTTCCGTGAGAACGCATTCAACGTATTTTGAATAGCAAACAACACATTACGCGACCGAAAGTCCTGCGACCGGGCGGCATGTCGTAAGAGGTGACAAAAGAAGCCACAGCCTGGTGGTAGAGTATTTGCCCGACTGGATAGCTACTACCCCTGGTCTAGAGTATGCCGCCGTAACTACTTTGAGTTGTGTTCCAGCAATGGTGACCAGATTCCAGTCTCCCTTAAGACAGCAGCACTTGGCAGCACCTGGTATTGCTAATGTCCATAGGCGACATTGACCGCTTTCCATCACAGTTGGGCCGTCAGCCTGTCTGCTGAGCTTCGGCATTAAAAAAAATAAGCCCAACGTAGTTGAACCAATTTATGTATACATGTTTCGATATTTGTACGGATTAAAAGTACATGATTTCACCTCTTCATAAAGCCAATACTGATAAAATTTATATTTTAAAGGAAAAAGCAGGTTTATGTCAAGCCGCCTTGGACAAGCGTGGCGGGTATACTGTCCATTCCCCCCCCACAATGGGAGGCCCGATCCCAGCAGAGAGACATTTATGGGCTGATATTATATTAATTATTATTATTAAGTATGTTTATAGAATACAATAAAACGTTTGGAATAAGGTTTCGTACTGCGGTCACAAAATACCAACTGTTCGGCGCGATCGATGTGTCATACAGTCACATTCAGTCGCCGAAGTGTCGGCACGTGTGTCGTTACACTGAAGCTGCTAAATATATAAAAGATATATAAACTTTTTATAACTCATGCCACAAATATTTGAAATTGACACTTTTTATTTGTCATACACTCTAAAATTGGCTCACATTTTTATTTTCAAATAATGTGTACAAATAGGTCTCGGGCTCTTGTTGCTCGCTTATTTAATACGTGAAGCAAAAACTTTGTACCCTTTTTTACGAAAATTGCGCCGACGGAAGAGTATGAAATTTCGCACACGTATAGTTTATATAGAGAAGGAGTGCAGAATGCTAATATTTATTTTAAATTATGCATAACAAATACATGAAATCAATGAAAAAACTATACACCTGGTGTACCATGTATTTGACACACACGCATATATACTCTTTTTTATTGTTAAAGTCAATTCAACAGTGTAGCCTTGGCGAAATCTGTGATTATAGATGTTATAGTCTTTGACCACAGAGCCTTAATAATGTTCAAACTTATAATTTAAATTAATTATGGTCGAATTTCGACCAATGGGCGACTACTGGAGCAAACGAAACGTCCGAATACAGCAACCGTGGGTCGGAGACTGATTTCACCACTACGTTGCCGATAAAAACAACAACTGGCGTAAACTACCCACATTAAATATACGAGGATTCAACAAGACTTCATTTGATTTTATTAATTTGAGGACAATTAAATAACTATTTCATACATATGAAAGCAAAATGTAAATGACCATAACATTGACAAGGGTGCGAAGTCGTTTAAACATATTTAAATTGTGTTTTCTCAGACTTTAAATCCAATTCAGAGGCCATTAGCATAATCCGAATACATTCAAGCCTAATTGGTCGCTATAATCTTTTAATATAATGCGTAACCTTCTAGGTCATCTGTCCATTGTGTCGAGATTTGACCGCTTAGGGGTTTCACGGAACGTTTGATACTGTCACAGGAGCATATTGAGCATTGCTTTGCTTCCACTTTTCTAATGAATAGGATACCAATTTTTTTTAATTGCATGAGTTCAGCAGACAGGCAGATGGCTCACCTGATGGTAAGCTGTTACCATTGCCTATGGATATTTGTAACACCAAAGGTCCTACCAATGTGCTGTCGCTCTCTAAAGGAAGACTGGAACCTGACCGCTAATGCCGGTACACATCTCGAGTTTGTTATATCGGCATACTTTAGACTAAAGGTGGAAGATATCCAGACGGGCAAATACCTTACCAGCTGGCTGTGGGTTGTTTTGTCACGGCCGCAGGAAATTGTATTCTTTCTCCGTTCCTGCACGGATAATAACGTTTAGAAGTGAAACTCCTTATCGTCGTCTTTTTTTCCTGGACCTTTCAATTTTAATGTCTACAAGACACGGGTAAACATGCTCCATCTTAGATCACTTTTACAATCCAGATCAGGTGCAATGTCGGTCAATCTATACTAAATAATGAAATGTAAAGTATTAAACCTATATATAACTCGACTACGGCAAACAATGACGATAATTATCACGTACCCAATTGAGATTATAAACATTGGTTTAAGGACTAAATTATTAATCATGTAATTCATATTGAGTTAAAGTAAGTTTGCAGGCTTCTTTAACGTTCTTAAAGAAGCGTTCAAAATTACCCTAACTAAATATGAACAAAGCCGTAAGTGTATGGTCTTAAGACAATAAAGTGTATTATGAAAATAAAAGTGCTTTTATTATGTTGGTGTACAATGGCTCGGCGCAAAAGGGCCACCGACCACAGCCACCGGTGGCTAGCGATGAGCAATTGACACGTGTTTCATACATTTTGTAGAGACTCTCCGACACGTGTGGCTGATAGCGGCCACGCGCTATATAGCTCTCAATCTTGTTCGCGCGGAGGCGCTTGGCCGCCACCGGTGGCTGTGGTTGGTAGACCGTTTGCGCCCATACTAAAAAGTATGGTTATTGTTATTGTCAGTATATACTGCAATGAGAAGAAAACAAAACTCTTCCTTTTGGCTTTATAGAAGTCTGATAATAATGTAGTTTATTGTTGCTAACCTAAATTTATGGGAACTAATATATATGTGTAGGAGATGTTATGAAGCTATAGTTGTAGTATTTACTCGTATAATAATGTCATAACTTAATAGATTATGTTAGGTATCACGAAACAATAGCTATTTACAGCAGATGTTATTGATCTGTAGCAGTGAATAAAAAGGATTAGTTAGTAAATACGATACTACTATAGTTACTTAACGATTTGGTGGCATTTGTAACAAGTATTAAGAAATAATATTTAAGTTTTCACGACTTGTATACATAATAAAACTACGTTTTAAGCGCGGTAACTTATTTGATTTTTATTATTCTGACATTTCGGCCGCTTTTCACTGGCCGTGATCACAGAAGACAAAGATGTCAAATATCAATAAGTATTGTTAAAGGTTTATTTAGCTTACTGCCAACTTGTTTATTTTCATTATTTTGTTTATGGTTATTGTTTACTGTATGGAAGCCTAATCTAATTTACCACCGCTACGCAATACGTTGTGGCTTGAAGAGAAGATGCGGCACAAGAAACTCTTCACAAACTTTTCTTCAATAAATTACCACGTTTAAAACCGTCAAAACGTAGTTTTATTAAGTATTAACAAGTTGCTGAACATTTTTTATGATAGAACATTTAATTGACGGTACTTTTAAGTACTTTATAGTATATAAGCGGTGCGTGGCGCGAGGCAGGCACAGTTGTTCTACTATTCGCCAGGCGCTATGATCTCCACTAAATTTAGTACGACATACATTTATGTGTGTTTAAATGTTGTATAATATTGGGTTGATATAAATACTTTTGAAATAGTGAGTTGATAACTGCGAGGAACGGGGTGACTATAAGGGGAGTTGGAGGTAATATATCTAAATATGTTGTTATCAAATAATTGAATTAGTAATTAAACAGTTTTTTCTTATGTTTCTGTGGTTACGATATATGTTATTGATTTATTATACGAAGTTTCGATGACACTCACGCTATGTCAATCGAATGATTATCAAAATTGAACAAGTAATTGAGGGGTTATATTATATTTTCTTTATATTGTAAGCTTTTCTAGGAAAATTGTTGTTAAAATATTTTTTATGGAATATTGACAACCCTATGGCGCTAATCTTATTATGTTAAAATTTAGCGCCTCAGTCCCTTTTTATGCGTAATTAAGTGTTTTACGGTTATTGTTCGTGCCGTACTTTGTTTTGGCTATTTGCCTGCTTTTAAATTATGTACTATCACGAAAGAAGATTACCTACTGGGAATGAGAATAGTCTAGTGAAAAAATTAAATACTCTGGAAATTTCCTCGACCCTACCCTTATTCATAATAGTTATGTATACGAGGTTTATAAGTGCTGTAAAAACAGTTAAACTTTTCATCTCAGTCATTGCCTTATTGTTGCCTTTTATTTCACCGAGATCGGTTTTAGCTTGTTGGGGGGCCGATATATAGGATATTGTTACATTTATTTAGTTGCATAATTGTTCTTGTCATATTTCTTTTTAAGGTTAATAATTAACTTTGTTATGTACCTTCTTATTTTAAAAAGGTACTTTACTTGAATAATATAGTTATATTTATATTATTTCTGTGATTAGCGCCTGTTTTGTATGGAATAGTTCTCCATAATTTACCTCAATTTTTTATAAAAACTTGAGAGGTGTCAAGGGACACCCGGATGGAACGAAGTTCTTTTCGATTAGTTAGTGAAGGAATTGTTTTTTTTTTAAGTTATAATAATATTTTTTTTTATTATTAATGCCGCACGTCGCACGGCTTACAACTATAGCAAAAAGTGTCGTTACAACTTTTGGTCTTAATTTTTTCCGTCTAGCCCCCTTTCGCAACGCGCGATAAGGAACTTCCTTCCAATAATAATATAATGTGGTAATTGTGTAATAATTCAAGGTCTCTCAATTGTATATGGATGGTGATGCATGATGAAAATCATGTTGGCAGACGCGATACGCAACCTAACTAGGTTATTAGTTATCTAACTGTTTGAAAAACTTTCACCAGGTCTCTTGTTTTCAGCTTTTCCAGTGACCACAAGTCTGTGTATATTCTCTGAATTCTTTCCGCTTGTATGTACCTAATTATTATGTTTTCGGTACAAAAGCGTGTTAGTTGTAATAACTTCAAAACAAACAGAACAAGGTAAAATTGTACAAAGAGAAAAATTGTATAAAGAAATTCTTGTATAATCAAGATATTAAGAGATTCCAGTTGATTCCAGATATGCCAAAAAGAACCAACAGACAAATTATATAAAAAATTACCAATATCGTTGCAGACAGATTCTTGAAGATTAGTGATGCCGGAATAAACATTTGTGACATACAGACAGATACTGGAGTAAGGCCACAAAGGTTCCTGTAATATATGGGAGGTAGTCGAATATTCATTGATATAAAGGACGGATGACAGTAAGTACGTTATCAGTGAATACACTGCGCCAAGAGCAGCAGTAAATAATGGTTGACATAGGGAAGTAAGGGTAGAACTACGCATTGTAATGATGACAACCTAAGGGTTAACAGTTACAGACTGTCGAAACCTTAAATCATGATGAACGGTTATTGACATCAAATTGGTCAGATTCACTTACTACATACATATTTCTCATATAAAAGATTAAAGTATGAGATAAGATCGTTATTAAGACTATAAATGCAAAAATAACTCTGACTGTCGGTCATTTACGTTGTCACGGAAAAACTACTATATCGATTGGACTGAAATTCGGCATATATCTAATTTCGACACGAAAAATAGACATAGGATACTATCCCGGAAAAAGTTTCTCTGGGGCGATAGAGCCTAGGAAATAATTTAATACAATGAAAGCTTGCTCTCTAAATAAACAAGGGACATTTATCAGGGTAGAGTATAAAAGGGTGCCTCTCGGGACAGAAGTGATAACTTAAACTAATCTAAGTAGAATTATTTAATATTTAAATTATATATATGTCGGAGGGAAGCTATAATTGGACGTATCGTTGACTGGATGTATAACACATAATATCATTTGTTTACATTTTAATTACTTCTAAAATTCTTAATGTAATTTAATTTGATTTGTTGAATGTTTCTATAACTTAAAGATCGTTCTAACCTAATAAAAGTTATGAATATTGTAATTTAATAAACGACCAATCAGAGCAGAGCATATGGCGGAGCGGGGTCAGCGCCCTCTATACTTTGAGTAATATCTACTTGGGTAGACTGAGGAGTTTTTATGACACATTCGGTTGGTGGCAACAGGTCGAGTTGGACCATGGAGTATTTTAAAGAAAGTATTGAAGCTGGAAGTATGAGCGGGTGCCCTGAACCCGCTGCTCGGTCTAAACTATGTCATAATGTTGATCAAATCTAAATTAAAAGTGTATAAACCGTGGCTATTGTGTTTTATGCTCGCATTTTATCCTGATGACGCCCACTAAACCTGCAATAACTAAAGATGATGTCGTGAGATAGAGGCCGTTCTGCGACATATACATATATATGCAGACGGCCCACTTGATGGAATGGATGGAAAGCGGTTACCATCGCCTATGGACATTTGCAACACCAGGTGCTACAAATGCGCTGCTGCTCTCTTAAGGAAGACTGGAACCTGGTCACTAATGCCGGAACAAAAATCAAGGTTGTTATGGCGACATACTTTAGACCGGGGGTGGTAGCCATCCAGTCGGGCAAATGCCCTACCACCTGGCTGTGGGTTGTCTTGTCGCCTCTTACGACAGGCCGCCCGGCCGAAGGAATTTGTATTCTTTCTCCGTTCCTGCACGGATAAAATTATTTACGGCTTATTTAACTTGAGAAAAGTTTAGGTTATTACATTGCGAAATATGGTTAGCACTGTGTTAGAGTGTGAGAGGAGGAGCCTACCTACCGCTGCCGTATGCGTGAGAGACAGGGAAGCTAGATAGACTGGCGCCGTAACGCGTTACGTTACCCTCCCATAAGAAGTTATCACTTCAAAAAGACTAATAAATCCTAAAACGGTACAGATTTTTTTTTTTAAAGTGTAACCTAAAATGCAGGAACTAGCACTCACAAAATTGTAATTTAGTTGGCTGAACCATAAGTAACTACTGAAACTTTAAACGTCATTTTGCTGAAATTGTTTGAAGGAACTTGGTAAACTTTGGCATAACTGGATCCAGTTGTATGTTTTTTTTCTAAATATAATAATGTAGGTTTAGGTTTTCGGTTACTTAATGTCGCATATTCGACGGTATTTCCCATAGGATGCTTTGTACAATCATATTATAAATGTATATTTGTTGAGTAATGTAATCTAATCATTTGGCTTTAGGTAGAATAAGAATTTTATCATATAAATTTGTTATTATGGACTTTATATTATTTTGACAGCCTCTGTGGTTGAGCGGGCTAAGCCTTTGCCGGCCTACCTCACTGCAACGCAGAGGCTCCGTATTCGATTCCTGGTATAGTATATTTCGGAAACTTATTTTTTCCGTTATTTACTATGGTCTGGGTGTTTGGGATCGGCCCCAGAGTAGTCCGTTGTATATTACACATAACACAAGCGTATCTTGCTTAATTTGGGGATATATAATACAGGGTGTCTCAAAAGAAAGTTCACATTTGTTTTGGTTATTGCGTGAACGCAACTAATCTGAGGGGCTCGAGGCTGTGTCAATCGGTAGCCTGGCTCTTGGGAATTTAGTCACTATGGAGCGTTTCTCGGGAGCAGCCCGTGCAATGTGCGTACGCGAGTTTTATAAAAACGGTAATTCGGCGACCGTAGCGCGTAGAAAATTCTGCAGCATTCGATATATTCGTCCTTGAATGATGCGCTAAGCACACGACTCATTGCAAAATGGGTCGAGAAGTTTTTAAGAGACCGGGTCAACACTGGAAAAACCAAAATCCAGGCGTCCAAGATCTTCGAGAACGGTCGAAAACGTAGACAATGTCGCCCAGTCTATTCGAGACGATCCGAACCTTTCAATTCAGAAGTGTGCTGTGGCCTAAAACGTGCACAGATCGTCATTATGCCGCGTTTTGCATAAATATTTAAAACTGCACCCGTACAAAATTCAGTTGGTGCAAGAATTAAAGCCTCCTTAGGATGCTGGTCAGAGGCTTGACTTTGTCAACCAGATGATTGAGAGCTTTCCAACGTTTACCAACATCTTGTTTTCAGATGAAGCCCATTTTCTTCTTAATGGACATGTTAACAAGCAAAATTGCCGCTATTGGAGTGCAACCAATCCATAACAAAAACATCAGACACCCCTACATTCGCCTAAAGTCAACGTATAGGCCGCAATGACGGCGCGAGGGCCGTCATAGGCAATTTTAGTGCTCGATTAAATGAATGCCGTGAACGCAACGGTTTACATTTGGACGATGACTTTAAAAAAAAAAAAACCCAAACAGTGTATTTTAATATGTATAAAACATTTTTGCAATAAACACATTACTTTTTTTAAAATTATTTTTTTGAAATGTGAACTTTCTTTTGAGACACCCGATATAATAAATAAATAAATAATAATAAATAAATAAATTTTTATTGAACTAAAAAATGTTACAAATATACTTGCAGTTACAATGATACTTAAATTAAACTAAACCTTAGAAACATAAATAACTACATTATAATGACAATATTAAAATTATAAGTAAGTATTTAAATCGGCATTAATAATTTTGAACCTGTTCTTTATATTGCCCGAGTTGTTGAAAGTAGCGCTGTCTTCCTAGCTAGGTTATAAAATAACCTGTGTTAAGGAGAAACAGCATACTAGACTCAGATAGGATGATACTGAACGGGGGGACGGTTAGTCAAAATGTTAAAGTCCAAGTTTTATGTTATGTATGTATGTGATGTGATAGTAAGTTATGTATTTATATTATGCATGTATTGGTTTGTGTATATTCTGTGGTATGTTGGTTTATGTATATTCTGTGTTATGTTGTATGTATGGTACATTATATTATATTATTTTACTAGTGTTATTCTAATAATTTTTCTGTGTCGTCATAATTACTGTTTTGTAGAAATGTTCGTAGTGATTTTTTGCATTTTGCATAGATTAGGTCATAGATTGGACATTTAGCATTAATTCAATTGTTAAGTGCAGGACCAAGATAAAAATAGAACTTTTTGACGAATGAGAAGTTTATATTAGGTAATACACAAATTATGTCTTTGCGACGCTTGTAGATAATTTTAAAAGGTGTTTGTTGATGTTGCAATAGGACCGTATGAAGAATAAATAACTGGCGTACGTTCAAAACATTATATATAAACTTCATATAGTTCGGTAGTTGGAAACAAAATTGGACGAAAAGTAGCCACTTTTAGAATAGCTCTGTGAGCTATTTCAAGAGGTTTCATATATGTTTTGGAAGCTCCACCCCAACAGGATATACAGTAAATTATGATCGATTGACATAAAGCATAATAAACATTGCGAATTATATGAGGATTAGCAACATGTCTAAGAGTTTTAAAAATATATATAAGTTTGCGAACTCTACTAGTAAGGGACTCAATATGAAGTTTGAAATTTAAATTTTTATCCAAAGGAATGCCTAAGTACTTAATATGGTCTACAGAGGTTAAATTAGGGCATTTGCAGACAGAAGATAAGGAATAGGAACAGTTGTGCGCTTTCAAGATAATTGGTATTATAGGTTGTGAAACAGAGCTTATTGAAAAAGTAATAAATTTTGTTTTAGACGTATTAAGGGTTAGAAAATTTGAAGATAACCAATTCTGTGTTATATTAAAACCATATTGTGCAACATTTTCAAGATCATGCCATGAATCAGCAATAAATGTTAACGCAGTATCGTCTGCGTATGATACTATAGTAGCGTTGGGGATGGAATGATCACATAATTCATTGATGAAGACAAGAAACAGGGTAGGACCTAATATACTACCTTGTGGGACGCCATATTCTACAGGGAGCTCATGGCTAATGAATTCGTCAATCTTAAAGATTTGGGTGCGGTTTGTAAGATAGCTACGGAAAAGATCCAATTGATCACCTCTGACACCAACTTTTTCAAGTTTAAGTAGAAGAGTAGAGACAGGTATAGTATCAAAAGCTTTAGCTAAATCAAGAAATATAGTTAAAACCTTTTTCTTCTGGTATGTGATTAGTAAGTTCTAATACTGCATCATTCGTCGATTTATTTTTACGAAATCCAAATTGGCGTGTAGATAATAAGTTAAAATGTTCAAGATAATATATAATCTTCTTGTTTAGCAGTCGCTCAAATACTTTGGACAGAGCTGTGAGTACAGCTATTGGTCGGTAATTATTAGGTAAATTCCTGTCTCCACCCTTGAAAATAGGATGTATAATAGCCTTTTTAAAAGCAGAGGGAAATACCGAAGTCTGAATACAGAGATTGAAGATATGGCTTAAAGAAGGTGCCAAAGCTGATGCATATATTTTTAAAATTATGGGAGAAATACCATCCCAACCGGTCGCAGCATTTGAGCGTAACGATAGAATAGCTGTAATGATTTCATCTGGATCCATATTTTCTAATACAAATGAAGAAGATATTTTGGTGTAAGCTGAACTGTGAGGAGTAGTTGAATGAAATGAAGTTTGATTTTGTATAATATTGTTAGCGAGTCTTTTGCCTGTGTCGACAAAAAACTTGTTCACGTTATTACAGGACTCAGTTGGCGTATTAGAAAGTGAGAGCAATTGTGACGAAATAGTTTTCTTTTTTGTGGTATTTGTTATATTCCTAATAGCTTCCCAAAGTATTTTTGGATTTTTAATAGCGTTATTAAGTGTCTCGGTATCATGCTGTCGTTTAGCTTTTTTCAAGATACTTGTGCAATGATTTCTATATCGTTTGTATGTTATGGTAAAAATCTCATTATCAGGCGATTGTTTTACTTTTTTATGTAATTGGTCTCTATGTCGCATGCATCTTAATAACCCAGGTGTGATCCATGGCTTAATGGTTTTATTTCGTGGAGATATTTTAATATATTTTGTGTGTTTCGTTATAGCTGATTTTATTAATTCAATAAAAGTATCTACTGCTAAATTAACATCTAATATAGAAGCAATTTGCTCAAAATTAATACTATTCATAGAGCTATCAAGCATATCATAGTCTATTTTAGTGATATAGTGTTCAGCAGGTGATTTAGTGTACTTGCGTTGAAGACAAAATAAAGTTGAATTGTGATCGGTTATAGTAGTGTCATATAATAGTGTAATAGTTGGTAATTGTGTTTTTAAAATAATGTGGTCTAGACAATTATTTCCTCTGGTTGGTAATGTATGTGCAGGAATAAGGCCATAAAAAGCTAGAGAATTTAAGTATTCAGGTGAGCGTGAGTCACTGTTGTACGTTTTGATGTCTATATTTATATCACCCGCTATTATGACTGATTTAAAACTATCCAAGGATGCAAGAGTTGCCTCAAGAGCAGTAAGAAATTGTTGTATGTTTTCATTACTTGGAGAGCGGTAGATACAGACTAGGGCAATATCTGTAGACAGTTTAATAACAAGACACGAAGCTGACAGGTCAAAGTTTGGTTCAAGACATACAGACAACAGACTAGATTTTATGTAAACCACCACTCCATCACTTTGGTTGATATGCTTGGTAGTACTGTAGGATGTGTAATTTTTCAAAATTGGTATATTAGTATTATTATTACACATCAACCAGCACTCTGTTAAAACCAATATGTCACAGTCAAAGGGAATACGGGCTAGGAGTGTTTCAAAATTTGAGAAATTGCAACATATTGATCTTATGTTTTGACAAAGAATTTTCAAGTAATTGCTAGAAGTTTTTATTATTGAAAGTGAGGATTAAGGAGTACAATTATAAACATCAGATAAAGAAAGTTGATCAATCTTTTCAGCTAGAGATATTGTTGAATTGGCCATTTAGATATCAATTGTTTAATATGCATAAGAGGTTAAATGCATTCATAAGTCGACGGTAAAATTCATATCTCCATGATAATTGTACAATAGTGTTTCTTATTACAACTCCTAGAAATAAGCAGAATAAATAGACAGTATGCGTTCGAACACAACACGATGAATAAGTAACTTTTTCATAAGTAGCGTAAAATTTTGTGATATATGACGACAAAATAACTATTACAAATGTATTGTACAAATAGTAAAGTGTGAAGTATTGAAGATAAACTATGTATATAAAATAGTAGTGATGTAAATTGTGTATAAGTGAAAACAAAATATAAGTTGTTACAAGTTCAAAGTTTACTCCACGAAGAATTTTAGTTTGTTTACAACAATTTTCATGAGTAATAAATCTTAATTTTAGTATCTTAAAACTAGAATATATTAAAGTAAGTTCTCTATTGTTATCAGTGCTGAACAAGTATAAGATAGAAAATAATTGTCATTTATTATTTGAGGATGAATTAAGTTGGTGCAGTTGCCCTTCATTTTTAATAACTGTGTATTGTTCACCAGGTTCCTTCTTTAGCAAAACTCTACCATTTGAGGTCCAACAGAATTTGTAGTTATTTAATTTAGCGAAATTTCTTGCAAGATAAAATAATCTTTTCGTATGGGATGTTAATTGTTCTGCAATATATATAGGAACTTTCGGGATGGTTTCAAGTCCTAGCAAGGTAGAGTTTAATTTTTCTTCAGGGTGAAGTTGATTGTATTGCTTGACAGCAACTAAAAAGTTGCTCTTTATTAAAGTATTTGTGAATTCTACAGTAATATTCGAAGTTTGTTTTTCCTTTCTAGATGGGTGTCTAACAACTTCACGTATATTAAAATCAGATACATTCATAGCGAGTTGTTTAGATAAATTTAAAATCATGTCGTATAGCATGTTCTTTGATTCGTTTGTTCTTTTTGGCACATTTCTTATTTCTATAGAGGTTTTAATTAGATTGTGATCAAATGTGTCGACTCGTTCTTGTATCGCAGCAACATTCCTTGCCAAGCTCTCTCTATCTTTTTCCAGACCAGATATCTTCGTCTCGAGAGAAGTTAGTTGTTCTGAGATAAATGTCATGGATTTTTCTATTTCGTGATTAGTGTTCTCAATTTTAACATTTTGATTCTTTATTTCCATAATGTGGCTTTCTAACTTATCCATACGAGAATTTTGAGCACAAATAAGTTCTTGAATCATATCTTTAATGTCATTTTTAAAGGTATCCATTTCATTACCTGCAGCTCCTTTAATAGGTGCCGTGCGCCGGGTCTTTGGTTTACCATTTACCTGTTTGTTTTTAAGCGAAGCATTTTCCTCTTCTGCGAGTAAAATTTGAATATCCGTATCAGAGCGCGATACTATTACCTTATTTGGTTGTGTTTCAAGCATATTTACAGGCTGGCAAGTGTTGTAGCTGGATTTAGTTTTTATTAAGATTTGACTACTACTGCTCTCTCTTATCGAAACGGGTTCACCAATATAAATATTATAAATCTAAGCGATGTCAGATTTTCAAATGTGTCTTCATAAAGTAATGTAGTAAACAGCAGTTTTAAAAGCGAGTCAAAGTGGGACTGGAACCTGCGCCTTTGATTGGATGGTTTTGAAAGTTAAGTTCTCACCGTAAGTGCTACCGAGACACTCATCAACACGATAAGATTATAAAAAATACACTTGTGCCGATATTGCTGTGTATGTGATTATATCTGTATAAATTGTCACAAGCGGGTATTACGGTGTTACTCACTGCATTTAAAACATATTGCTGAATATGAAAGTTATTTGCCTGATATTACTTTATATTTAACACTTATAAGTTGATTAATATAAACAAACGCAACTTTTATCATTTAAGTAACTATTGATCAGGTTTTAAAGCATCGGAAAAAACTATTTAACACCTTTTTGTAATTAAATATCACGCAGTAACTATTAACACGTCCACTTTTTACGACTACCGTCCTATTTCTGTTTGTCTGCCGATTATTACTTCTCGTCTTTGTAACAAAAAAATGGACAAGGCATAAATATTTCAAATTTTTTTTATTAGAATATGTTTAATATTTTTTTATAACTGTATCATAAAATAATATAACAAGCATTATAATATCGTATCTATAATCTAACTTTTTAGGAATCTAAAAGTTTATGTAATTATTTTTAAAACAAAAAAAGCGCAGCTAAATACAAAAAGGCTAATGGGCGTATGGCGAACATTTGCAGCGGTTTTCATCCAAACCCCCAACCATCGTCCTGAGGGAAATACTGCCGAATATGATACCATGTTTGTATAAAAGAGAATGAAAGTAGCAACTTAGTACCGCTCATAGCACTAGTGAATTGGATAAATAAACACGACCCTTTTATGTATATATTTTTAACATTTAATTAGACGTGGTGAAGGGCGAATCTCCCACGCACATCATTAGCCGCAGCTACATAAGTTTTTTTAATCTTATTTTTTAAAATAATTCTTCAGTTGCCAGTCATGCCGGGACACAACTCTAGGTTGTTATGGCGACATACTTTAGACCAGGGGTGGAAGCCATTCAGTCGGGCAAATGTCCTACCACGTGGCTGTGGGTTGTTTTGTCGCCTTTTATGACAGGCCTGTCAAATGCAAGGCCGCAGAAAATTATATTCTCACTCCGTTCCTGCACGGATATAAAAATTATAAACTACCGTATTTAGATTTGTTGTCTTTCGATCTATCTGAAAGTTTGTCTTGATTAATCTTCGAGACGGAATTGATATGAATATAATGTAAACCCAAGCGAAAGAAGTCGCGACTACTAGTACAATTAGACTGAAATAAGCTTTCCTCCTACGTAGTAAAACTACCTGACATTTGTTACACACACATTTGAATATCGTCGAATCATTCATTTTAAGTGTCTACCATTATAATAAATACCTTCACACTATTAATTATTAAAAGCTGTTACAATTGAATGTAGGCGAAAAATGGACCCTATAAAGAAATGAAACACTTTTACACATATTAAGTTTCGATGCGTGAATACCGTGAACCGTGAAACCGTGAGGGTGGCTATTAGGTCGTTTCCTTTGTATTGGTTTTAATTTATTCAATTGTAAAGACTTGCGAACGCTACGATGGAGTTAGTATTTATTATTATGACCTAAGTGTTTGTTTAATCACGGATTAGTTTTACAACGTAATTTCAGCCGATGTGTCATAGGTTACTTAAAAAATACTACGAGCCTATTTACCATAACCGCCATAACAACCTTCCTTGACTTGTATTCCGGCATTAGTGGCCAGGTTTCTCCCCCAGGGGGTGCCACCCTGGACTCTTCTCCGTCCACGAAGCAGTACAAGGGGATGCATCCCCGGGGCCCCGAGCGGCCACTGTCACATTCCCCCCTTCACTCCGTGACAGTGGTGTCCTATCCACCTATCCACTCCAAATCCTTGTATTCCTTCCCCTTCTTCCCAAACCTCCTCCCCAAACACCCTTCCCTTCCGACGACGACCGCCAACGTCTGCTCCGCCCAGCGCGGTTCTGCTAATCTCGGTCGGTAGAGTTGGAAAACCCTGTGGCCGGCGTTGATACGGTGGGAGCTACTCGTCCGCAGCTGTTGCGATGGCTCTCGCGGAACTCTGACCTTCAGATTGCGGGCTGTCAGCCTCCACCCCAATGCCACCAGTGTGGCGCACTTGACACGGCGTTTCATACGCTAATCGAGTGCGCAGCCTGGGCACTACAGAGGTTTGAACTCGAGACAATAGTAGGTCCGATTGATTCGCTCGGCAGCCTGGTGCAAGCCATGCTGCCTAACGATGATCATTGGGTGAGTGCGGCCAATTTCTGCGAGACAGTGATGTCTCAAAAGTAGACCGCGGAACGAGATAGAGAGCAAAGTGGAATTGCGCGTAAATACGCGCAATTCCACTTTGCTCTCTATCTGCCCGTGAGAAGGCGCATAAATATGCGCCTTCTCACGGGCACCGGCGTCAGCCGGGGGCCCGGAAACGCAGGTATGCGCATGACTTCCCTCCCTGAAAAATACCGCTTCAGGGGCCCTCTTGCATCAAGGGAGCAGAGGAGTCTTCACCCCTATCGTCGAAGTGAGTTTGCTCTCCCAGGGGCACTCTCATGCACTTATTGCGCTAGGATCGGCGTAGGCGTAACTACATTCTAAGTCTCATGCCTTTCCTACCATAAGCGCGGGACATCGGAGGAGGGTGATTTTAGTGGGGTATTAGCCCTTGGGCATTTGTCCATTGGTTCGAGTCTCGACACAAGCCGGTCGATTACTGTTTGGATTGCCCTCAGTGGAATGTCTCCATGATTGACAACGGTCTAATTCCTAGCAAAGGACCCGGTATGTGCGAAATGCATTTTCCCCGCCTGAAAAAAAAAATTGTGGCCAGGTTTCAGTCTCCTGAGCGGCAGTACATTAGTGAATTAACCAAAGTCATTAGACTTTCTTGTCCTTATAACATTTTTACAAGCTTTTATTTAACTTGCAATGGATGTATGTATGTAAGTACGGATGGAATCTTGCATGTTAAATTTGACCAACTTCCCGGTTTCCGATTAAGCTGAAATTTTGTACGCATATGTATATCGCGTGACAATGCAATAATATGGTAAGCTGATCTGATAATGGGAGTCGGAAAGTGGCCATAGGAACTGTACTAAACAAGATAGACCCATCGTGTTTGGACTTGTTTTACTTGTCTTGGCTAGCACTCTGCTGCTACATGATATCCAGGATCTCAAAAGCTTGTATTTAAAAACCTTAAAAAATCTTATGGCATATTCCTTTTATGACGGTCTCTGTAGTTGAACGGTCTAAGCCTTTGCCGGCCTACCTCACTTCAACGCAGAGGCTCCGGGTTCGATTACCTGGTATAGTAAATTTCGGAAACGTATTTTCTCCGTTATTTACTATAGTCTGAGTGTCTGGGAGCGGCCCCGGAGTAGTCCGTTGTATATTACCCATAACACAAGCGTAACATGCTTAATTTGGGGATATGCAATAAGTGTGTTTGTCTGACGATTAAAAAAAACCTTTTCTACTTCATCTAGTACTACGTATCATCTAGTAAAGTTTACGATCAATAAACTTCAATTACAGTTCTATTTCTGAATTGTTCATGTCAACGCTTTGTAAATTCAGCGGTGCTCTGATTGGTTTCCCGTGTTGCTTGGAGATAAATATTCCAGCGTAAACAGTAGTGCATTTCTCTGACAGTTTACGTTTCATAAATTCGCTTAAGTCTGATTCGCTTGTAATTGCTTAGAGATTTTGACGGTTTTTTGCTGCTTCACTTTTTATTGTTATGATGATTGACTATGCCCAAAAGCGTCTTATTTATAATGTTAAAAATTACCTCGTTTAAGGAATAGCTACATTAAAGGTACATAAAAGGTATTCAATGAAATAAATAGGAACTAACAATTTAAATAATGACCATTAAGATCCTGCTTACTTGCATACCATTGAAACTGGTAAAATGTACTGAATCATCTATTTCTAGGAATATATACAACTACATTTATGCAAGAATAAGTATTTCATTATTTAACGTCATTAAGAATTAGTTACAAAATCGCATGATAGATAAAGCATTAATCACTACAACTGCGTGAAACGCTCTATAAATATAACTTTATTCCAGATGAAACAGTAACAGAAAAACCACTATCCGAGTTATCTATTAAAGTTTAATGTCATTATCACGTCGCATCTCAAATTACGCGTTAACCCACCGCTACATCTGTGTGAAACGGTGTATACTTATCACATTATAGTAAGGTGATACGGTTTTATAGCTGATAACGTGGTCGTTGTTGTATTTGATAACACTGAAAACAAAAAAGGGAAAATAAAATAAAGTGTTCCGACAAAATAAATAAAGTCGGAGAGAACGCAGAACCTAAAAAAACAGACAAACTAAGAAAACATACCGACAATTACCGAACAGACCCGATGGCGCGTGTGACGTCACTATGATAATCTCTACTTATCGTAGATACGTAGCATATAGCTGATGTGCTACGAAATTACAATGAGTTATTATGAAAAATTATCACAAAAAATTATTCAAAAACCCAATTATCTCATAAATGTCATCATGTGAGTTGAGTCCCATTTGCATAAATACGTCCAATTGCAATAATAACAATGCAGAATGAAGTCGAAATATTAAGTTAATTATTAAAGTGAAAATGACTGTAACGTTAATAGTTGTCATTTAAACAAAAGTGCTATTGCATGCAAATAATCTCCATTATAAAAGGGCATAATAATCATATCAGATATAGTATACGAGTAATGTGGCACGAAACAGTGTGGGGGCTCCGTCGTATGATTTATACGTCACATTTATTAACGTTGGATGTAGATGTATTATAATTTATGCACATACCCAACACTATTTTAAGGTGATGAACAGAATAGAGTGATTTTGGTTGATTTTCTAATATTAGGTATGTTTAATTCGTAAATTAGTTTAAGTATTTATGCATCTGTGCAGGAACGGAGAAGTAGTAGGGCTATTTCCCGTCTGGATCTCTACCATCAATGTCTAAAGTATGCCACCATAATAACCTTGAGTTGTGTACCGGCATAATTCGCCAGGTCCCAGACTGCCTTAAGAAAGGAGCAGTGCTTTTGTAGCACCTATGAAATTTGTAGCGCCTATAGACATTTGTAGCGCCTATAGACATTTGTAACTCTTTGTTGTAAATGTCTATAGACGCTACAAATGGCATAGGTTTTTGAATTATATTATAATTCAAATTCAATCTAAATTACATTTTATTTCACTATAATAAAGTTTAAAATTCAATGCACTTTTACGCACAATTTCCTTTGTCTACGTATAAAAAACCGACTTCAAAAACGAAAAAACTAAAATGTATAAAATAACTTATTTCTTAAGCTATTATTATTAATATATATTATCTAAAACATCTTAAAGTCGGTGCTTAGTAATTTTCAAAATATAGTAATTTTTATGTTTTACTTTGCACCGACTTCAAGATGTTTTAGATAATATATATTAATAATAATACCTTAAGAAATAAGTTATTTTATACATTTTAGTTTTTTCGTTTTTGAAGTCGGTTTTTTTAAACGAAGTTTTAAAATTTTATTTGTTACTTTTTAGTGTCTATGTATGGGTGGACCTACGATGGTGCCGCGCTTCTTAAAAAATGTAGGTCCCAAGAACCGGGAACAAAAAAATGTTCGTAAAATGAAAACTACTGGGCCAAACTATGTCAAATTTTTAGGGGACCACATGGCAGCTATTCCGCGTCGAACAAAAAAGAATCACGTAAATCGAATCATAAATCTCAGAGTAATCCGTGTACATATGGAACGGAGTGAAAATTATTTCCATGAAAAATGTTCATAAAATGAAAACTACTGGTCAAACTATGTAAAATTTTTAGAGGACCAATTGGAAGCTATTCCGCGTCGAAAAAAAAAGAATCACGTAAATCGGATCCTAAATCACGGAGTTATCGGCGAACATACATAAAAAAAAGATCCCGACGAATTGAGAACCTCCTCCTTTTTTCGAAGTCGGTTAAAAAGAATATCTGCCTTAATTATATACAGATAGAGATAAAATTCATTCGAAATCTTTTGTTTTATTTAAATTGAAAAATAATTCTAACGGGTAAAGAGATGTGTTTTATATGGAAAGTAATAAGGTTGAATTTTATGTGTTTATCTTCACTTTTTCTTTTCATCGATTTTCAAATTACAACGATTCTAAAGAAGTTTCACTTCAAAAAGGTGTCTGTTTAGATCACTACCACCGCTGGTCTAGGGTATGCAGTCATAACAAAGTTGAGTTGTGTTCTGCTATTAGTAGCTAGCTTTCAAGTCCCTCGTGAGGCCAGGTGCACATAGATAGCATCTTTGGTGTTGCAAATGTCCATAAGCAACGGTAACCATTTTTCATTTGATGGACGAATAAAAGTTATTGGTGGCAGTTGCTTCTTGTTTTGGAAATCAAACTCGATGTTAATGGACTGTATAATTATTATTATAGAACTTTTTACACGAATCGAAATATACATAGAATAAGTACAGATTATGCGAGAGAGTAGAATTGTGATTAAAGAATTATGAACAATTGAAAACGAGCAAGAATGAACATTTTTTGCCTCCAAGGCCGCTCCTATATCCCGCGTCCCGTCCGACGCCTAGTTGCTAATTGCGTCAGCTTTGGTCGTCGGCGGTATGCGGGGCGCGGAGAGTAGGTGTGCTCCGGCGGGCGGGTCAGGGTGGTCTCTGTCGGCAACAAAAGTCATACCATATATTTACTGTTCCAAGCGACTTGAATTGATTTGACTGATGTGCCATAGAGCAAATGAGTCCTGGAGTGGAGACCGCGTCTCGGCAAAGTAGTGTATGATGCCCGTTGTATTTACGAACTGCGCAAGTTTGCTGATGGGGACTGGATGAGAACAGCGGCGGACCGGCATATATGGCTCAAACTTGGGCAGGTCTACGTCTAGCAGTGTATAATGTTTGGCTGACAACGAAGTGACTTAAAACAAGACTCGATATAAACTGTTACGGCCTTATTCATAAAAAAATGCTTATGCAAGTTTTAGTCATTTGTTAGATAAAATTAAAGCTAAACTTAACACTCGTTTATCGTGTTTCATGAACCTCAAATGTTGAATGTTGCCATTTCATAAAAAAACATGTTAAGTAATCAAAATTGTATTCGTCACCATAGCAGACAAAAGTACTGAATCTATATCTCATATTATTATATCTCTGATAGTACATTTAGTTCCCATCTAAAAGCAACAAGAAAATGTATCCATGAACCAGCAGTCCAATACCAGCGTCTATGGTTCAAAATGACTTACAGCCAGAACCACAAGACGTTCTAAAAAAACTTTCAAAAAATTGAATATGTAATTTTAACTAGATAAACCGTGCCAAGCCATTATTGAACAAAGAAGAAGAAGAACTAGATAAGGTCATTTTAAATAAATGTCTTTGCGCGATCTGTGTATTTAACTCGAATCAAACATTCATAAATATTTAATCCAAAGCCTAAAGCCGAAATTAGACGGGTTTATTTATATAATTATATACTTTTTAATACTCCGTAATACTATTTAAGAGGCATCCATATTAATATATGATTTACGTAGGTATTAATAACAAATGAATATATCACTCGTAAATGAAATCAACACTGAGCCTTAAGAATATTCGTAGAAGTCCAAGATTAATTAATTAGTTAGATCTGTTTCGCAAAACAGACTTCAAATAAGAAAATTCGTCTTAAATAACACTGAGCTTAAGTTAATTATCTCATGTCAATTTATGTAGTGTATGTAAGTATATAATTCATATATACTGTGGCGAATGATGGTGGAACCATCTAGAAAAATCTAGAACAAAAAGACAAGGACGGATATATTTAGAAAAGGATAGACGATAAATGAAAGAAAGAGATAGATAGATGTTAGACAGAGATAGACGACGAAAGAAGGAAAGACATAGATAGATGTTAGAAAGGGATAGATGTATAAACGAAAGTTCCCGAACAGAATGTTCGGGAAAGAAAAGACAGAGATAGATAGATGGGTTCTAGAAAATTCTTCCAGGTATATAAAGAGCGTAAGGCGCGCCTACCGGGCAGTTTAAAGTTGAGTTCAGTTCAAGACGGTGAAACGACAAGTGCGATACTAAAGGGTTATTAGAGAAGGTTAATAGAGTACAGAGACGGATTAAGTGGTGAATTTAGTGACAAGTTTGGTGGACAGATACGCGAAGGAGGTGTTTAGCGTAGTTCGAAGAAGGAACCAGAAGCGAGCTACCCGCGATAATATTGGAGGTGGTCCGCGCAATATCGGCGACGGTATCGAGGGTGTGACAACTTATCGTCGGGACTGTGCACCGTTGGTCGTGCGTATAGGGGCAACCCTACAGAGAGGTACTACGTGCGGCTGTGTAAGTCAATAAAAGCTTTTAAATTAAAAACTGGTGTTTTCTTCCAATCCATAAGTGCGTACCCCCGCTCGTACGTAACAATACTAACAAATACGAAAGTTACTGTATATGATTTTAAAATAAATGTCATAAATAAATGTTCGTTTTTAGAGCTTTAGCTGTTTGTCTTTGATAGGAGGAGATTGAAACAGCTGAATAAATTTTCGTCGACAAAACACCATAAAGTAATGGCAATTTTTTAGCCTTAAAATATGTAATCACAGCTAACCTTTTAGTAAATTGGTAAGCGTACGAACAATATACCCGTCACGCTTTTCCAGGACGAGTTAGTGGGTTTTATACATCCAAATGTCAACGTAAGTATCAAGTAATTGTAACATTATTAGCATTAGGACAGAAATTTGTCTAAAAAGTGCATGCTTTTTCGGCCAGGATTATAATCCGTTTTCCACCTGTTTTGTTTGAGATAGGAGTGCGAGGGTATCACGGCTCTACTAATAGTAAAGTAAAACAATGGATAGTGAAATATAGAAACCCGGTATCATCTAGTGAGCTATGTAGTGAGCCAGTTAGTGAGCAAGTTAGTGAGGCAGTCAGTAAACTAGTTAGTACATCAGTTAGTGACTTAATTAGTAAACCAGTTCCTGAACCAGTTAGTGAGCTAGTTAGTTAGGTAGTTATTGAGACAGTAAGTGAGCCAATTAGTGACTCTGTAAAAAAAGATTCTCTTGTACACCTAGCTTAAGTTTCGTGCCAAAGAAAAATGTTATAGACTATTTCAATGGTTCATGGACTCGAATATAAGAGCAAGACTAATAGTGGGGTCAGGCCGCGAAAAAAATGATTTCATATTATTTTTTTAAGCTACGTCCATAATGGTCGCTTGTTATTATTTTTTTGTCCTACTTACGGACTTTCACACACTTATACTATTTTATCTTTTAGTACACGTTTAACCTGAATAAACATAGTTGAAAAACATTGCTGTTTTAATATAGTGATTATTTTTCTTTGAGTAAGGCTTTACTTCTTAATTTCAGTATATTTTCTATACAGTATATAGTATAACCTCCGCCAATAATGAAACGAAACTTGAATGACGGCACTAATCATTCCCTCTCACTCTTACATTATTCCCGTCTTTACTCACACGCGTCGGTACAGTACGCAAAAAAAATACAGATCTATATTTCTTTGTTTAAAATATTGTTAACTTTTTAAATAATTTGTTTATGCTGGTTAAGAATTCACTACTCGTTTTGTTATTTTATGTCAAGATATTAAAAGGGAATAAATACAGGGGTATTTTTTGTATGAAACAATATTTAAACTATATCAATTTATGCAATATACTAAAGCTCTAAATAAAGAAAATAAAAATCAATTAGTGCAAAAATTTACCAAATAGTCTGATACTATTAGATACTATTAAACCAAAGAAGCTATTTTCAATTATTAATCAAATCCATAATGAATGACGACAAATTTCAAGAAATAGTTATTTTCGCTGAAATGCATAACATGCAGTGAAAAATAACTAAACTAACTGTTGCGGCTCACCAACCCAAAATGCATCCTAGCCTTCGAAATGAGAATACTCCACTCCTCCCTGTTCAGCGCTGTCTCCTCCCAATCATCGGCATGAAGCTCGCGCAGATCAGCCTCCGCTACGTCCCTCCAGATCCTCTAGCGATAGCGAGCAGTCAAAAATATTGCATATAATTTTAAAAGCAATCATGATCATCCAAATGTATTATGTAATTTTTTTTACATTAACATCAAAAATTGGGGTGCAATACAAGTATGAATTTAATACTATATAATCAGATTTGTTTCTTTTCTCTAAAAGTCTAGGTTCTTTTGGTTAAGACAAAAGAGAGTGACACCATCAAGACATCAAAGCTACAGAAACATATAACAGAACTACAATACTACGGTCATGCATGGATTGTTACTTCTAATGAAATCTACGCTGAGATTTAAATTTATAGAAAAACATAAAAATATTTCTCAAAATAACTTTTATGAAATAATTGTACTGATATTGTTTTTGCAACTATTTCCTATACTATATTTTCCAAAAATAAATACATTAAAAAAATATCACATATCTGGCAACTCTGTTTTGCTGACGGTCCAACCTGTGGTTCCAAGTATTGTTCACCCTTTTAGATTCGTTTCTTTATAAGCGAAGGTTATATAAAAAACTAGCGGCCCCAGCAGACGTAGTCCTGCTCTGAAAAAATAAAAATTTTGGACACAATCCCAGCGCCACCTACCGGTTCTAGTTGTGGATTTAAATCAGCCACCAACCTACTCAAAAACAAAAATAAAATCATCAAAATCGGTCCAGGTGATTAGGAGGATTCTTGAACCCGATCTCAGCGCCACCTACTGGTTCTAATTGTGAATCTAAACCATCCAGGAACCCACTCAAACACAATCACCAAAATCGGTCCAGGTCATTATGGGGATTCTAAAACCCGATTTCAGCGCCACGTACTGGTTCCAACGGGATTAAAAGTATCCTATGTCCATCTCCTGGTTCTAAACAACCTACCCGCCAATTTTCAGCCAAATCGGTACAGCCGTTCTTGAGTTATAAATAGTATAACTAACACGGCTTTATATATAGAGAGATAGTTTAGATACTGGTTTAGTTTGAGAGCAAGGAAGTAACATAAGTTACATTGCATAAATTTTTTGTCTAGGCGCTGCTATTGGGCTATTTCTTTGCGTCACGGAAAATTTACTAGATTTATTCCGAAAATTATGGTATTATCCGGGATAAAAATCAAATAAAATATTTCATTCAAAACAGTACAATAGTACTTGTACTAGTCCCAAATGTATAGTCGTAGTATGAAAATGTTCGTCAGTTTTCAAATTGATTTATTTAACTTTCCGCGAGCACAAAACTTTTCATACTAAGTCTAGAACAGACTATACCACAGAAAATTATATTTGACAATAAAGTTTTGAATTACTTAGACAAAGTTGTTTGAATTACTATCTTGTTTAGACATCTAAAACCTTTTTATTGGTTTTAATATTTATGTTAATGGACTGGTAAACAAGTGCCTTTTGGACCAACTTTTTTCAGCAGTCTCCGAAAATTATAAACAAGGTGTCATTCGATTCGGAATGGCATCTACATGATTTTTGAAAAAAATGAAGTTCCGCATGCAAAAATTGTAAAAGTTATTAACAATTAACTAAAAAAAGGGGGTTTAGTTTTTTCAAATATCTCAAAAAGTAATAAAGATTTTTCAAATTTGAAAAAAGATTCGAAAAGAAGAGGAAATTTCCTAAAAAAAATTACAAACTTAAATTACAAAATTAAAAGTTTAAAACAACGAAAATTATTAATAAAAAAATGAAAAATAAACATTTTCTAATTTTTCCAACGGGGTTCTATTCTAAAGCCTTTCAAGAATTTCTCCAAGAAAGGAAAAAAATCTTAAATTTATAGTTTAACAATTATCACACTTGCAATGTTCATGTTCATGCAATTTTTTTTAATTAATTAACTTGTGGATACACAAATACAACATAATTCATAAGCGTATCAAATCGCTTGCCGCCTGTGCGTCGTACCCTGCGCCCGCGCTACACCGGCGAGAAGTACGCACGGGGCAGGCTGCAGTGCGAAGAAACAACAAACAGCGACAGTGTCACGCAATACTAAACTAACCCTTGTAATAAAATTATAAATAAGTTCATACCCACACTGGTGACCACCCGACTCAAGAACGTGAAAACGCAAGAGGCGAGTCACAGATCTAAGTGAATTTATCTGTGAAGTGCATATTTCTGCATTTGGACATTGCAACTTAAAATCATAAGGTACTCAAACCACTAACACTAATAAATACAGAAGGTAGATCGGAATATCAAAAGTGTGTGGTACAAGTCACAAGCTGTTAGCGATTTTTCACATACTCGTTAACATCAAACAATTCGATGGCAAATAAAAATCAGGAACGAGCTGAGACTGCCTCCTCCGAATTATTTAGAGTTGGAATACGCGTTCCCCCCTTCTGGCCGGAAGAACCTGAAATATGGTTTGCCCAAGTTGAAGGACAATTTGCAATTTCGAATATAACTTCGGATGTGACGAAATTCAACTACGTCATTGGACAACTTGACCATCAATTTTCAAAGGAGGTGAAGGATATAATTGTATCCCCTCCACTGACGGACAAGTATGAGAAATTAAAGACGGAACTTATCAAGCGCCTGAGTGCCTCGCGTGAAAAGCAAGTCCAGCAACTTCTTATGCACGAGGAGTTAGGGGACCGTCGCCCATCGCAATTCCTGAGGCATCTTCAAAGCTTAGCGGGACCAAGCGTACCAGAAGATTTTATTAAGACCATTTGGACGAGCAGATTGCCGCATAATGTGCAAACGGTGATTGCCGGACATCCCACAGCGTCACTGGAGGTTCTATCCGATTTGGCAGATAGAATCCAGGATATCGTTGCTACCACACCGCAAATAGCATCTACATCAGCCCCTGGTTCATCGCTGGATATCATGGCCAATGAAATAGCAGAGCTTAGAAAGCAGATGAAGACACTGCTGGATCGCCAAGCCCGCCCACGGAACCGCCATAGAAGTGGCAACCGCTCTAAAAGTCGCTCAAATTCCAACTTCAGAAAATTTCCCAACTGTTGGTACCACTGGAAGTATGGATCGAAAGCAAATAAATGCGTAAAGCCGTGCAATTTTCAAGCGGAAAACTCCCGGGGCGGTCGATAATGGCGACAAGCGACCGTCCAATCTCGTCTGGTCGCCTGTTCGTTGTAGATCGTCGGTCGAAGATGCAATTTCTTGTCGACACAGGAAGCGACGTTTGTGTCTTCCCACGACGAGCACTACATCAGCGTCGTCCTAAATCAGACTTTGAACTTGCTGCTGCTAACGGTACATCAATCAGCACATACGGATATACACATCTGGATTTAGACCTTGGATTACGTCGAGATTTTCCATGGCGTTTTATCGTTGGTGACGTCACTAAGGCAATTATAGGAGCTGACTTCTTAAAGTTCTATGACCTTCTAGTAGACATACGCAACCAACGCCTGCTCGATAACACGACAACTCTCTCCATCGCTTGTTCACCTGCACACTTGTCGACTGCGATTTCTTTAATTAAGATACCAATCGGCGAGTCTCGCTATGAACAAATCCTGAAAGAATTTCCAGAAATCACAAATCCATCCGGAATGCAGAATGAAGTTAAGCACCAAACCGTTCATTACATCAGGACCACGCCAGGACAACCAATATCCTGCAATCCACGCCGCCTAGCGCCAGACAAACTAAAAATTGCCAAAGCTGAAATTGAGTCCATGCTGAAGACAGGTATAGCACGACCATCGGAGAGCTCCTGGGCGTCACCGCTACATCTCGCACCGAAGAAAGACAGCGGATGGCGGCCTTGTGGAGACTACCGAATGCTAAATGCTCGCACCATACCTGACAGATACCCAATTAGGCATGTACACGATTTTACACACAGCATTTCAGAATGTAAGGTATTTTCTACAATCGACCTCGTAAAAGCATTCCATCAAATCCCTGTAAATCCTGAAGACATCCACAAAACAGCCATCACGACTCCGTTCGGATTATATGAATTCCCATTTATGACATTCGGATTGAGAAACGCTGGACAGACGTTTCAGAGGTTTGTCGACGAAATGACACGTGGATTAGACTTCGTATACCCATACATAGACGATTTTCTATGCTTTTCAAAAGACGAGGATCAACATGAACAACACCTTCGTATCCTTTTTACCAGACTTAAGGAACATGGTATTGTCATTAACACTTCAAAATGCAATTTTGGCAAGTCCGAAGTAAAGTTCCTAGGATACCACATATCGGAAAAAGGAATCAAGCCTCTAGATGAGAAAGTTGAAGCAGTAAAGTCATTTCCACCACCCAAGACTGTCCGAGAACTTCGTCGATTCTTGGGGATGCTGAACTTCTACCGGCGATTTATACCCAACGCTGCCGAAGTACAAGCATCGCTACATGATCTCATGACTGGCTCTATAAAGGGTTCCTATCCTATCGACTTGTGTGGAGATACTCTGAAAGCCTTCGAGGATTGTAAACAAAGTCTTTGCCGCGCTGCACTCCTTGCGCATCCGGATTGCCAATGCAAACTAGGCCTCGTTACCGATGCGTCTGATACAGCCATCGGCGCTGTCTTACAACAACACAAAGATGGTGATTGGCAACCGCTCGCCTTCTTTTCACGAAAGTTGAGTACAGCGCAGCGAAAATACTCTCCTTACGACCGAGAACTCCTCGCAATTTATGAAGCTCTGAAGTACTTCAGACATATGGTTGAAGCTAGAGAATTTACGATCTTCACCGACCACAAACCACTTTGTTTCGCTTTTCACCAGCGCAAGGATAAGTGTTCACCGAGACAGTTTCGTCACCTGGACTTTATATCACAGTTCACAACTGACTTGAGACACATTTCTGGAAAGAACAACCTTGTCGCCGACACACTGAGCAGAGTGGAAGAAGTGGAACTGTCGATAGATTACTCTCAGCTGGCTAAGTCACAGGCTTCTGATCCAGAGTTAAAAGACCTGCTAGAACGAGGAACTTCATTACGACTGGAAAAAGTGATGATACCTGGAACAACAGCTGAAATATACTGTGATATCAGCACACCAGTTTCAAGACCTTATATCACAAAGCCTATGCGCAAGCAAGTTTTTGATAGCTTGCACGCATTGAGCCATCCCGGCGCCAACGCAACAATAAAATTAGTAGCAGAACGCTACGTTTGGCCCGGCATTAAAAAACAATGTAGAGAGTGGACACGTACATGTCTAGCTTGTCAACGCTCTAAGATTACTAGGCATGTATCTTCTCCATTGGGCACCTATCAGCTACCACGAGCACCATTTCTCCATGTGCATATAGATCTCATCGGACCGCTTCCAATCTGTAATGGAAATAGATATTGCCTCACTGCTATAGACCGCTTTACTCGATGGCCTGAGGTGATACCAATACCCGATGCAACAGCTGAAACGGTCGCAAAAGCCCTATTGACTGGATGGATATCGAGATTTGGATCCCCCGTGAGCATTGTAACAGACCGCGGTAGACAATTCGAATCCTCTTTATTTCAACATCTATCCAAAGTATCAGGATTTTCACATAAAAAGACCACCGCATATCATCCTGCATGCAATGGTGTTATAGAGAGATTCCACAGACAGTTGAAGACTGCGATTACCTGCCATGCAACTGAAAACTGGATGGAAACATTACCATTGGTGTTACTTGGCATCCGAAGTGCGTATAAGAAAGACATCAATGCGAGTGCAGCAGAACTTTTGTACGGAGAACCGCTACGCTTACCGGGAGAATTCTTTGACCCGCAGACAGCTGGTTCAACAGACGTCACAGAGTACACTGCCCGATTACGCTCACTCGCTAATAAGTTGAAACCCTCACCTGCTTCGAGACATGTCAAGCCATCCATATTTATTTTCAAGGACTTACCAACTGCAAGTCATGTATTTTTAAGAGACGATGCAGTACGAGCTCCTTTGCAACCTGCATACACAGGTCCACACGCTGTCTTAGACAGATCTGAAAAAGTTTATAAACTATTAATAAAAGGAAAACCTGTCACAGTATCAGTAGACCGATTAAAACCAGCCTACATATTGGATGACAGTTGCAGCAAAACTTTAAATGAGTCTTCCGACGACACGCCTACACCAACTGAAAACTTCCAAAAAATTACAAAAGCAGGACGTACAATAAGATTCCCAGCCTATTATCGACCGTAGGGACGGTCTCTAGGAGGGAGTAATGTGGATACACAAATACAACATAATTCATAAGCGTATCAAATCGCTTGCCGCCTGTGCGTCGTACCCTGCGCCCGCGCTACACCGGCGAGAAGTACGCACGGGGCAGGCTGCAGTGCGAAGAAACAACAAACAGCGACAGTGTCACGCAATACTAAACTAACCCTTGTAATAAAATTATATTAAAGTTCATACCCACAAACTATTGAATACCTAAATGAAAAATTGTTATAAAAAAAAATTCAAGCAGATTATTGTTCATTCATCTATTCAGTTAGTGTCTGAATTTTTTCAATTTTTTATTTTCATATTTAGTATGCTTAAATAATATTTATTCATTAAAGGGCCGATGTGGGTGTGGCTTGCGTAAGCCAGAGTACCCGTTTTCGGCCGTATTTTCATCCCTCTAGGAAAATTATAAATATTGATCTTACAGTTTCGGGATGTAAAACTTTTTTTTAGGAAATTTCCTCCTCTTTTCGAATCTTTTTTCAAATTTGAAAAATCTTTATTACTTTTTGAGATATTTGCAAAAAACTAAACGGGGGGTTTAGTAGGGTTTTTTTTAGTTAATTGTTAATAAATTTTACAATTTTTGCAAGCGGAACTTCATTTTTTTTCAAAAATCATCTAGATGCCATTCCGAATCGAATGACACCTCATTTATAATTTTCGGAGACTGCTGAAAAAAGTTGGTCCAAAAGGCACTTGTTTACCAGTCTATAAGTGTAGTGATTATGTCCTCTTTGTTACTTATACTCTCAGCGTCTGTCATTGTCAACATTGCAATTTTCTTTCTTCAGGTTTCCATATTTTATTAACGTAACATTTATTGAAATGTCATGTGCCAGATTGTCGGTTTTCTATCGGATTCATTTTGGAGGGTGTGCATTGGAGCTTTTAAATCTTATCCCGCGGTCTCTCTTCCATCATCGGACAACCAGACGCACTGCCATGCGGCACCTCTATATGGTATGTCCACCATATATCATATCACCTATACGAACAAAGCGCTTTGAGTCCATCTTCATTATGCGCATCGCAAAGGAGTAGAACACACTGCCGGTGTCAGTTTTTCCCGAAAGCTACAACCTGGGTGTCTTCAAGTCTCGTGTGAATAGACTTGGTTGGACGTTTACCTACAAGGTAGGCGTGCTCGATCTTAGACCATATCTCCGCTCAGATCGAGCAAGATAATGGTCAAAGGCGAACCTATACGTGATAGAAAAAAAAGTTGGCATTATTGTTTCTTGTACTCGTGCACGCAAAAAGTGACTTTAAGGTGACAAATATTTTCATCCCGCAACTGTACCTGTAATAAAAAATATATGTGTTAGTTTTAGTTTTATATATAATAAAGATGCGTACTGTATTCATTCAAACTAGTCCATAAATATAGATTCTCATTATAGGGAAATAAATGAAAGAAACATTTCTCGTTCACATATTCCGCAAGGCGTCTGAGATATTTCCCCCCACGTTTTAGCGTTATTCAAGGGAACAGGAGCAATAGTGTATGATATAAGCAAACCAATACATTACTTTCATGCTACGTGTATCTTATCTACTTTCCCGTGAAAAGACAATATTTCAAAGTGATATTGGATCGAAAACAAAATATTACTATCGTTTGAAGATTGATTGATTATTCTATAGTAGATACATTTGTTTACGTTAGAAATTTACTCTAGATGCCTGATATCCAAATCATAGTCAATAATTTAATGAATGTTTGAATAAAAACACTTTAATAATAAAACTTCGTTTTAACGGTTTTAAGTGCGGTAATTTATTTGATTTTTGTTATTCCAACATTACGGCCACTATTCAGTGGTCGTGATCACGAAAGACAAAGATGTCGAGTGTCATCGAGTATTGTTAAAGTTTTATTTAGCCTACCGCCAACTTGCTTATTTGAATTATTTGGAAAACCAAATAATGAAACCAAATTATTTTTGTTGTTGATGGTTATTATTTACTCTATGGGAACCTAATCTAATTTACCTTCGCATGTTATGGCTTGAAGAGAAGAAGCGGCGCAAGAAACTCTTCAGCAAACATGCCTAGCTCTAATAATTTTATATAATATTAAAATGTGTAGAAGGAAAAATAAAAGAAATTATCAGTCAAGTTGGTTTGTGTTCCGGTGCACGCAGAAAGAGCTCACAGTGTCTTGAGGTCCGACAGTTGATTTTTGCTGAGTTTGGGTCTTGATAGTTTTGATGATCAGATCCCTCCCAAACAGGTGGTACTTGCCAATCATCTTCTCCATTGAAATTTGGGTGTTTTTTGCTTTCAATAGCCTCACGCATCATTCTAGGCATGTAACGTACGCGACTGTATTCGTGCGGATTACAAATAAATATATATAATAATTTCTTATGAATGAACGATATAATTTAAAATTACACATTGTATAAATTTACAGATGACGTATGTCAGAATCGAGGATTATGGACGGAAAAATATTGTGCCAACCCTAAATAATTGGGAGAAGGAAAATAAAAGAGAGGTCGGGCAGTCAGTTTTCACTTAAAAGGCATTTATTTTTAACCGACGTCGAAAAGGAGGAGGTTCTCAACTTGATTGGTAATTTTTTTATGCATGTACACCGATCACGTCGAGATTTATGATCCGATTTACGTGATTCTTCCCTATTTTGATGCGGAATAGTTGCCGTTTGGTTCTCTAAAATTGTAATATAGTTTGGCCCAGTAGTTTTCATTTTATGAAAATTTTTGCTTTCGTGGACGATGTAATTGTTTTTGGGAAGACGTTGCTGAATCTTTCTAATATAAAGAGCGGTTTCAGACTAGCGTTTTATACGCGCGTGAAATAACTTAATAAAGATTTAATTTGTGATAAAATATATTTCAGTTTTATTTATTAGATCAGATCACGTGAAAGTGTTCGTTGTTCATTACGTTCAGATGAATTATAACACAGATGTTGCGAAACCGATCCTAATCTTTTACAGGTGTTTCATTACCCTTTCGAATTTGAGTGATCTATTGTTCACGCTAATCCTTTTGTACGCCTCCCGGTAAGATATTATACATCTTTCTTTTAATTGTTTGCATTTCATGCACATTCTTGGAAGTCATAAAGGTTACAAAATTAAGGATTACCAAGGACCAGTGGGCATGTAGCTGGGCTATTTTACAAATATAAAAGTTCGATCAGTCGGGGACTGGATTAGTTGTGTTTCGGCTGCGATTGAGAAGCTACATAGTGCTACTTATAGTAAAATTATTTTCTCCGTGCAGTTTGGGTCATAAATCAAACTCGGCCTTAGCCCGGCTAAGGCGGTGAGCATGTTGCGCGGGCACAACGCCATTATCGATAAAAACTTATTCTTATGAAAGAAAGATTATCATTATTATAAAAAATCATTATTATCTTTTTTGCTGTTAATTTTAAACTTAGATATAAGTATTTATATTTATTTTTAATATAACTTGTTACATTCCAAACTTTTGTACTTATAGTTTTTTAATACACAGATACCTAATTAATAATTTATTTTAAATCATTATTATTCTTATTTTAATAAATACGTTGTTTTATCTATTTTTTTTCTTTCATTTATATCACTAACCCACAAAATGACAAAACTAAATACACTATCAATAACGCTTATCGACAACAATAATGCGTATCACTATGCCTGCCCATAAGGCCCGTGAGTGGAAGAGAGAGCGAAATACTCGCTTCACCACTCCGATTATTTATAACCCAAACTGCACGGAGAAAATAATTCTACTATAGTATTTCGGAGCGAGTATCTTCGAACGACAGACTTTGCGCGATTTATGTTCTTACTTTTCTCTACTCCAGGGTTTGGAATTCTCGTATTTGTTTGCACTTATAAAAATTGTGAATTGCGTGTGTGTGCTGTTAATAAACTCTGTGATAATTCCAACGGCACTTTAAATTCGAAGCTCTCAAATTCCCAGCATAATGAAGAAAAATCTATTACCCTTAGGGGCATGAGACAAAATGGATACCTACCAATAGAATTAAAAAGAAACATTAGTAGCGCTAATACAATATAAAAAAATATTTAACGAATAACATTCGTCCATTTTCCACATCGATGTGAATGTTACTTAGGACGTGAAAGCATCCATCAAATAGCGTATAATGTTTTTGCAAACATATTGCGTTTTGCCCGAGGCTTTTAATGAGAAACCTTAGTAGAATATCTTAGCCAACATTTATTTTCCATTTATTACAGATATATCGTAATTCATATAAAGGGACTCTACTTTTTGTATTGGTATAACCATGTATGTTTTAATCCGTGCAGGACCGGAAAAAGAATATAAGTTTTTGCGGTCGGGCGGCCTCTCCTAAGAGGCGAAAAAACAATCCACAGCCGGGTGGTAAGGTATTTGCCTGACTGGATGGCTACCACCCTTGGTCTAAAGTATGTAGCCATAACAACCTCGAGTTGTGTTCCAGCATACCAGTGTTGGTGTTGCAAATGTCCCTAGGTGGTAGTAACCGCTTTCCGTCAAGTGGGCCATCTGCCTATCTGATGAACTCCTGCAATAAAAAAAATGATCAGGGATAAAAAAAAACCAGCTTGTAGAATGCTAAGAAATTAATTCATCAGATTTAAATATGAATTTAACGCCTGATTTCATAAGAGAAGTAGATGTTTGTTAACCTAATCAGTTTTTATTCACTTTTATCAACGTCAAAATGAAAAACTGACCTTGGATGAAAGGTCTATTTAGACACTCGACGCCCTCGCTACCCTCGTGCATCAAACTATCTCATGCCTGAATAGATCACTTGCACCTGTCGTGTAAAAACTGCTAATTTCTTCCAAATATGAAAAATGTATAAATTATAAGTTGACCAATTTTAATATTTTAGAAAATTATTAGAGCTAGGCATGTTTGTTGAAGAGTTTCTTGCGCCGCTTCTTCCTTTTAAGCTGCAACACGTTGCGAAGCGGTGGTAAATGATATTAGGCTTCCATAGAGTAAATAATGTTGGCTTGACGTTGTGAAAGATGACATGCGTACCAATGGTCTCAAACCTGGGGATGCTAAAGACTGCGGTAAATGGAGGACTAAAAGTAGGAAAGCGGACCCTGGGCGTCGGAGTGAACGCTCCGAACGCAACCGGGATTTAACGCTCGGATGATGATGAATAATGGAGAGTAAATAATAACCATAAACAAAATTAAAACTAAAAAATAAAATGAACAAGGTGGCGGTAGGCTAAATAAAAACTTTAACAATACTCATTGACCTTTGACATCATTATCTTCCGTGATCACCGCCACTGGAAAGTGGTTAAAGCGTTGGAAAAATAAAAATCAAATAAAATACCGCTCCCAAAACCGTTCAAACGTAGTTTTATTATTTCAACCAAAATTTTTAAATTTGAAAACATTGAAAATAAATCGAATCTGCAGTTAAATTTATTGCTAATTTATCTGAAAGATACTGAAACTAGAATATTCATTGCAAAAGTAAATCCGTAGTGCACCAAGCTAGATAAATCTTCATTAAATAATGCTTATCTAGACGCCGGCGAGGGCCACCATATTGCGAACCAGTCCTGGGAATTTTTCTTTTTAATTTTTATCTCAGCACAAACTTGATTGGGGTGGAAATACTATTGAGGTAATTGTATGAAAAAAAAACTTAATAATTAATTATGTGTGTAAGACTGCGACGTCGACGTTTTATAAGTCTATAAAACGATGTACTCAAGCGCCATCTGTTTGCATGTTACATCTCAAGTGACGGTTGGGAAGATCTTGCTATCTTGTTGGCTGTACTGCGTTTAGTTTCGCTAGCCACCTGCGCTCGCACAGCCGGACTTGATAAGGTTTGCCGTTGACGGATACGTCAAGGAGGACTATATATATTATGTTTATAAAAAGTATTTCTTTTGACTGTCCGCTCCCCTAGTGCCAACTATTCTATTGATAGACTTTACATCAACAATTAATTTTATTGAAAACAATCAATTTAGTAGTACTGTTAATTTAAAAATATCACGAGAGTAGGACCAAAAACGCCGCAAATATGCATCTATTGGCAATGGATACGTATCTATGACTTCCATAATTCACCTGATGGAAAGCGGTTACCATCGCCTATATACATTTGCAACACTAAAGGTCCCAGCAATGTGCTGCTGCTCTCTTAAGGGAGACTGGGACCTGGCCACTAATGCCGAAACACAACTAAAGTTGTTAAGGTGGCATACTGTCTACAGTACAGTACTGGTCTACCAGAAGTGGTGGATATCCAGACTGACAAATATCCTACCACCTGGCTGTTGGTTGTTTTTTCGCCTCTTACGACAGGCCGTCTGACCACAGGAAATTGTATTCTTTCTCCGTTACTGCATGGATAGAAAATTATATAGATTTTGATAATGAAATTGTGGTGTGGTGTAAAAATAAACATAATATATTTTTTTGTCCGAAGATGTGATATCATTTCCACGAGATATGGATTCGACGCTTATAAAGCGAAGCCGCGTGAAAAGTTCTAGTAGGTAAAACATATTTTGAATGGCAAGGGACTAAAAACTTGCTACATCCTGAAACACGTTTTCCCTTCTTTTGTTTTTATTAACAGTCTCAGGAGTAAAATTAAACCAAAAAGTTTTGGAGGAAGACCCAAAAAGGATAATTTAACGAAATAAGAAAAAATCATACTATGATAAAATGATGTGATATATATACAAAAAAATAATCAACTGAGAACTACCGCTCAAAAAAGCCACAGATAACAAATAAAAAAAGGCAAGTACGTGTTAGTGCCGACTTACAAAAGTCTACAATTTTTAATAGAAAATACCTAATAATTCAAAAACTAGTTATATGATTTTATTTAAATTACTAGTGGACCCGGTAGACGTGGTCCTGCCTTGAAAAAAATTTACAAACTGGTTGCAGCGCCACATACCGGGCCCGATTGTGAATGTAAACCACTCTCGAATCTACTTAAACAACACAAAAAATTTCATCAAAATCGGTCCAACCATTTAGGAGAAGTTCAGCCACATACACACGCACAGAAGAATTATTTATATATATCCTCGAGGTAAGCAAGAACTTCTTGTGTTATGGATAATATTTGACGGACTAATCTGAGGCTGACACCAGACACCCAGACCATAGTAAATAACGAAAAGTTCGTTTACGAAAGTTTTCATAGAAGAAATCGAATTTGGTACCTCTGCGTGTCAGTGATACACTGGCAAAGACTTAGCCCACTCAACCATAAAGACCAATCCATTATTATTTCGATAAACATTTTTAACGTTCATTTTGAAATATAGCATTTTCATAAATGTGTTTTTAATAGATACTCTATTATTCATTTATCCTATTATTTTCTCATTTGTTAATGTTATGTTGAAATTGAATTAAATTGAAGTTGATGAATTATTCACTAGAGAAAAGTGACAAATGAAGCTCGAAATCATGTATCTAATCTTTAATAATTTAAATAGAAAAACAAATTTTGCATCCAGTGAATCGTTTTACCAATATCATTCAAGTATTAGACAGCCAAAGGGATTTTTCTGGGACCTATATTTGTTTTCACGAATTTCATTTTAGAGTTACGCCAGCCAGCAGAACAAGTAGAATCCTTAATTTCTTCATTTTCCTCTATCTGTTTGCGTGAGTAACTCACATGTGTATTTATTCAGAGGCTATTGGCACGTTAAAGGCAATCTGTATCAACATTCAGAAGCTTACTGTGAAAAACATTTCTTCTCCCTTCTCTCAATTGTTTGGAGTCGGCACAATATGTCCTTTACCTTCCTCTATTTACATATTATACGTATTACCACTGTACACATTCTTGATACATACATATACCTTCTCTTTCTGTTTAATAGTATGTATGTATATCTATCTCTGTCTCCCCAATTTTCCCTTACGACTTGGAAGACGTCGTCATTTTGTCGGCGGATTCATTTGTAGTGATAAAGAGAAGACAATATTTTCTTAAGTTTTCGCGACTTGTATACATAATAAAACTACGTTTTAATGGTTTTAAGCGCGGTAATTTATCTGATTTTGGTTATTCCGACGTGTCGGGCGCTTTTCAGTGGACGTGGTCACGGACGACAAAGATGACAATTGTCCAACGAGTATTGTTAAAGTTTTATTTAGCCTACCGCCAACTTGTTCATTTTAATTATTTAGTTTTAATTTTGTTTATGGATATTATTTACTCTATGGGAGCCTAATCTAATTTACCATCGCTTCACAACGTGCTGTGGCTTGAAGAGAAGAAGCGGCGCCAGAAACTCTTCAGCAAACATTAATACAATTAAAATGGATGGAAGGAAGATAAATTCTTCTTTTACTAGAAGAGAAGACATGTCAGAAATAATAAGATTTTTGTCAAGTACAGTGAGTTGTTGAAACAAACTAAATAGAGGTCGCCTTGAAAATTGATTGTTATTGTTTGAATGGTTGGTTAAGGGGGCTTCAGTTTCCGTTTATGTGTGAGATCTACTTCTGAAGTCAAGGTGGGCGTTCTTAGTCGACGGGATTTTGGCTGAGTCTTTTCTATTTATTTACTGTTATTCCACAAACATTTCCCACTGAAGGCAAACAAATTAAACTATTATTTTCAGCAGCATCGTGTGTATGGAATATCCGGGGTTTTTTTTTAAAACTGCGGATTTCATACGCACAGTTGTATTTGCAAATTTAACAAACATAATAACTGAAAAAAAATCTACGTTTTGTTCTCATTTACTACAATAGTCCTACACTTACCGGGGTTTTTTTATATTATTGTTTCTCCGAGCGAACGTGATTGCTCGGGTTTTTTGACTTTTAGGGGGTTTTTTATGTTTCTTTAATTTTCAAAAAAATAATAATTTTACAATGTTTCTTAATACTAATTTGTCTTTTGTTACTTCTAGTTGTGTACAATTTATTTCAAATCTTTAATTTAACATAATTTTCTAGGCACTTACCAGGGTTTAGCCTTGGGTGCATTATTTTGTGGCGTAGACAAACATAATCGCTGGTCAATGTCACGCTACATTTACATTAAATTTGTCAAAGAGCCTCTACATGTTGGCTTTCCTATAGCCCTACGCAAGCTCTCCAAAAACCCAGGCCTTTTTATGGCACGTGGTCTTCAAAGAAAAAAATGTGTTTTGACATCAAGCTGTAAGCCCTAGTGGTATCATATAAATTGTTGGTCCTCTAACTCAGTCAACAGGGAGAAGAATTCTGTACCAATATTGTGGTGGAATCTAAGAGACAAATTTTGATTTGATGGGAATTTTTGGTTACAAGCTTTATGGTTCTGCGACCAAATACCAAAAACAATAGATAGACATTAATTGATATTATGAATTCATTGACATATTGAACCCTTTAAACGGTGTGAAGCAAGACGCACTTAACAAATTTTTTTTTTGGTGATATCTGATCTATTTTTAAAGGCTATTAGGAATTTTCATCGAATAATATTTCAACGTGCCCCGTTTTTATATTACTTTTCAGGCTCTTCGGGTAAAGTGTAATGTGTTACTTCAGTATGCTACATGAGTTAATGCGTCTCGCCAGTTTATGTTCTCGTAGATTAGATTAGCTCCTATTCTATATCTTATACTAATATATAAAGCTGAAGAGTTTGTTTCTCTGATTGAACGCGCTAATCTCAGGAAATACTGGTCTGCTTTGAAAATTTCTTTCAGTATTAGATAGCCCATTTATTGAGAAGAGCTATAGGCTATATACCATCACGCTTAGACCAATAGGAGCGGAGCACCAATGAAGAATGTTTCAAAAGCAGAGGTTTTTTTTATCTTAATTTTTAAAGCGTACGATGAAAAATGTATGGATGTATTCATGTATGTATGTTTGTTACTCTTTCACGCAAATCCATTTAGTAAATTCATATAGTAGCAAATGGATTTACTATAATATTGCTTACACATCAGAATAACACGTAGGCTATATTTTTTAAAGATATAGTGTGAATTATCCAAAATACAACGATTTTCCATCAGCACGCGGGTGAGCCGGCGGGGCGCAGCTCGTACTATAATAAGGTAATATGGCTACAAAACTGATGTTTGTTGCTCAATCACGCCAGAACAGCTGAATAGATCTGGATGAAATTTGGCACAGATATAGATTATAGTCTGCAATAATATACAGCCTACTTTTTATCCCAAAAAACTGTAGGGTCCCCGTGGGATATCATTAACGCCAGCAAGCCGCGAGCAAAAGCTAGTGTGATAATATATTTATGGCCTGATTTATATAACAACATCCCCATGGATGTGGAATGTGGTCACATTTTACAATAAAATGTAACAGTATTTACATTAAAAGGAATAAGCGTTAAAATTAATTTTAAAATATTATTATAGAAATAATTTTATTTATAGTTTAAACATCAATTAATGCATTATTTGATTAATTTTCTTGACCAAATTTATTACGTCAAAGTCAAAATCTGTGACACAGCGACGTTTTGTCAGATGATAAAAAGTAACTCTGTTGACTTTACGTAGAATTGTGGTTTAAAAAGCTAAAATAAAACCCATTTAAATAACAATAAAATAAAATAAAACTCCTTGTGGCACTCGGGACTGCCGCGGTAAAGCTATTGCATAGCATTTTTTTTATCAACTTATGCAATTATATTTATTTATTTATTTTTTATTTATGCAGTATTTTTAAGCTATCACTCATTTTCTTTCTCTATTTTTTCATCACTTTCTTTATTAATAAATGCACTTTGTTTATTCATATTTAAAACACTTTATACACAAATTTTCACCAGCAACTGCTATTTACTGTTGTACGTACACCTATGTATACATATATACCTACATGTATACTTACGGGGCGCACATGCGGTGAGTGTGGCATTATAAAGATATGATAGATACCTATACACCTATATACTTTCTCACAGCTGCTTACGTATTCGTCCGATTTCGGAGCAGCCCGTCTCGATCCGTGCGAGCTTCGTACAGTCGTACCATATACATACACGTTAAGCGAACGCTCGGCCGAGCTACATGGTGGGTGGAGTGCGTGGTGGGTGGTGTTAGGTTTTATTTTCGTTACGGAATTTCTTGATTCGGTCGCCGCGTTCAAAGCCGCGATAAAAGCTATACAATAGCTTAAATGTAACTAAGATAATAAAATTTGTCTGTCCGTCAATCTATGTCAAATTAATATATTTTGGTTTAAACGAATCTTTTAAAAAATTTAATTTTTGCAGTCAAAGTAAACATCCATAACAACACTGCTGCTATTGAGGATTCTACACTTTCTAGAAATAGCGCAGTTAACATCTATTATTCTTAATGGGAGAAAGGAGGGGGCTAAAGTTTGTCGGGGAAGTTTCGACGGGACTCTTAGGCAAAATTGGCTTATCATTTGAGGGGAATCTATATTATTATGAAACAACTTATCACAACTTATACAAGTTGTATGCAATATGTATTAAATTATCACACTAGTAAACCTATATTATTGTTAACTTACGTCAAGAAAACAGGGAAAACTTTGTCTACACAGCCTAGTTAATTCTAGTGTGATCAAGAAGAGAGCTACAACATTGTCATAATTGTTTCTAATATATTGTAGTGGAATATTACAAGCCAATAGATGGCGCTGTACAATAATTGAGGTCGCAAACGATTCCCGAAACGTACAAAAAATATATATACAAATTACCAACAATAATAGTCGGGGCTCGGCCTGCGAGGCACAACAATAGATCCGCTGGAAGATCTTCCTTTGAGACGGAGGCGAATAAGAGCATTCCATCTCGCTCCTCCACGTAGTTGAGGCCTAACGGATATTATAACAGAATACTAGAGGTGGGCGACTATACTTATTTATATAATCGAATTACTTTAAATTACTAATCTTGATAATCGATTGTGAAATTAGTTACTAATTTGTTTTCATAATCGAATGATGTAACTAATATCAGTACTACTAATGAAAACGTTGAAAAAAATCGAGCGAGACATTGTAATGTTGGTATTAGTAACATCCAATACCAACTTTTCAATGTCTCAACTTTTTTTCAACGATTTGATTAGTAGTACTAATATTAGCTGTAATATCATTCAATACTATTAGTAACATTCCAACTATAGTGAGTTGTTCTTTGCGTCGTCTCGTTTTCGGTGGTGCGAGTAGCTAGCGTATTTGTTTTTGGTGGAGTTTTAAAACGGTATGTTTACATGTATGTGTATGTAATGTTCTCGAACACTTACCTATTTACAAATTAAAAGTCTCACAAGTACTCACAACTAAATTAGTAACTACTTATCTGTCATAATCGAGATATCTTCATAATCGAATGATTTCATTAATATATCTCATAATTGCACACCGCTAAAAATTATAACAGAATACTGTTTACTCCGAAAAACTCAGTTAACAGTTTACAGATCTGAAATATAGGTACTCAAGTGAAACCTCGTGAAGTGTTCTAGTGACTGCGTAAAAATCTATCCTATTCAATGTCAAAGTTCCAATTTCTTTAGAAAGTGTGGTCATCACATCCAGGACAATCTGACCTCCTATACAAGGGGGTCTCCAGTACTACCCCACGCTAACTACTAATAGATTCCCCTTACGAGAACGTTAGTGGTTTAATAACATTAAAACGGTTTAGATTTTAACAATAGCCAATACGACATCAGTTACCTATTATAGTTTGAGTATCTGTATTAAAAATTGTTTCATCTTATCTCATTTATTGAGAGCATTACTCACTTATAGACTAAGAATAAGGGTGCTTACATTGTCTAGACTTCTAGACTATTATGATATTGTACTTAAATTAATAAATTGCTTCACCTACTGCGCTAGGTTTGTTAAGAATGTTATTATCTTCTAAGTTATACTAATCACAAAATAATGGGCCCGATTTGACAGTAATCATTACAACATATCTAGGGATTGAAAGCTTCAAATCTAAAAATCGATTTGAAATTACGACTTTGTGATCGTTTGATTTATTTTAAGTTGTTTATTTAAGTTTACTTTATGTGTCACACAAATATCTCACAAAATCGATATGGAGAGCGAAAGTTTTGTCTCACATCGCATTTTGCGCACTGCACGCAATTACCACGCATCGCAATTAATCTATTTATTTTTTTCACCCAAATAATATATATTTATTCAATCGTTTTTCATTATCTTATACTAATATATAAAGTTGAAGAGTTTGTTTAAACGTGCTAATCTCAGGAACTACTTGTCTGTTTTGAAAAAATCGTTCAATGTTAGATAGCCCATTTATCGAGGAAAGCTATATAACATTACGCTAAGACCAATAGGAGCGGAGCTTGAATGAAAAATGTTTCAAAATCGAGGTGTTTTCTAAAACTTTTGTTTTAACTATTCCACGCGAAGGACGTCACGGACAGAAGCTAGTCAATAGATATATGTTCAATCATATAGTATTGTTTTAGTACAAATACATAAACAATCTAAGGTTTGGTAGCAAAAAAATAATAAAATAAAAATAAGACGCCTTAGAACGTAACTGTTTTTGGGAATTTACCATAGATTAATACCACATTACAAAATTAATAAAATGTTCATGTTATTTAATTATTTGGAAGAAAATAGAAAGAGAAAGAAAAAGAGACAAGATATCAAAAAAAAAAGGATTGAATTCTCCATACAGTCTATTCCAATTGGTTTTTCTTTAATAGATTCAATATACAAGCACGGCATTTATGGAATTTTATAATTTTTTTATTGCTGGAGCACAGCAGACAGGTTGACGGTGCAACTGTGATGGAAAGTGGTTACTGTCGCCTATGGACATTAGCAATACCTGAGGTGATGCCAATGTGCTGCTGGCCTTGAAGGAAAAACTAGAACCTGGCCAATGATGCCGAAACACAACTCAAAGTTGTTATGGCGGTATACTCTAGACCAGGGATCAGCCATCCAGTCAGACAAATGCCCTACAGTCAAGCTACGATTACGATACGAGCAAAACGTGTGTACATTTGATAAACGATATAGTGACGGACTTGGCGCGTGTTATTGGATCGTGCAGTTTGTACTGGTTGTGTCCAGTTATATTTGTACCTGTTTTATACGTGTTTGATAGTTGTAATAAATTCTATAGTAATTCCAACGGCATTTTAATTCCAGTCCTGTAGCTCGTAACAATATGTTTTATTTATTTTTGTGTAAATTTTACTTTGTTGTTGCAGTTCTTTTTACTATTTATTTATTTTTATTCAAATCTAATTAATTTTCGCGGTGTTTCGACCAAAAACGAACAGTAAAAGGCGTTCGAGAACAAGGCCTCAGTAACAAATTATCTATGTTATAAAATCGTATTGATAAATCCTAAAAATCGGACATACATACATGTACATTTATCCCGGCAAGCTCAAGAGTTCCCGGGGGAGGACGGTCAAAGTACACCCGGATAAGCCGCATAAAAAGCTCAGTTTAATAATTTACAAAAGGAAGTCAAGTTTAGAAGTAAAAGTTGGCATTGCTTACGAATTGATCTAAGTTGAAGTGATTACTTGAAGTTCGTAGTATATAACTAAAAGCCGAAAAAACAATATCGATATACAATAAGTACTTTTTCATGTAACCATTGTCTGGAATAATTAAAAATGGCAGTGCGTCTATCTCAATTTGTTTTGCTTTCGTTGGACGGAAGTGGGTCAAACTAATTAAGGATGTGTTCGATTTTGTTATTCCAATAGGGTAGGAAAGTCAACTGAGATACTTCTGTATTTTCTAGTCTAAGGGCGGCTTGCATAACCATCACCTTTAAACAAAATTAGTTATTCATAATAAAAATCTATCCGTGCAGGAACGGAGAAAGAATACGATTTCCTGCGGCCGGGCGGCCTGTCGTAAGAGGCGACAAAACAACCCACAGTCAGGTGGTAGGGCATTTGCCCGACTGGATGACTATCACCCCTGGTCTAAAGTATGTCACCATAACAACCTTGAGTGAGTTGAGTGAGTGTTCCGGCATTAGTGACCAGGTTCCAGTCTCCCTTAAGAGAGCAGCAGCGCATTTGTAGCACCATTGTTGTTGCAGATGTCCATAGGCGAAGGTAGCCGCTTTCCATCAAGAGGGCCGTCTGCCTGTCTGCTGAACTGATGCAATAAAAAAAAACCTGCCTAAATACGTTTTACACAAAATGTATTGACAGTTCTTTAAACATATTTAGCGACAAATTTTGCGTTGTGCAAGATGCTAATCGTATTTAAGAGTGTTAAATGCGTTTAGTGTTTTTATGGAACGTTATGCAAGCGGCCCTAAGGGCTGCTTGTATACCGATCGCCTTTAAATAAAATTAGTTATTCATATTAAACTGCCTAAATATGTTTTACACAAAATGTATTGACAGTTCTTTAAACATATTTAGCGACAAATTTTGCGTTGTGCAAGACGCTAATCGTATTTACGGGTGTTAAATACATTTTGTTTTGTGTTTCTTAAATAAATTTAAGCAACCTTATGCAAGCGGCCCTAAGTCTTCGCGACTAGTGTACACGATAAAACTAAGTTTTAACGGTATTAAGCGCGGTGTATTATTTGATTTTTATTTCGCCGTTGCAGTCAATTTTCAGTTACTTTGATCACGGCTGTCTATCTTATCTTCTTTCGTTTGTCTGTCTGTATATTAAGAGCGTCACGTGAAAACTACTGAACGGATATAAATGAAACTTGACGCAGAAGTAGATTTTTTACAACGAGATTTTTTTATTATTATTGTCCAATATACTTACATTCATATAAATTAGAAACACATTTAACTGTGGCAGAGAAACCTCATGGGCTTATTCGTGCCGCAGAGTCGTGTACCCAATATTGTTCTATCAAAAAAAAAAAAAAAAAAAAAAAAAAAAAAAAAAAAAAAAAAATATGGATATAGGGGTGAGTAATTGATATCATCATTCAAGTGTTTGCATCGGCTTCATCATCATGTGAATGTTGAGGCGATCCAGCTCCTCCACAACACGGATATAATGAGAAGGCTCAAAAGGACAAAACCGTTTGAACTAGTGCTATAAATAAAACTAAAGCGTAGTGTTTTGTGCTAACTTATTAAAGCACACATGAACAAAGTGTCCTCCCCTTAATAAAGACAATAGGAAAAGTGCTAATGGACAATGGATGCTAATTTCTTAGTAGTATACTTTTAGTTAATTTTGGTTGTATTTAAATTACTTATTAGTCTTTTTAGATTATTTTTATTAATGTTGATTGATGAATTTTTATAAATGATGATTTTTTGAAAAAAAATCGAAATGTGTGCTGGGTCACATATTAGAACTAACGCTAGTTAGTTCTATAAGAAATAAATTATATAATAAATAAATGTCCTCTTTTACGTTACAAAAATTTAAAAGTTTTATTTTGAAATGCCAGAGTTGATTTTGTTACTTTTAAATATTTTGACAGCCATTACAAAAAGTGAGACCTGAAACAATGTCCGATGAAACTTATGATCTTTAGCTAGAACAGATGCTTCACAAAATATCCTATAAACTGGTGTTCATTTCCATAATCTCCTTCATTTGAATTCTGATATAAAAAGGGGTCCGGCACCCCACAGCTCTATTACGTTAAATCTGAAAACTTTTTTCATAACACCGATGTTAAACAGTATAATAAAGAAAAGGAAAATTCTTGTATGAAATGGTGCTTTTGTCACTAATGCTGCTAATATTTTCATATTTAATTTATTCTAAGGATTGTAATACTTGCAACAACTCAGAAAGGTTTATGGTAATAAAAGAATAGCTACTGGTCGGAATACCTATAATCAGAGAACCAAATAGCTTAAATTCATTTCATACAATGACTTTAAACACTCAACAGACATTTTTAGAACACCTCGCCATGATTAATAATTTTACAGTAAGAGAAACTTAGTAAATCGGCACAGCCTATAGCGTATTGAAGTCATTGATAAACTATTTTAACTAAAAAGATTATGAATGACAAGAATTTGTTACATTATTGTTTGAAAATTACAGATAATATTTTATATAAAATATTATAATCAAAGTTTTACATGTAACAAAATAAATCAAATACAGTAAAAATTTATCGCGTCTACCAAAATGAAAATAAAATGATTTGAATACCGTCTATGTACAATTGAGAGATTTTGAATTATAATCTACACAATTACCGCCTCATATAAGAGATAAATTTTGTTACATAAAATTATGGTAAATCATAGAGAACCACTCTATAAAAAACAGGCGCTAATCATAGAATAGATAACATTATTATTAAATCAAGGAAATGGCCGATTGTATCGTTAGAAATAAGAGGGGACATAACAAAATTAATTATTAACCTTAAAAAGAAATAAGACAAGAACAACTATATCGTTCATTCATATACCTGGAACAAAATACCTTCGGTTTTTGATTACGCTTTGGTGAATAATAAAAAAAAAAAATGAATGACGTCCAAAGCACATATTTATAAACAACACTAGAATAAACCATGATATACATTTCTTACATACATACATACCTTCACGCTCGGTCCCTTGCGGGGTAGGCACGAACAACAGAGCGCCATTCAGGCTTATTCTTACACACCTAACTTGCTTCTTTGACATTCATAGCTCTTGTCATGCACGCTCGTCTGTTCTTAAGGCTCCTGACATCACCTTCTGCTAATACATGATCAATTTGATCATGGAAGGTGTGTCGTAGTCTTCCGCGACTTCTGCATCCATCCACTTTTGCATTGTATATCTGTTTAGTCATTCTTTCATCATACATTCTTTCCACATGCCCGAACCACCGGAGCATTCCTTTTCTTACCTTCACTCCGACACTCTCTTTCAGGGTGTCGGGGTGAAGGTACTCATTTCTTATTTATGTATATTTCTTTTTTAAACAAAGCAAAGCCACATGAGCAAATTTCCTCTTAAAGAAAAACAGGGATCTCGTAATAATGGCGAGTGGAAAAGCCGAATCTCTTCGAGAAGGGGAGAGGACAGTAAATTGGGTACAAAATGTCCGGAACCCGATTTGACACTCTTCCGATATTGTCACATTACACGACACCTATCTTCAATGCTAGGCTTACATGGAAATGGACGTTTCAAATCTGTATCATTCGTAACGTAACCGTAGTGTAAGACGCCCTCCCCGGATGGTTAACCAACAATTTGAACAAGGTCTGCAGTATAGTCTGGATGAGGATATGTGTCGCGGCGAACTGGCTAGTACAGATCCCGGGGTGCCTTACAAAGACGCGGAAGGTTAGTGGGTAGTCTAGCGGCTGGCATCTCACAATTCCTTCTTTTTTTTATTGCAGGAGTTCAGCAGATAGTTGACGGCCCACTTGATGGAAGGCGGTTACCATCGCCTAGACATTTGTAACACTAAAGGTGCTACAAATGCGCTGCTGTTCTCTTAAGGGAGACTGGAACTTGGTCGCTAATGCCGAAACGCAGCTGAAGGTTGTTATGGCGGTATACTCTAGACCAGGGGTGGTAGCCACTCAGTCGGGTAAATATCCTACCACCTGGCTGTGGGTTGGTTGTGGCTGACAAAACTTTAAAAATTGTAGTCTTTCACCGTTTTTGCACGAATGAAAATCCTTAGTAAAGGTGTATGCAGAACCGACCTCCAAGAGTTCCACATACCCCTAAACCTCCCCCAGAGCCTAAACCCATTCCCTCAGAAATGTCAAACACAGGGTGCGGGCGCGATGCGATGGCCGGGAGAAGGCAAAGGGACGGGAAGAAGAAGCAAGGAAGGACTTATCTCGCCGCCAGTCTGCGCTCGTCCCCCGGGGGTTCACACTCTCACTAGGATTATGGGTTTTTATAATTAAATGTGGTTATAACAGTTTATTTTTCTTTATTTGTGTTCCAACAATATCCTAGTACGTAATTTATTGCGGTGACAGTAGTGACAGTTCCGAATATGTCTCTTGTTTAGCGCATTCTTCATTTAAAGTTTTATTCTATTCTTGATGGCGGGGATGGGGAGGAAGAATTTACAAGGAGGTGTTCCTCGGCGCAACCACAGGGTCTGGTTCAGCAAGGCGGTTGACCAGGATTTGTGGCGTATACTTATTACTTGGGAAGGCGTAAACTCAGCAGTAGACTACAATTGTCTGACGGCGATAGTGATTACTTGCAATCTAACGTCAAATATAAAACTAGAACAAAACGTGCAACTTCACTCGCCTAAATCAATTCATATTCTATGAGGACATAAGCCCGAAGTTTGGTAAGTTCATTTTCTTTTTTTTAATTATGGCTCTTTACAATTTGTGTATTCAGCCAGTAGAATAATCTTTAAGCAAAAACTTATGAAAGAGCTTTTGTGAACAGCTAGAAAATATATTTTTTTGCTCATTTATGTTTCTAAATAGTTCAGAGTTCCAATAAAAAATCATGAGACTTTCAATATATGATCACCCACGATACTACCTACGCCTATCTTTGATCATGTTTATCCAAAAGTATATTTATTTTTTTAGTAAACTTGCTCAGTAAGGTAACCTTCAAGTTCTCATCATAAATTCTTACGTATTCCTAGAAGTAACATCTGACGTATTCAAAGAAATAATGTTATTGGACGGAGGCGTGCTAATACTAAACAACTTACAGAACTGAGATATTCGTAAAAAGTTGTGTAGGTAGGTTGACCAAGAAACAATTTTCCAAAAATATGTTGGATAATAAATATTAAACAAAAACAACTTAGAACTTTTTATCACATATATAAGACATGATTCGGAACCATTGTGTGTAGGTTCCGTTGTAATAACCGTGTTTAATTTCTATAATAATATATATAATATTTTATTTATTTCAAGATAACACAGTCCAATACATATTTATAAAATACACACAATAATGTTATTTGTAATATTTTTTTCCTTATGTCTATGTTAGTAATTTATGACCAGCAGTGATTTAGTCCTCTCAATGAAGGACCAAATCAGTGGGCGGTCAAATTTATCAGATATTCCCTTCAGGATACTGTTGCTACTACCAGGCAATATGCTTAGCAATGAAGCTGTTGTTTTACGCCAAAAAGCATCAAAGTCACCTATGTGTGCTTCGGCGAACATAGACGACATATAAAAATAGAACTAATTTAGATTTTATTCAAATTTTTTGTTTCTGTGTTTGTCGGTTTGTCTGTCTGTTTGTACCGCCTAATCTCCGAAACGACTGTACCGATTTACATGAAATTTCGTATGGTGATAGCTTATATCCCTGGTCAACATATAGGATACTTTTGATCCCGAAAAATTAAAGAGCTCCCGTGGGATACTTAAAAAACCGTACCACGCGGACGAAGTCGCGGGCAGAAGCTAGTACCCTATAAAATTCAAATATTTTTATATTTTTTCATTTTAGTAAAAGTTTACTTAGCTTTAGAGATAAGTATGAAATCTACACCGGACAAAGCCCCACACAGTATCATGGTAGGACACAAAAGAGTTCCACTAACAATGTACCGTGTGTGAGTTATAAACTACTGTTATAAATAAAAGAATAAATAATATTTACTGAGGGAAATGTGATAAAATAACTGCTACAAAAGTAGTTATTCTAGTTTCACCACGATGGTAAAGTTGTTCTAGTTTGTTAGTTTTTATTATATGAATCTTTCATGCTTACTGCCCGATGTCAACATTTTATTTATAACATGATAATGCTTTCATACTAATATTGTGACTTGAAGAAACTTTGAGTTTTGTTATTGGATAAATGTATAATTTATGGCTAGTTCTTGTATCTTACCGATCGTTTATTGGCCGTACCATTGGTTAAAATTTGATAAGGCTCCACACAAATAATGTCAAAATTCAACCAATGGTAAGGCAATCGAATGAATAATTTTTATAAAAATTTTCATAGATGACGTATTGTCCTTTTAGGCTTTATATACTTAAATTATTGTAATATATATATTTTTTCATGGCATACAATTTAGACACCGATAGTGATACAGAATATTTTTCATGCTCGTCAGACAGTCATGATTCTGAAGACAGCAATTATAACCTTTCTGACTTTATAGTTTCTGAGTTTTCCAATTTTCATTCTAATTTCAATGTGGTACATATTAATGCGCAGAGCATTCCAGCCCATTTCCCGGATTTGCTGGCATCATTTAGTCATGGAAATATACATGCCTTATTAGTTTCTGAGACCTGGTTTAAGCCATGTCTCCCAACTGTATCATATACGCTACCAGGCTTTGCACTTATTCGTAATGATCGCACCGGTGCCGCTGGTGGAGGAGTGGCTATTTACCTTAGATCCAGCATACCGTTCACTGTTGTTAGTATGTCCTCGCAGCCACCAGACCCGGATGCGGGTGAACATATTTTAATAGATATCTCTCTGGGGTATACTAAAGTATTGCTTGGCGTATATTATAGCCCGTCTTTGAGAGTAAACTATTTTTCATCTTTTGAAAAACTAATGGAAACATTCATACCTTTATATAGTCATTCTATTATTATGGGGGATTTTAATACATGTTTGCTCAAACGCGACCACAGATGTGCAATTTTTGAAACTTTAATTCAATCTATTAATATGTCAATTCTTCCCCTTAGTGCCACTCACAAGCTACCTAACACGACAGCTTCTCTGTTAGACTTAATGTTAGTATCCTCCCCCTCTCAAGTTATAAAACACGGTCAACATTCGGCGAACGCTTTCTCCTACCATGACTTGATATATTTATCTTACAATGTGCGTCCTCCGAAACCAAAATCGAAGTTGATTGTGCAGCGGAATTTTAGTGGCATGAACCTGGAAGAGTTACGCAGGGATGCGAGTGAGTTGGACTGGTCTGGAGTTGTCAATGCGACTACTGTTGATGAGAAGGTGCATGTATTCAATGCGAACGTATTGCGATTGTATGATTTACATGCGCCCAAACGCCAAATAAAGCTCAAACATCTTCCAGCACCTTGGCTCACTGATGAAATTAAATGCCTTATGTCCCAGAAATGTAAAGCTAAGTCTAAATATAAACGTCGTCCAACTGACATTAATAAAGAAGCTTTTATACAAGCACGCAATCGCTGCAATAGAGCATGTAGGGATGCACAACGCTGTTATATTCACAAGTCAGTAGATGATAACAATCCTAGAAAAGTTTGGAAGTTTCTTAAATCACTGGGAGTCGGTAAAACCACGTCTGTTTCAAATTCTTATAACTTAAACCTGGATCTTCTGAATCAGCATTTCGCTGCCACATCAGATTTCAATTTGACAGTTAAGTCAAAAACACTGAATTCGATATCTTCTCTTCCCACTCCGCAGTGTTCTCCCTTTTGTCTAAATCAATTTTCGGTTTGTGATGTTGAGAAAGCTATAAAGTCAATTACTTCTAATGCAGTCGGCAGTGACGGAATTAGTCGAAACATGATACTCCCCATAATTGATATCGTCAGTCCTACCATTTCTAACATAGTCAACAGCTCCATATCAACTGGTATATTTCCTACTGTGTGGAAAGAAGCCCAGGTTATTCCTTTACCTAAGAAACCTAATCCCTCAACCTTTTCTGAGTTCCGTCCCATATCTATCCTTCCCTTTCTCTCTAAAGTCTTAGAACGTCTTGTACACGAACAACTTAGCATATACCTCAACACACAATCCCTTATGAATCCTCATCAATCTGGGTTTCGCCCGGGCCACAGTACAACCACCGCTCTGATTAAAATCACTGACGATATACGCCAAGGCATGGACCGAGGTTTGGTGACTATTCTGTCACTGCTAGACTTTAGCAGTGCATTCAATCACGTAGACTTTGATATACTTACGGAAATTCTCCGCTCTCTCAACATATCTCCATCCGCAATTGATTGGTTTCATAGTTACCTGATTGAACGCCGGCAACGTGTTCGTATCGATGATATGTTGTCATCGTGGCAAAATCTCTCTGCCGGGGTTCCTCAGGGCGGCGTTTTATCTCCTCTTCTATTTTCTATTTTTATAAATTCTATCTCGAAAAACTTATCTTCTTCCTACCATCTCTATGCAGACGATTTGCAGATTTATACTCAGGCGCCTAAAGACAACTTACATAACGCTATTAAGCTTATTAATGATGATCTGAACCGCATATACAACTGGAGTACTTCCCATGGACTTAGAGTCAATCCCAATAAAACTCAGGCCATCATCATTGGTAGCTCGCGAGCCATAGCAAAAATAGATTTTCCACTGCTTCCCGACGTGATCTTTCATGATACGCCTATTCCTATAAGCGATCAAGTAAAGAATCTTGGCGTAATAATGGACAAGGAATTGTGTTGGCGACCCCACATTACTGAACTAAGCCGCAAGATTTTTGCATCCTATGCATCCCTTAGGAGACTGAAAAATTTCCTTCCGACTGCCACTAGGATTTCGCTTGCTCAATCAATACTTCTACCCATCCTCGACTATGCTGATGCTTGCTATCTTAATCTCACTCAAGAGCAACTTATTAAGCTCGAGCGTCTTCAAAATGTTTGCATAAGGTTCATATTTGGTTTAAAAAAATATGACCACGTTTCTGAATATCGCAAAAAGCTCGAGTGGTTGCCTATCTCACTTCGCCGGAATGCTCATCTTCTCAAGTTACTATATCGTATATTGTTTATACCTTTCACCCCTCCTTATCTTAAGGAATGTTTCAACTTCCTTCATACGTCACATACACTCAGTTTGCGCTCCACTAATAATCTCCTGTTAATGGCACCTGCACACTCTTCAACATTTTATTCCAACTCCTTCGCTATGCAGGCTGTCTTCCTTTGGAACTCTTTGCCCACTGACGTCAGAAAGGCCAAGTCTTTTGCCATATTTAAAAATTTACTTTGGAATCATTATGTAAGTCTTACACAATAATGTATGTGCTATAGTTTATTATACTTTTGACTGTAATCTGTTGTCCATGTATGTCATTTTTATTAAAAAAAAAATCTCTTATTGTATTAAATTATAATTATAGATAATTTAAGATTTCCTTTTAAGTCAGGTTGCCTGGAAGAGATCGCTTTTAGCGATAAGGCCGCCTTTTGTTTTACCAAGTAACTATTGTCTTGTGCATATTTTTTTTTCGTAATTTTTGTTATGGTGAACAATAAAGTGTTGTCTATGTCTATGTCTCTATGTATTTACCTTTAAATAGTTTAAAAACCATTATTATATTTTTAAGGAGTGAAACATATTGTTACGTGCGAGCGGGGGGGTACGCTCTTATGGATTGGAAGAAAACACCAGTTTTTGTCTAAAAGCTTTTATTGACTTACTCAGCCGCACGCAATACCTCTCTACAGGGTTGCCCCTATACGCACGACTAACGATGCACTGTGCCGACGACAAGGTGTCTCGCTCACAATACCGTCGCCGATATTGCGTAGACCACCTCCTATTACTGCAGTGCTCACCTCCGATATTGCCGCGTGTAGCTCGTTTCCGGATCGTCTCTCGAACTCCGCTACACTCCTCCTTCACTTAACTGACCACTTAACTTGTCACTAAAATCACCACTAAACTCGTCAGTGTCTTCTATTAAACTCTTCTTCCAACTCTTTCGTATCGCACTTGTCGCTTCACTGTCTTGAACTGAACTCAACTCTAAACTGCCCGCTAGGCGCGCCTTACGCTGTTTATGTACCCGGAAGAAATTTCTGGAACCTATCTATCTATCTATCTCTGTCTCTTCCTTCCCGAACCCTCTATTCGGGAACTTTCGTTTAAACATCTATCCCTTTCTAACATCTATCTATCTCTGTCTTTCGTTTATCGTCTATCCCTTTCTAAAATATATCCGTCCTTGTCTTTTCCTTCCAGAATGTTCTAGGTTTTTCTAAAAGTTCTAAAACTAACTAGATGGTTCCACCATCATTCGCCAAAATATCATTTTGAAAAATATTTTACGATTGAGTTCGTTTGTTTCTATATACTTCTTTGGCTCTATTTCTATTTGTAATAGGTATTTACATTATTAGTCACCGTCAATATTAAAAATCTATCAATACCTGTCAAGGGTTGCCTGAATCGAGGCCGCCCGTTTTACTATCTTCTTCTACTTCTGATTCTTTATGCTTTGGGGTACAATAGAGAATTATTTATCTATTATTTACAGTAAATATTTAGCCATCATTGTGAGCAGATTGCATGGTAACAATTACATATACACATCGAAGGCTTCATAACAAATGGGCGTGTACGAAAAAATACCATTTTGTTGTCGTTTACTAAAATCTATGCATGTTATAATTTAAAAAGTCTTACCAGTATGCTAATATAGACGGGTATTCCAAATTTCAGCCTTATAATATACAATCAACTAGTTTTGTTTTATTCAAAATTCTGTCCCTTGTGTAAAAAATGCACTATTGTCTGTACGCCCATTTGTTAGGAAGCCCTCGATATAGACGTTCCCAGTATGGAAAACAATAAGGTGGGAGGACATACATCATAAAGTATAAGCGCTACACTACATACACTTCTCATACCTCGCAAAAATGTAACAGCTATACTCCACATTAGAATAAGCATACTAGTAAATAGGAACTAGAAATAATTATTGGTATTATCTAAATTTAAGGTACACCTCAAAACACTAAGAGATGTAACATAAAGTGTCATAGACAACAACGCAATAAAAAAAAATATAGTATGAAAAATTCAACACTTTTTCTAAAATTAAATCTATCTGTTCGTATGTATAAAAAGGTACGAAACAAGTATCCGTAGAGTTTGTTAAAAAAATCTCTTAGATTTTACAACATTAATATTGTTACGAGTGTGGGACTCGAATTAAAATGCCGTTGGAATTACTATAGAATTTATTAGAACTATACAAACACGTATAACACAGGTACAAATATAACTGGACGCAACCAGTACAAACTGCACAATTCAATAACACGCTCAAAGTCCGTCACTATATAGCTTATCAAATGTACGTCTTGCTCGTATCGTAATCCTCGCTTGACTGCCTTACAACCCCCTCCCTTCCAGCCATCGTTTTATACTAAACAGTATAATAACAATAAAATATTTTTCTTAACTACAAATTTTAAACACAAAGTAAACAAAAGAAGTCCAAATGCGGGAAAGGTAATAGCTAGGTAAAGCTAAGTGTGCATTTAGTTTGTCGGCGTGTAACAATATTAAAAGTGATTTAGATTCCTGGATCTCTAAGGCAGTTTTAATGGGTATTCGTCAGGTACCACGAGTGTGTATAGATATGTGCAACTTTGCCAGAAATACATTATATAACAAAGCAGCCTGTTATTGTGGTTGCTTGATGGAAGTAATAGTTACCTTTTTAGTGAAACGTTGATTTGAATATAAAACACCATTTGTAATTTGGTGTGCTTTTATATATTTATGGTTTAGTAGAAGCGCTGTCACTATTTGATTTCAAGGTTTACAAATAGTCGTTTTTAATGTTTTATTACTTAAACTATCAAATTTTAAAATATATACTGTAGTTTGTACACTTGCTCTTGCTTGTAGTGGTGGAATCTGACAGTAGTTGGTGGAATGCTAGTGCTTTCTTGTAATAGGGTGAAGAAAATATATCATGTTGCTTTCAGGGATTTATTCTCGTACTAATTGAGCTTGAATGCTGATCCCTGGTTTCAACTTAGTTAATAGTAACTCGTAGCGATGTAATAGCAACTTTATCACAATCTATTTGTCAGTGTTACTTATAGAAATATCATAATATTAAAAAAAGCCTAAAGTAAGTCGCAGCGTTAGCAAAACGCTGTACGTTGAACAATACATAATCCGTTTCGATACTTTCTTAGCCCAAAAGGTCCCCGTTGAAAAATCGTCAGGTGCATGTGATAGCGCTGTTCCGCCCGTATTTATTGCGCCTGTCGAAGAAAGCCGATACTACCGACGGTTGTCTTTCTTGCACAATTATGTATATATCTTATGTTACTTGTAAAAAAAGTTCCAGAGACGAATTTGCTTTCGAGTGAATCAGGTATTGCCAAAATGGCTTCGAATGCCGGATTTTTTTTAAAATACTCCTGTTTAATTGTATATTTTAAAAATGAACCATTATGAAATCATCATGTCCATCTGTCTACCTGTCCTTTACCACAATATTTTTTAATTTGAAAATGCTAGGTATAGAATTGATGTTGAATGTTTAATGTGTGTTGATTTTTTTAAATCAAGTATCAGGCAGGGAGATACCTATCTCTAACTTTTGAACTCGGAGGGAAAAATTCAAAAGAAATGTGAGAAAATAGTACTAAAATACGTTCAAAGAAAATAGTTTGGACAAAATCTGTTGAGATTTGGAAATGTGGGCTATTAATTAATGGCTTTTTTATGTTTCTGTAAATTACATAAACAGCTAACTAACGTTTATGCTATATATAGAATGCTTCATTATAAATGGGGTAAAAATCACATACCTGATTATTACGTGCCTGGGTAGGGTAAATATTATTTTAGTAAGCAAGTAACAGTATATTGCACACAAAATAAACAAAAATCCATATTTACAATACTTTCTATCTAGGCAACACAATAGAAGCCCTTATTGCACCCCTAAAGCGTTAGACATTTTTCGGAAAAATAAGATAGACAGACAACATTTTATTGCTCACCCAATAAACAATTTAAAAAAATGTACAATTAAATATTGTCACGATAAAAACAATAGGCAGTTTTATTGCTTAAAGCAATCACTTCCGGGCAACCTAACTGATAAATTTCCAGGCACTAGCTTGCTATATAAAGGATTCACTTATACGTAAATAAAACAAACCGTTCGTAGAGGTATTTATTACCGGAATAAATTATCCGTAACTACCCTATATTACATCATATAAAAAGTAACACATACATTACACTAACTTAAAGAATATTTTAAACTAGCTTCTGCCCGCGACTTCGTCGGCGTGGATCAGTTAAAAAAATCCCCCGATTTGTAACATTCTTCATTGGTGCTCCGCTCCTATTGGTCTTAGCGTGATGATATATAGCCCATAGCCTTCCTCAATAAATAGGCTATCTAACACTGAAAGATTTTTTGAAAACAGACCATCTTTATAATATATGTATATATTAATCTGGCGATGTAGGTGCAGATAACATAACTCAAATATATATACTTAAATTACTTCATAAATAAATAAATAAAAATAAACGTGAAAAATATATTCCTAAGGTTGTGTGGAAAGAAACTGCTTTTAGTGTTAAGACCGTCCATTGTCTTCTGTACTTAAACTTCTTGAATTATATCTTAATAGCATAATCGATGGCGAAAGTCGAGATTCTACCATGACACGACTGTCGATTCACAATCATTTGGATAACTTAGTCAACAGTTAAGATGTTGACGTTCCAGAGATGTCTTCCATACATTTATGGAGGGTAGAAGTAAGGAGTATCCATCTTAAGTGGAGAAGAAGTAAAAAAATGTACAGCAGTATGCTGAAAATAGATATTCAAATACGGTGAGTACTGGCGTACAAAAAAATACGATATGATATAAATTTGTTGTAGTGACATAAAATGAAAACATGCCTGCATAGAAAATCTAAATAACCTTTGCCCTGCTGGATGGCTACCACCCCTGATCTAGAGTATGCCGCCATAACAACTTTGAGTTGTGTTCCAGAATTAGTGACCAGGTTTCAGTTTCTACTTCAAGGCCGGAAGCACATCGGCAGCATCTTTGGTATTGCTAATGTCCATAGGCGACGGTAATCACTTTCCATCACTGTTGGGCTGTCAGCCTGTCTGCTGTGCTTCAGCAATAAAAAAAATAGCGAATGTAAGACGAAGAACGTATGAATGTATGAACACAAATATCATTGAATAAATGTCATATACAAAAACAAAAATTATCAAGAAGCGTGTATAAATTCTAAAAAATTTCTGAACTCCGTAGAGTTGTTAAAAAAATGCTTTGAGAAAACGTATATAACGATTTAATTATTGTGAATTTTTAATAATTCAAAACAAAACGGAAGTCTTTTGGTCCTTGTATATTTTACTATCTCACTCTAATTATTTTTGGCACTTCCTTTTAAATTTATCCTATGCTACCGCAGTGCTACCCATTATCCGCTTTTTGACTGACACTTTTTCAACCTCTAGCCTCCATATATACATTAAATAATTTAATAAAAGTAATTACGTTTTCTTTGAAGGTCTTTTGAGACAAACAAGCTTAATTTCAAGAAATTCGAATAATTAAAAAAGTTTTTTATGCAATACCTACGTTGGTTTTAATTTTCCTTTCGTAACCTATTTGAGTTAAATAATCAAATTTTGAGCAGAATATTCGTATAGGCTCTTAATCCAGCAAGATTTTAAAATGAATTGGAAGAAAATTGTTATAATTATTTTACTTACCTATATTGTGAGCTAATAAGATCTCGTTCCTGTCAATAGATGGAGATTGTACATTCTGTAACATGCATCTGGATAGGGATAAGGGCACGTGTACACAATACAGATCGTAACTAATAATTTTTTTTTTTTTTATTGTTGTTAGATACAAAAATAAAGCAAAGCAAAAATTAAAACGACTTCAGGAGTAACTCAAAAGCAAAAACCTCGCTATTAAATTACATATTAAGTATCTCATAGCAAAGAAATTCATACGAAACTATCCTGAAGCTGAATTCAAAACAAGTTAGGCCAAAAACTTACAGATTCAGGGCCGCTTGCATAACGATCGCTTTTAAATAAAATTAGTTAATCATATTAAACTACCTAAATGTTTTTACATAAAACGTATTGACAGTTCTTTAAACATATTTAGCGGCAAATTTTGCGTTGTGCAAGACGCTAATCGTATTTAAGGGCATTAAATGTGTTTAGTTTTTCTTAAATAAATTTAAGGAACGTTATGCAAGCGGTCTTTAGTGTCTGATTTTTAAGAATTTCCTACTATATCTTCGGAATTTAAATTTCCATAGCAGTAATATTTTTATGGGACAATTTTAAAGCTTTGCTGAATCTAAAGCAAAAAGAATTATTAAAATCGGTTCAGAAATAAAGAGTTATTACTGAACATTCATGAAAACTACATTAAATTGAGACCTCCTCCTTTTATGGAAGTTAGTGAAAAAGAATACACTTGAACGAATACGCTTCCCTCATTAAATAACTAAGCCACGAAGTCTTGCAGCAATTGAAAATAGCCCAACAATGAAATATGATGAGTGGGAAGTGAAAAAGTATTATGCCCACCACAATATCTGTGTGCATTTTTATAAGAAAACAGTTGATGCGCCTTCATTATTTTTCAAACAGAACCCAGAAGTCATAAGGCCCTGCATACATTAGTAAGGCGACAGTGACGCGGTAGCGAGAGCGATTTCTTGTGATATCGCATCATATAAAAGCGATTTTTTCACGATGTCTCATAATGGCGGTTAATAGACTTACATACCGAGAAAGAACGCACACCTGGCTGTCGTAAAACGCAGTTTATTGCCTTTCCTGCATTCGGAGTTCTTTTGTTTACTTCGTGTTTTTTATGGCTATCAGTAGTGTCGAACTAATTAATCCTTGTTTTTATTGCATTGCGTCGAAGCTTGCCAGATGTGCGGATTAACTCATAACGCGGCCCCTTTGTCGGTATTATACAGTTTAGTATAAAAGAATGCCCGAACGGAGGGGTGGGCAGTCAAGCGAGGATTACGATACTAGCAAGACGTGTGTAGTACTTTCGATTAGCGATATAGTAACAGACTTTGCGCGCGTTATTGAATCGTGCAATTTCTACTGGCTGTGTCCAGTCATATTTGTGCCTGTTTTATACGTGTTAGTACAGTTCTAATAAACTCTATAGTAATTCCAACAGCATTTATTTTAATTCGAGTTCTGTAGCTCGTAACAATATTCTTAAAGAAATCGCTACAGATTTTTTATTTATTGCATGATTTCAGAAGAGAGCAGTTACCATCGCCTATGGACATTTGAAACACCAAAGGTGCTACCAATGTCCAATAAAATTCTTGGTGCCACCCGCGTTCGAATGACATATGAGTTATAATCCTTTCAGATTGTATGCCTAAGATAATTTTATCTTATTACGCACTGACAATGAAGATAGACATCGTGAGAAGCTGCATCGTGCACATCGACATCATTGATATGTGAAATTTACCAATCCGCTTTAAACAACCATGCTGTACATACCCATAATCGTAGATTTAAAGTGGGGAGGTTTTAACCCATCCGTGGTTTGTTTATACACGCTCTGTGCTGATATTTTAAACGTTTATTCCTACATAGCAAAACGATTGTATAGTTATAATCTCGGCTCTGACACACAAATTCCACGTACAGAATTGTAGAAGCACATTACCCGTCGGTATTTGAACTAACTAATTCTTTTATGATCGTTACAGCCCATTGTTTTATCGTACTCACTTATGGTGTTTCGGATTATGTTGACTACGATACGGGTACATTGCGTTTGTGCAATATAAAACGATGGCCTGATTGAGGGAGGGGACAGTCAAGCGAGAACCACGATCAAATTATGTACTACAATCGGGAATCTAATAGTGACGGACTTTGCGCGTTTGATTGAATGACGACCTTATGCATTACGTTTGGACTTGTTGTGTTCGGTTATATTTGTACCAGTGTTATACGTGTTTGTATAGTTCTAATAAACTCTATAATGATTCCAACGGCATTTTAATTCGCGTCTTACAACTATCATTTGCACCTCATAGGATTACAGAGTCTAATTTCGCTTGTAAAATCTATGTGACAGTAACTATATATAATAAAGATTCAAATATGAATTTATAATCTTTTTCTTAGTGAAAATTTCATTAACTACAAATTATTGTTGTCATAACTCGTAAAGCACTCTCTTGGCTGATATTAAATGAAAAAAAGTTTTTTCATAGATATAATTTTTATTTGTTACAGTTTAAACAATAATAAATAATTAATAAGCCTTTACTCTCGTTAGAACTATGACGTTCTAGCACACAAGTATTAATAAAAGAGATATTAAAAATACCTCAAAGCAGTTGATTTCACTGTCAGGTCACCTCATTTAGTTCCAGGGAGACTTTTCTTTCATGTTATAAACAAACTTAATTGGTTTTAATGTCAATTTTAATACACTCAAAGGTAACGTCTAGGATATAGGTAGCTTTATTGACATAATATATCACTTATAATAATAATAACAGCCCATAAGCGTCCTACTACTGCGCTTCGCTCGTTATATACAAGAACCTAAATAAGTTTTTATGTAATGTCACGTTTTATTTTAAAATAAATAAAACGCAATCAAAATAAGAATAAGGAAATGAGTTTATTTATAACTACTTTTTTTAAGAAAATAAGAGGGTAACAAGTGGGTTCTTGCCAAACAAAAATCAGTTTCCCTGGCTAGTCTTAGAATAGGTACCGAACTCCTGAGAATCCTTGCAGTATGCTGGATAGCACGGCAGTCCTTATTCGCAACTCCTAATACACGAGGCCCAGGCACATCGACGGAGTAGATTTTGGTGAGAGTGGGAGGAGTTTACTCCCAACCAAATTCCTGAAACCGCAATATAGTCGAGCTCAGCGAATGTTTTACTATGCTCTTCTTAGCCACTTGGATTGTCAGCAACAAAGCCAGGCCATCTACAGGAAGCTACTACCTACTCACTAAGTGGCTTTTCTAGGCGTTGAGACAATCCAAGCGTACAATATAAAGAAAGTAATAGTACAGAAATATCTAATGTAATGGTTAAAATAGCATGCTAAAATTTATAATGGTTTTCTGCATTATATAAAACAAGAAAGAAGAATTTATGTAACAAATAAGTTATTAAGGGTTTAAAGAAACGTTACTACATACACTACATTACATATAAAACTACATATGCTATTTAAACTAATAAATATTTTAATACAATTTCAAATCACTGCTAACAACCGTTTTTTAAACCCCTATAAAGAGAAAAATATCTATTTACACAACTTACCCAGTATGGGAATAATAAGCACTTATTTTAACAATAATATAAATAATATTTACGAGTTTAGCTTGTATTTAGTATCTAAGATATTAGAATAATAGTTTTCAAAATATAACAGTTAAATACGCAATCTCATTATGAGCCAGCCCAAAATGCTATTTGCCTGCCCACCGTCATTCATTCGTCTTTTATTTTATTTATTTTATTTTATTTGGGGGTTAACAGCTGTAGTCTTACAAACTAAAGTTTTACAAAGTAACATTACAGAGATAGCTAAAGAACAGCTATTCATAAACCTCCACAGATGGCAGAGAAATAAAAAATAACAATAATACAGTAATTTTAGAAAAAGATAACAATAATACGAAAATTTTGTGACTAGAAAACTAATTATTATTAAAATAGGCTTTGATTAAACTCGCATTTATGGATGCTAGACTATCCACAAACAAGTCAATGTCAACATAATTCGACTTGCTGAGTTTGTTGAATTCATTATCTGTTCTAACAAAAAATGAGTGGCGTCTGAAGGCTGTACGAGTCAAGGGTGAATGAAGCAGTTTTCTAGGGCGTACAAGACTAGGGGGAACATACAAATGTAGTTTCTTGATGAGACTAGCACAGTCAATTATGGACTGAGCAATTTTCACCAAGAAACGTATATCCGAAATATTCCTTCGAATTTTGAGGGGCAGAAGATGGAATAGGGTACAGCGCTCAATATAACCTTGCCGCGGTATTTTGAATTTAAAATTGATAAATGTAGTGATTTTTTTTTGAATGAGCTCTTATCTATCAGTATGTATTTTTTTGTACACCTTGAGACGTTCCTTTACGTGTATCAAATTGTAGTAAGACATTATGGTAGGCGACTTTTAAATTATATTATAAATTATTTTTAATTGATATTCATATATTTTAATTTTAATTATATGTATTATTTAAATTTATATATATATAGTTTTAATTATAAATAATTAGTAAACAACGATTGTGAATAGTTGTTACAGTAAGCAAAATAAAGTTACTTACCTATACGACTTACGATACTATTGAGGTAATAATGACCCGTGACATCATCTATTATGTAGAATGTGGGAGCTGTTCTAAATCACTTTTTTGATGAACGTTTGTTTTTTTATATTAAATGAGTTTACGTTTGACCACGATCACGTCTAATGCTGGATCACGCTTACCTAGATAGTACCTATTCACACGAGACTTGAAGATACCCGGATTGTACTTTTCGGGAAACATGGACTCTGGTAGTGTATTCCACAATTCTGCCGTACGTAGAAGGAACGTGCAAGCAAGACGTTTAGTACGCACTGCCAGCGTTACCACCGTGAAATGATGGCGTAGACCAGAGCACCTTGTGGTCCGAAGATGGAATGGTGTAGAGGGGATCAGGTCGAAGAGTTCAACCGGACACTCTCTGAAATGAATCCTATAAATTTTTAAATGTATTCTTCTTCCATGCCACTATCTTTTTTTTACAAGTTTATACTTAACTTGCAATGGATGTACCTATGTATGTAAGTTCGGGTGGAATCTTGCAAGTTAAATTTGACCAACTTCCCGGTTTCCCATTGAGCTGAAATTTTGCACGCATATGTATATCGCGTGACAATGCAATAATATGGTACCGTGGAGCTGATCTGATGATGGAGTCGGAAGGTGGCCATAGGAACTCCTGTACTAAACAAGATAGAACCGTCGTATTTTGGCTCGTTTTACTGTATTCTACTTATCTTGGCTAGCACTCTGCTGCTACATGATATCCAGGATTTCAAAAGCTTGTATTTAAAAACCCTTTTTGAAAAACAAGTTATGTTATGTTCCTAGTGTTCTTATAATTAATCCACTCATACGCCCAAATTTTGTCTGTCGGAATAACTGATGGAATTTTCCTCCAGTGATATAACCTCTTGAATCACTTTTAAATGATGATTTTAATTAAATCTGTCAGACTTATTGGAAAACGATCGTCGAGTTCATATTCAGAACCTCGTTAACAATACAGTATGAAATTTCATAACTGCAGATCCACAGCGATAAATAACATTAAACTGTTTTTCTTTGATTTAAGTTAAATAACAATATTTAATTGATAACTGTTAGTTACGTAATACCTCCTTTTAAACTTTGATCTTCAGCCAGTTTGTCTCGAATTGGTTTCGAAAGTGTTAAATCTATTTCAATAAAAATCACAGGGCTTTTTAAAACGCCGCCTTTGTCTCTTTTTAGGGTAGAGATCTTATTATTATGTTATCTTATGGAATTAATTATAAATGGAATTTTCTTTATTAACCGACTTCCAAAAAGAGGAGGTTCTCAACTTGGCCGTTTTTTTATGTATGTACACCGATTACTCTGAGATTTTTGATCCAATTTACGTGATTCTTTTTTAATTCGACGTGGAATAGTTGCCATTTGGTCCCCTAAATATTTAACATACTTTGGCCCAGTAGTTTTAATTTTATGAACATGGTTTATGAAAAAAAAAACATTCCGTTCCATATGTACACCGATTACTCTGAGATTTATAATCCGATTTACGTGATTCTTCTTTAGTTTGATGCGGAATAGTTGCCATTTGGTCCCCTAACAATTTAACATAGTTTGGCCCCGTAGTATTCATTTTACGAACATTTTTTTGTTCCCGTTTCTTAGAGCCTATATTTTTTAGGGCGCGCGGCACCTTTCGTAGGCCTACCCATAGCTAGTCACTTAAAAGTAACAAATAAAAAAAAACTTCATTTAAAACACCGACTTCAAAAAATAAAAAGTAATAATATCTTATTTTTAATATATATTTTATCTAAAACATCTTGAAGTCGGTGCAAAGTAAAACATAAAAATCACTTACTGTATTTTGAAAATTACTAAGCACCGACTTTAAGATGTTTTAGATAATATATATTCAAAATAAGATATTATAATTAATAATAGCTTTAGAAATAAATTATTTTATACTTTTTAGTATAAGAAGTCGGTTTTTTTTAGTTTAGCTTGTTCTTTGTTTTTTCTGTTTTTTATAATATCTTACTATATAATATATGTTAATTACCATCTAAGTTTTATTGGTATCTTATCAAATGAAATAAAATAATTAATTGCACAAGGGCATGGTAGGTATATTAATTAATAGGTGATGATATTTTAATAATGATCACTTGTTTTTATCCGTGCAGGAACGGAGAAAGAATACTATTTCCTGCGGCCGGACAGCCTGTAGTAAGAGGCGTCAAAACAACCCTGGCTGTGGGTTGTTGTGGTGGTAGGGTATTTACCCAACTGGATGGCTATCACCCCTGGTCTAGAGTATGCCGCCATAACAACCTTGAGTTGTGTTCTCGCATTAGTGACCAGGTTCCAATCTACCTTAAGAGGGCAGCAGCGCATTTGTAGCACCTTTAGTATTAATTTAAGTTATTACTTTTCTGACTTCATTGCTTATTTAATTTTAATGATTACTGCTAATATTTCAATGCTTAATTAAGTTTAACCTTAAATTTAAATAAAATACTAAATAAGCACAAAATTTAAATTTATATAATATGTTAAATATTATAAAAATATTCAAATGTAAGTGTTTGAATATTTTTATAATATTTAACATATTATATAAATTTAATCTATGTTATATTAAATATAATAATTCTATGTTATCTACTTGACATTTGTATTTTTATAGTTATTTATTACATTCATATCAATATTTATTTTATATGTTTCTTTCAGCTATTTAAATATTTAAATCATGGAGGTCAAAAGAGGTACATCTGTTTGAAATCTTATGTACGTTTTACTTTGATATGTTTTAGAGTTTAGAGCGAATTCGAACGAAGTGTGTGGGCACTGCTCGTAAGAAATAAATCTATCCAGCTTCATAACTATAATTGATATGCGAAAATGTTTGATATCGAAATACATTATTATACTCAATTAATTATTTATTGCCGTTAATTAATTGAGTATAATAATTTATTATTATGAATAGTTTAATTTCTAACATATTGTATGAATAAAGTAATCACAACACTGAAATCTGTACCTGTAAGTCGTTTATTCATCATCAATGATGATGAATAAACGACTTAAAATTAAAAATATAATAAAGATTGTTTATTTTAACTTAGACATAATTTTAACACTAGATTAAGAAATTTAGATAGATAGATAGATAGATAACACTTTATTGCTCACCAAATACAGAAACCAAATGCATAATTACAATACTTCTTGGCAAAACAACATGCGGCCTTATCGCTAAAAGCGATCTCTTCCAGGCAACCCAGCTTAAAATAAATTCTTAACTAATCTGGCGATGTAGGTGGAGCAGAAAAAGATAGGACTGTACAATTTAAACATACATACTTACAACTTTATAAATTTAATACATATATAAATATAATAGTAATATATATACGTATATACAAAAAATCATCTAAATAAATATGTTTAATTAATTTAATTTAATAAATTAATAATTAACATTATATGTGAAATTTACATCAATATCCAATAGCAAACATAATAAATTGAGAAATAAATAACTTAAACGATTAAATTTATATGTTAAGAGATTTATCACAAATATTCACAGGCCTAAAATGATTAAACAAATGTACCTACATGTAACCAACAGACCATCTAATGTGACTGACATTTTCATTACATTACATTACTTATTCATAGCACTAATATAAGCCCCAGAGGTTTTTTATGCTATGTATAATTCAATAAGTTGTGATAATTTTGTCGTCTAGTTAAATAATTAAAAATAAAAAGTTACTTAAAAATAACTCTGTCTTTTCCCTTTCAAGAATACAAGATAGTTTTTTCATTTTTTATCATCGCTAATTAGGTTTAAGCAGCTCAAGAAGAAGCGAGTTTCAGCCGCTGAAGTATATTTTATAGCATCTATGCTTGAAACACGCTACGAACTACTCGGTATAATATTGATATTTGTCACATAGATATAAAATTGAATCTGGAAGTAGTTAATTTGAATTTATTTTTAAACCGACTTCAAAAAAGGAGGAGGTTCTCAATTCGTCGTTTTTTATGTATGTTCACCAATAACTCCGAGAATTATGATCCTATTTACGTGATTTTTTTTTAGGTCGACGCGGAATATTTGCCATTTGGTCCCCTAAAAATTTAACATACTTTGGCTCAGTAGTATTCATTTTACGAACTTTTTTGTTCCCATTTCGTGGGATCTATATTTTTTAAGGCGAGCGGCACCTTTCGTAGGCGTACCCATAGCTAGACACAAAATTTTTGATGATGTGGATTAATACTATAATTTTATTGCTTACCAAAATACTTACTTACTCCGTTGGCTCAGCGACCCAAAGTGGGTCTTGGCCTCCGAAACGAGAGCATGCCACTTTCCTCGATCCTGTGCGGTTTCTTGCCAATTACTGGCTCCTATCTCCGACAGGTCAGCCTCTACTCTGTCCTTCCAGCGATATTTAGGACGGCCGACCGGACGCCGACCAACCGGCCGTCCCAAATATGCTTTCCCCACGCTGCGATCCTCTCCCATCCGTTCTACGTGACCGAGCCAGCGGAGGCGGTGAGCTTTTATTTCTCCTATTATGTTAGGCTCGGCCACGAGATTCTCAATTTCGAGGTTACTTCGGACCCTCCAGCTACCATCCTCTCTTTTGGTTGGACCCAGGATCTTATGGAGAACCCTCCTTCCCGCTACTAAAAGCTTGTTCTCCTCTTTAAGGGTAAGCGTCCACCAAAATAAATAATTACAAACTAATAAAATAAAAAAAAGTTGTAAATAAATTAACGTAATGTATGTTCCGCATTATATTATAAAATATATTAATACTAGGTTATGTCCGCGACTTCGTCCACGCTTGGATTAAAACCAAAATTCTTGAATAAGGGAAATTATCAGGAATTCTGGGTTCAGATTAATAATTAATTATTATCTGACATATTTAATATATGAACATTAATTAGGTCATAACTGAATATATTAAAAAGAAAACAAACGAATTCATTTTTGTATAGTGACATTAAAAATACTAAATGACAAACACACTAATCCTGTACTACCAAGCTAAGGAAGTTATGTGTATTTGAATTTTGTATAACTAGCTCTGACGACGACAGCGTGAACATGACATTTAAATTATGTAAGGAATACTTTAGAGGTTTTTACTTCAGGGATGATTTCGCGGACTCTGAAGTGAACCTTTGTTATTTTACCAAGTACATAAGTTTGTATTATCATATTCCTGACTAGAATTGTGGTTGACCTATGCAAATTTTTATTTCCTATTTCACTTCTTCAAGATAAATTGTAAAATAAGTGGTGGCTACGTTCCATTAAGATCCATTTACATTAAAAAAATAAACAAAGAAACTTTTGCATTTGTAATATGGATATACAAATGATTAATGGACCACTCTGGGGTCGATTCCAAATCAAAGTAAATAAAGAAATACGTTTTTATGACACATACGTTTCCGGAAATCAATACGAGGACCTCTGAATCTTAAAGAACTAAACCAGCCACACTTACACCCTTGGATTACACTAGATACACAGGCTATCACACACCCACATATGTTTTTGGCGGAAACTGAAAGGTGATGTTTTGCTGTGCATTTTTTATTTTCTAAAAATGATTAAAATTACTCTAAAATTAACAGTAGTTGTAGGATATTGATAATTTTGGAATAGTAATTATGTGTTTTTATGAGAAATGTGAAATGTGAAGTCAAATGTGATCTTTCGAGTTGTCGCAAGAACTCCGTTAAATGGCGTCAGTTGATAACCTACAGTTCCGCTTAGCTACACATAGGCTTAAGAACATGAAGAAACTATATTATAATCTAAGATCTGGAATAAAGGCTTAGCTGCCAAGCCATTAACCCACATACCTGATATAACTTAAGAAGTAGAAGTCCTCAAAGCACATCTAGTTCTTTACTATCTATGTTCTTTGAAAGCTGAGGAACTTTCTTGGCAGCTTTCGTAGTAAGCTCAGTTTGCCTGGTACTGTCGGCCGGGACGGTCGCTCGTGTAATAAAGTTAAGTGTGTGAATTTTCCGATAACAGTTTTCACGTATTTCTCATACATTTAACGTGATTGTTACGTCGCTTAGCTTAGTTGACTAACCGTTTGGATATTATTTTGGTAAGTAAGTTATAGAAATAAAGTTTAAAAATTATGACGTATTTCGAGTTTCATTCTTTATGTTTATTTGCGCAGTTGTTTAAATCATTGAGATACTGATAGAGTTTTATAGTTCATTGATGGAGTATTTACACCATTTTGTGCTTACTTGCTATGGTGTGAAATTTAAAACGATAATAAATTGATACATGTTAACCAGGCCTTTTTTGTCACTTCTTTTTTGGGGGCACGCTAAATCTCGAAAGTTGTAAGTCTATATTTTTTTCAAATTCTTTAATTTTTTCAGACTTTATGGCAATTTTTTGATATTTTCGAAATTTTCTTTTAAGGGGCACTGTGTGCCCCCACGTACCCCACAAAAAGCCCTGATGTTAAATATTATTTTTAACTTGGCCTGACCACTTTCTCCCTTGTTTATAATAGTTGTACGACGTTATAGTTGCTTTAAACATAATTTGAAAAAAATGTTATTTTTAACCACGTTTAGGATGCGACCGTAATAATTAACATATTTTAAACTCTCTTTTAACGATCTTATAAATCTCGTATAACTATTATGAATAAGGGAGATGTTGGGTATATTATTATTATTATTTATTAGACATGTCCACCGCTTCGTTCACTATAGAACTTGTGACATTATTTTCATGTCTTCTGAATCCTGCAAGAAATTGAAACGAAGCATACACGCAATGCTTAAGATAAAAGTCCAGTTTTAATTAGGGATAAAGAAAGAAAGTGTCTGTACACACATTTAAGTTATTAAAAAAAAACAACTGGAGTACACTATATAGAGAATGGAAAACACGATACATTAAAAAAAAATCCTGGTCTGTTTGTTTGGGATTTATATAAAAACTATTACGCCGATTTCTGATATAAATTTTAGGACTTAAAATCTCTGCTATTTTTTATCTAGGGAATCTTGTGAGATTTTTGAATTATTTAAAATGGCCATTTTAAAAATAAAATTCAAATTTTATGTAATCATAAATTTATATATATATAAATATATAATATATAAATCATATTTTTTTTTATCGAAACGACTCATTGACTCTTTAGGTGATCAGAAGGCTGGTGCCTACCTCGGCCCACGGATCAGTATGGCGATCCAGCGAGGAAACGTAGCCAGCCTTCTGGGCACCTTACCCATAGAAGACGGTGATCTGGGCTCAGTATTCTACTTATAGTCTTGAGGGGCTATGGGTAGAATACAATACAAATAAGTTAAGTTTTCTTACATTGTATTCAATAGTATAAAATGTTATAATTAGTTTAAGTTCATGTAATCATAAGTCTGATAAATTTTATCCCCTGAATCTTACAGAAATCTTTCCGGGAGCAGTTTGTAGTTGTTTGTATGTATAAAAATTAGCTTATTCCAACAAACTTTTCATTTAGCTTAGATTCTTTTTTAAATGCTGCGATAATTTGTGTGCCGAGAATCCCGCGGGAATTTCAAGCCAAGCGTGGACGAAGTCACTGGCATGTCGTACTTCGAAATAAAAATCTATCCTAATTTTATCTGATATAAAACTTTCGGATAATTTCGGATACAGTTGGACTATATTTGTTTTATTATTAGAAAACTATACACGTAAGTGCGACATGATGTGTTAGGTTTCACTCGCCTTGTTCTTATTTGTATTTTCCTGTTACAATTCTTGAAAAATCTATATTTATTGGATAATGAATCTGTCAAATAATCCGAAATTGTATCCTTTGTATCCGAAAGTGGTATAATATTATTTATTATTATATCCATATTTAAATACGCAATGTTATATCTTTAACATCAATGCTTTAATCCATAACATTTTCATTTAATTCCGTTGAGCCGGGACCCTATATTGATATAAAGGAGACGGGGATTTTTGGGCCAAAGAAATGTAATGAGTTGAGATATGGCTTTAAAAAGAGTTTTATGTTCCTTTTTTATTTTTCTTATTGCAGGAGTTCAGCAGACAGGCAGACGGCCCACTTGATGGAAAGCGATTACCATCGCCTATGGACATTTGCAACACCAAAGGTGCTATAAATGCGCTGCTGTTCTCTTAAAATTCCTATTACAAAATGGACAACATCAATCCTAAATTCTGTCTAGAATACGAGAAATCTTTAAAATAAGGCCACAAATAATATAAGTTTTCGATAACCGTGATCGATTTATGAGAATGAATTTTAAAAATTAATAATATTAAACACTTATACTACACGATGAATTTTTATAAGTAAATATACATTTGGGCATTAGAACGTATATACTTATGCATATATAACATAATAAAACTATAATGTACTACCCTACCCTGTCTATTGTTTTTCCACTCTTGGTACACCCATAGGTTTGCTGGAAGAAAACTCTTTTAGAGTTAAGCTCGCCTTTGTACATACATCACCACTATTTTGTAGTTAAGAATTAAGAATAAAGAAAGAAAGAAAAAATATGAACATAACAAGAAGAAATCTTAAAATCACTCAATCACTAGGGTGCAGTTGAAAACCGCCTTCAGGCACATGTGGCCTCGCATTTGCTGAACTGCACCCCTTTAGTAATATCGCCAGACATTTTTTTTGCTATACACCTGTAAAAGTTTAAAATCTATTTTTTTCTTATTAACGTGTCTCGCTATGTGAAGATCAAGTAAACGTTTTTTCTTTCGCTCACATCTTGTTACGATCTGGGCCCAATAATGTATGAAACCGTATCCGTCTCCTTTACAGCGATTTGCCATTAAATAGTTTGATTAAGTTATTGTGTGTACTAAGAAATGAGTTATGATAAACTATGACACAAAAACGTGTAACAAATATACTGATATTGTTATCTCATACATATTAGCCTCGCGCAGAAGGTTGGCCGATGACTACTTGCTATCTTTGTGTTGTATTACATACTTACTATCTATACATATAAATAAAATTGGAGTGTCTGTTTGTAATATTGAAATAACCGCTTTTTACTACATGCATATGAATATATATACGGTACATACACCAAAATAACATTTTTTACCATTTTTGTCTGTCTGTCTGTCTGTTTGTTCCGGCTAATCTCTGAAATGGCTGGACCGATTTTGACGGGACTTTTATTGGCAGGTAACTGATGTAATAAGGAGTAACTTAGGCTATTTTTATTTTAGAAAAAATCTTTTATTTTGGAATTTAATTGTGAATTATTCAAAATATGACGATTTTCAATCACCAAATAAAATAATAAATTTATTGCAACAACTATTTATGTAACCTTTTTTGTCAACCCTACTGACCATCGACACGTGACGTCATGAGGCTATCGGCAAACGTTCTGCGCACGGGTAGTTTATTACAGTCAAATTCAAAACAATTGAACTTATATTTGACTGCCTTGGTTGTTGAGCAGGCAAGTCTTTGCCGGCCTATCTCACTGCCACGCAGAGGCTACGGGGTTGATTCCTGACATGGTAATTTTAGGAAACGTATTTTCTCTGTTATTTACTATGGTCTGGGTTTCTCGGATCGACCCCAGTCCGTATAGTCCGTAGTATATCACCCATACGCAAGCTTAACTTGTTTAATTTGGGATATACAAAAAATTTCGGTTAAAAAAAAAACAATTGTTTTCTTTGGCATAAACAAATATTTTAAAGATATAATTTTAATTATGTTGTAAATAATAAACAATTTATTTACTACTAGGATATGTCCGCGACTTTGTACACGTTTCACTTGAAATTTCCGGGACACAAAGTACCGCCCCGCCGCATTTCAATTACGCGACTAGGGTCTCCTGGAACTTCGTCCACGTTGGACGAAATTAGGTAATTTTTACGTGTCCTAACAACTTGAAACCGCCCCCGGGAAAAATCCCGCAAGATTCCTAGAATATGAAATTTCACAGATTTTAGATTTATAAACTAAAAATTAGCAGCACAGTATAACACAAAACTCAAGTGACTGTCAAAAACTCCGACAGCGGCTTATATAAATGAAATTCAGTCTTTTATATGAGGCAATAATTTTATATAAGTATTTTTTCTTTGAAAGAAATTATAACTTCCTAAGCAATTAGGTAACTCAACTTTGACGATTCCAAGTGGTTATATAATAGGGCACATAGGGAATGTGTTTAGCAACTTCTTTCGCAATTTCTTGTTACCCTGATTTTAAAAGAAGCAAGTACCGAGGAATTTTACGAAATAAAATGTCATGTGGATTTTTGGTTATTAAATACCAAATCCAATTTCGAAGTCTTGGTAACTTCATTGTTACCATTAGTTTTATTCATTCCCTTACCATTGGTTGATTTTTGTTATTTTTTTAAATCTTGCTTCACCGGACACAAGATTTGTCCGGCCTTAGCTATCATGTTTTTTTTGTTTTTATTCTTTTTCGTTCTTTTCTTTTTTATCTTTATTTTTCTTTTCACAAATCTTACTAAGGTATATATCTCCTACATTTTTATTTATTATTGATTTTTAGTTTTGTCATATTCTATATTCTTTTAAATTATCAAATACATACTATTTATATAATTTTAAATGTATGCTTATTTATTTATTTATCTTTATTTATGTGCACTATATTTTTAACAATACTTATACATTACCTAATGATGTCATCACCTTTATTTTTTTTCATGAGTCATATCATCATCAGACATATTATTGTGGCAAATTTTTACTTTTAGATTCTCTTTTTTTTAATCCTGAAGCAGGCAAACAGGCAGACGGCTCACTTGGTGGAAAGTGGTTACCCTCGTCTATGGACGTTTGCAGCACTAGGGGTGTCGCTAACGCGTTGCCTACCTCTGAGAAATTTTATAACACCCTTCTTAGAAAACCGCAGCGGGAAGTTCCCCCCAGATCATTGTTGTACGTGGAATAAATGTTCTATAGAACCGTTGCGTACTTGAGCGTGGGAGCTCAAGGATATGGGCGGTGAATATCCCGTCGCTGGCGAGCAGTGCGGTTGCAAAAGTGAGGCGTTGGCACCAGATAAAACTGTTCCTCGGAAGACTCCCCGTTATACAGATGGTAGGGCATTTGCCCGACTGGATGGCTACCACACCTGGTCTAAAGTATGTCACCATAACAACCTTGAGTTGTGTTCCGGCATTAGTGACCAGGTTCCAGTCTCCCTTAAGAGAGCAGCAGCACATTTGTAGTTGGTGTTGCAAATGTCCATAGGCACTTAACCACTTTCCATCAAGTGGGCTGTCTGCCTGTCTGCTGAACTCCTGCAATAAAAAAAATAAAAAAAATACAGGCGGTATAATATACAAAAACGAACGTTGCCCACCGACAATTACCTGGCGCTCATTTCTGCTATTAGTGTCTAGTCAAAATCGCCGGATGCGCAGGCGCGTTCGTTTCACTCGTAGATTTATGTGATTTTGGTATTCTGTTAATTGGATTAGCGCGCCCGTGGTACGCCACTTTATGTTTATAAAACTATAAATAAAAAATTGCGAAATTATTGTTTAAATTTTGGTAACTTTTTAACATTCATTTCAGCTAACGCCATTTCTATTAATGGTAATACCAATTTTTTTCCTACGATTATTCTGCCGCGACGACATTGAGAAGATATTATGAATTTAGTGGAATACGAATTTTTGCCAAAAGGATTGAACTTTCAGCATCTTTGTAACGCCAAGATATTGAAATAGCAGAATTGGGCCCTGATATACATTTTTAAATTGTAAATATGTAATATTTGGCCCAAAAAAACAACTTGTTTTTTAGTCTCGAATGAAAAATGTTCGTTTTTGATATTTTTAACCGACTTCGAAAAAAGGAGGAGGTTCTCAATTCGTCGGGATCTTTTTTTTTTCTTTTTTTTTTGTTGCTTTTTTTATGTGTGTTCGCCGATTACTCCGTCATTTATGATCCGATTTACGTGATTCTTTTTTTGTTCGACGCGGAATAGCTTTCAATTGGTCCCCTAAAAATTTTACATAGTTTGGCCCAGTAGTTTTCATTTTATGAACATTTTTCATGAAAATAATTTTCACTCCGTTCCATATGTACACCGATTACTCTGAGATTTATGATTCGATTTACGTGATTGTTTTTTTGTTCGACGCGGAATAGCTGCCATGTCGTCTCCTAAAAATTTGACATAGTTTTTTAAGAAGCGCGTCACCATTCATAGGTCCTCCCATACATAGCTAGACACTAAAAAGTAACAAATAAAAATAAAAACTTCGTTTAAAAAAACCGACTTCAAAAACTAAAAAACTAAAATGTATAAAATAACTTATTTCTAAAGCTATTATTATTAATATATATTATCTAAAACATCTTGAAGTCGGTGCAAAGTAAAACATAAAAATTACTATATTTTGAAAATTACTAAGCACCGACTTTAAGATGTTTTAGATAATATATATTAATAATAATAGCTTTAGAAATAAGTTATTTTATACATTTTAGTTTTTTAGTTTTTGAAGTCGGTTTTTTTAAACGAAGTTTTTATTTTTATAAGAACTCCTCCCTCCAACAGAGAGCTCAAAAAAAATAATTTAAACGGTCGATCCAAATTTTTTAAGATTTCAAAAATCGCCAAAAACTGTTTTATAATCAAATTTTTAAAAACGTTTCTCATTCAAATTGTGAAGTGAAACTTTCAGAAACATTATTTTTTGGGGTATAAAAATATACTGGAACGAGAAAAATAAAATGAATAAAAAACATCAATTTTTGGCAATTTTTGAAATCTTAAAAAAATTGGAGTTAGGAGTCGGTTTTTTTGCGCGACCCTAATGTATACATTAGATTTATTTTCTTACTTTTAGAGTTTTATTGTTTTACATAATTAAATGTAAATATATTTTGTAGGAAAAAGTTTAGTTACTTTTATTTTGTAAAATTTCTTATTCAAGGATGATATACATCCTACACCCAAGTCCAAAATCGGGATTAAGTGGTGGCTTCAGTTAGTCACAAATAAATAATAACGATACAATAAAAAATAATACTTGTAAATAAATAACGTATACCTAAGACTAAGCGAAACAGAAAGTTACATTCTTAAATAAAACAGTACACAATAAACATATTGACGAGCGCCCTTGGGAATCAGAATGGCCCCGACATAAAAAAGTTTGCCCTATTCTCTTTATGTCTTAACATTTACTGACGCGTTACTAAAGTGTTGTACTCAAGTTTTCGAGCACACACTATCATGGAGTAGGGAGAATTTTCTAAACTATTATCCCTATTAATATTATAAATGTGAAAATAACTCTTACTGTCTGTTCCGTTTTCACGGAAAAACTACTGGACCGATTTGGCTGAAACTCGGTATATATGTAATTTTAATACAAACATTCAACAAGGGATACTTTTCATCCCGGATAAGGGGATAAGTTTTGGGATACATTTATGTAAACGTTATCCCAGAAAGTAGGACTAATACACTGGTCGATTTCATCGATTTCGTAGATTTTGTCGAATTCGTCGGTGTCGTCGATTTGTTCGAATTCGTTGATTTGGTCGAATTGGTCGATTTCGTCGATTTAATCAGTGCAGGAACGGAGAAAGAATACAATTTCCTTTCCTGCGGCCGGGCGGCCTTGTAACACCCCCTCAAATATATATAATGTAAACAGAGACTGAATGTCTCTGCATAAAAAGAACCCAGAAGGATGTATATAAATACATCTATGAGCGATGAGTATATATATGGATACTCTAAATTTTTCGCCCCTATAATTATTATAAGGAAATCTATTATAGAATTTCCTTTATTTAGATTGGCTGTGATAATATGTCTAGTGAAAGGTATCCTACGTTGTGTGTATAAATATTGTAGTAACTCAGTTCTATGGCAATTTGTCTGGACAAGTAATTCATCTAAAAAATAAGAAGTTGATTAGTACCCGGTATAAATTACGGATTGTGATTACCTATAGAATTACCAAACTAATTGCCTACCTTTAACGAAACTAGGGTGAGAGAATAGTCCTCTTCCGCAGAGAATACATTCCTACACTTAGGCATTGAAATATGTAACTATAATTCATTATTTATAAGAATTTGATTTATTAGATTTTTATATCAAAATATGTGTATATAATACATATAGGTATTATATGTATAAGATGTTTGTAAGATCTTAGTGATTATAAACTATGAGTTTAATGAGTATATATAAATGATATAATAAATTATGGAATTTGGTAAGGGATTTATTTAATGAAGATTTAATAAAAAGGTATAATAAAACCCAAAATTCCTTCCACCCGGGTCAAGAAGTGATCCCACACAATCACTTTTTATTATACCTTCAGGACAAGATAGGAACTAGTAATTGAGCTATTCCCTAGTATATTTTACTTTAATATTATGTGAGTCATTTAGACCGATAATCCATTTCGGTTAGTGTTTGTACGTGAAATAGAGTAAGTAAAATATTGATGACAGTGCCAAAGAAGCTTACAATGAATACACACGTGCCTTTTCAGTACTGTCCTATGAGGCGATCTTGACTAGACTGTCTTTCTATAAAGAGAATTTCGACGTCAATTTAATAGTAATATATGGTAGGCTTATTACTATAGGATTATTGGTATATAGCACTCATGATGGAAGTACTTACTTGTGACACATGTATTGATTTCAAAATATATTGCAATCATTTCAGACAAATCCAATTATTTTACTTTGTCTCGGTCACCTGTCTATTAAAGAATTATCGGTAACAAACAAATAGGCAATATTGTATTCAGACAGCTATACCAGCTGACGAATGCAAGCATAATGTAAATTAAATTAAATTACAATACAAAACATTGGCTCAGTTCCCAGTATAGAGGATCGGAAGGGTAAATGATACCTTGGACAAAACCTTTAAATGTTTTAATTCGAGGTAATTCAATAATACTTTGTAGTAATTAATTTCAATTTAAATTCCTCCGAATACAAAATTCAAGAGAGTTTCTTACTCATTCACTTTTCCCTTTAGAAAGTCACACTCAAATGGAAGGTAGGCGTAGGGCAGCCTCAAAGCAGTCAGAGTCTAAATAGAATACCTATATTGCATCTGTCTCGTGCGCTCCCCCGTTCAGCAGACTATGAGTCCATCGAGGGTACTCAAAGCAGTCAGAATCTGGTAGGCGAGAACAGCCTCAAGCGTATTCTATACTACAGCAGACTATGGGCACCTCCCCAGCCACCTCTCTTAGCTTTCAGAAGCACATGTATTCCGGTCGAATCATCTAAAGTAGTCGAAGTGATTGAGTAATCTGAATTCACGTCAACTAGTATACCAAGAATGAAAACATATTACCTCACTAAGATTATAGATCGAACTAATAATCTTAGCTACCTTGATATATACTTATATACTTATAGAATATTTTGTAAAGTACAAAATTATATGTCAGGAGCCTTAAGAACAGACGAGCGTGCATGACAAGAGCTATGAATGTCAAAGAAGCAAGTGAGGTGTGTAAGAATAAGCCTGTATGGCGCTCTGTTGTTCCTGCCTACCCCGCAAGGGACCTGGCGTGAAGTTATGTATGTATGTATGTATGTATGTACAAAATTATCTGTGTAGTGTTATAATGTGATTTTAAAACACATAAAATTTATTGTTTTAACAAATAATAAACATTTAAGAAGTTGTATAGTACTACATAATGATTTACTTTTGCAACCTTCGCTTTTATCATGTTTGCGCGATTCTCAGTTACTTATATTTTGAGCACATTAGCATGAATAATTATCAATCTCCATGATAAAAGGCCAACAAGCCCTAGTAATAAAGTTTACAATAATTTGAACTATCTAAGTTCTAAATAAGTAACCAATTTCAACTGTTAGTATAAATTATAACCATAATTATCCTATTATTAGACTTGAGCGTCCTTTCTATAAAAAAATAATGTTTTTGATATAACCAGCAAGATCACCGATCACCGTTACATAATGACTTGCACCTATTCTTTCAATTAATACCAGTACTTAGTATCTTTTGAATAATTCTGAATCCATTTTGGTTTGTATAGTGTAAATAAGAATATATTATGTATTTATATGTGACGTTTAAATAATTGTAATATCTATTACCCAATGAACTATAAATACATGTTAACGTTATACTCCTTTATATTTGTGTATAATTTAATCCAGTTTAAAAGAATCATCAAAGGATAAAATTTTAGTACACCTAATTTTCGTTATTCGACCATTTTAAATTAATATAATATATAAAGTATATTACATAGATTATTCCACTTGAAATTCAATTGAAAACCTAACCTAATTAAATTTATAATTTTGTACTGGTTTAGTTGAACTCCAATTAGCCACCTATATAAATAACTGTAAGCAATATAACTAACATGCAAGCTCACGTCTATAAACGAGAGCTCTAGGACTCACGTCTATAAACGAGAGCTCTAGGACTCACGTCTATAAACGAGAGCTCTAGGACTCACGTCTATAAACGAGAGCTCTAGGACTCACGTAACCGCTACTATTCTTTCAGGTTCAGGTTCTCGATGTCCAGAAACACGTCTAACTGGAACCACTTACAATGTTCGATTCCCGACACTAATCGACCTAGATTATTACGAGTTCCTACTTTATCGTATTCTAACACCATATGTGAATAAAATACAAGAAAATATTTATATTCAATTTAATTGTAGAATGAAAAGGACTCTTTGAAATTTGACCTATTTACAATACTAAAGTGTAAAATCTACCACTAAACTAGCTAATCGATTTCTAAATTTAACACTAAACTTCGTTCGCGTAGCTCAACGGCGCCCCGGAGCTCTATCGACCACGTGAACTTATATTCCAAATCTGAAAAGATCTCCCGAATATTACGGAATATTCGATTTGCGATCCCCCCCATGTCTCCAATCTCCTCAGGTTTTATACCAAACACTCCTGCCACCACCATTTCCAATAAAGGGGTGTTCTTTTAATTATTTGGACCGCCCCTTCAGTGAACCTTGATTGCTTACAAATTATTTGTAAAATAGACCTAATTAGCCTTAGTTTAAGGGTGTTAATGAACTATAATTGAGAAATTATCGATCAATCGATTTATACTGCAAATGTAAATATGTCTCTTAACTGTATTGATATTAGACTCAGATCAACTTATAGTCAGTAATGATCAAATCCTTAGAACCAATACATTCCTCTCGCCTTCTGTATGTTTTAACTGTGTTTTAAAGTATAAACAGTTTTAATTTAATTTTCAGTATAATCATACAGATTATTAATTTTGATTTTTAAACTTGTAATGTTCCTTAGTTGTTTTCTTTAGAATACAAAAGCTCTTTAGAGTACGTAATACACCTTCAATTAATTATAATTTAAATATAAAATTCATAAGCATGGTGGATCCGTTACAGCCTGTCGTGAGAGGCGACAAAACAACCCACAGCCAGGTGGTACGGCATTTGCCCGACTGGATGGCTACCACCCCTGGTCGTGTCGCCATAACAACCTTGATTTGTGTTCCGGCATTAGTGACCAGGTTCCAGTCTCCCGTAAGAGAGCAGCAGCGCATTTGTAGCACCTTTGGTGTTGCAAATGTCCAAAGGCGATGGTAACCGCTTTCCATCAAGTGGGCCGTCTGCCTGTCTGCTGACCTCCTGCAATAAAAAAAAATATCGATTGCGTCAATTTGGTCTCGGTTTAGTCTTTGTGGCCATTTTGGTGAACATATGTACTTTTAATACATAGAAAATGCGAACAGATACTTTGCATCCGGGAGATGGGATGGTTTGCGATATAAAATGAACTGAATCTTTCGGGATAAATAGCACTAACATAAAAAATTAATACAATGTAATCTCTTTAAACAAGACGCATACAGTAGAGATTGTCCCGAAGTGCAGCCGCGGGGTAAACTCTAGTAATAATATGAAAATGAAAGCTGTAAATATATCGCAAGCTTAATGCAATACTGACACTATCCTAAATTTTGCCAAATCCACTGTTTAATGCCATCTATCGTAAAACACAGAGAAACGTGTAAATAGTATTATTTTAAAAGTAACAAAAATAGGCAATAACTAGGCATTGTAATAATGCATGTCCTAATACTGATAATCTTTCCAAAAAAAAAAATGTTTTTGGCTCTTCTCTGAAGTTCATTTTTGGAAAGCGGTTACCATCGCATATGGACATTTGCAACACCAAAGGTGCTACAAATGCGCTGCTGCACTCTTAAGGGAGACTGGAACCTGGTCACTGAGGAATCGACTGAGGTTCCCACTTCACCAACAAAGAAGTTTCCCGACTGCCTGTCCCGAATTACAGTATCTCGCTTACGAACTTATTTCGCGTTAAATATTTCTTCTACTGCCTCATTATTGTTTTCTGTCATTTTATTATCACGGTCGGTTGGATAAGTGACTTTTGCGTCACATACTACCAAATAGCCAACCTTCTTATGATACTTAAGAAGGTTGGTTATATTTGGCTATATTTATCTTACTTACTTATGATATTTTTCTTACGATATCCGATCAGAACTAATTAGATAAAATTGCTCAAAATACAATTACACAAATGCGCAGATGCTTTATGAATGCGTCGATGCGTACAGCCTGGCCATAATATTAAGAACACGAGCAAAGTCGCGTTCAACGACTAGATTTTTTGGTTAAAATTTGGTTTATACTAATCTGTAAAGCTGATTAGTTTTTTGTTTGCTTAAACGCGTTAATCTCAGGAACTACTGGTCTAATTTGAAAATTTCTTTCAGTATTAGATAGGCCATTTATCGGGGAAGGCTATACGCTATATATCATTACGCTAAAACCTATAGGAGCGGAGCACCATTGAAGAATGTTTTAAAATCGGGGATGTTCTTTTTAACTTACTTTTTTTAAACTATTCCACGCGGACGAAGTCACAGGCAGAAGCTAGTAGTTAGATAATACAGTAGAAAATGTTTTATATTAGTCTTCTAAAGTCACAATTTAACTAAATTTTTATCCAAAAAATTATCATGTAAGAAAAATAAGATATATATAACCGATGGTTTGTGAAAGTTACCTCTAATATAGCTATGTGACGTTTTGTATTTTATAATATTATTTCGCTTTGAAAATTGTTTAAAAAATATTAAGTATACGTAGGAAGTCTGTTATTACGCATAGTAAGTAATTACTAATGATACGTTCTGTAACGTTACACTCTATTATAAAGCCATAATTTTCTTCATACTACCCACCTGTTAATTAAATATCTATTTCTGTAAATATGTACTAATAATGCTAGAAATTTGTAATTACAATGACAAATTAAATAGAAAGATAATATATATACGAAAGATAGTCTATTCTTTTATATATTTGGTTATTAATCAGACAAGCTACATCCATTTGTATATTCAAACACTATATCCACGACAGGAGACCGGAAGGTTGGAGCTTACCTCGCTCAAAGGATTAGCCTCTGTATTCAGCGAGGTAATGCTGCCAGCCTTCTAGGTACAATGCCCGGCGACAGTGGTCAGGTGGGGCTGGACGGGCTTTAATAGGTTTGTATTTTAATTTTAGTTTTTTTACTATTATATGTATATTTTTAAGCTAGGTTTATTTATAGGATATTTTAGTTTTTGTTAATAGTTGTTAGATTTAGATAATTATTTATTGTATTCGGCAATCATTCAAACACTTGATCACTGACCATCATTTTTCCATTAAATAAAATTTGTTGCAATAAGTATATGTAATTTATATTATTATAATATATTTAATTTATATTATTATAATATATTTAATTATTAATATTAGTTTATTATTGTAATTTTTTTTCTTTTATTACGATTGAATTAGTTTCAATTTAGTTAAACCACCAAATATTATTTAATATTTCTTGTAATATCTCCTTGGACACCGCGTTGCCTGGAAGAGATCGCTATAAGCGTTAAGGCCGCCCATTGTTCTAATGGAAATTTGTTTATATTAAATGCAGTAGGTTTAAGTTACCGTGAACAATAAAGAGTTTTTATTCATTCATTCATGTTAAATCCTTCTGCATATCAAAATAGACGATACCTCAGAACTTCGTCCTTATTTATTTATACCACAGATGCATAAGAGTGTACATGTTTTGTTTTATACAATCTTAAGCCCTTTTTTTGAGGCAAGGGGCATTTCAAATACTACCGGGGCCTTTACTGATATTAGACCAAAGCAATGAGAGTTATCCACTGAAGATAGGGCAAATAACATAGTCAATTGCCGACTTGTATGGAGACTCAGTAAAGAACCCCTATTAAAGAGGTAACCCGTGGGCTAATACTTCACTAAAACAACCTTCCTTCCATGTGCCCCACGCTCATGGTAGGAAAAGCGTGAGGCTTAAAACGTAGTTACACCCACGCTGATCCTGCGCATTAGAGCTTGAGAATGCCCCGGGAGTGCCAAACTCACTTCGTCAGCAGGGGTTTGATCCTCCACGAGTTCATATTTTACTAAGCATCGAGTACAAAATTTTATAAAACAAAAATTAGACAAAATCCACGACAAAACATTTATTTTTTATTTTTGGTAAGCTTGGATATACCGTTAGTCCGGTACGTGAAGCACAGCCCCGTTAGACAGTACCTTTTAGCCTCGCTCTCGCCACCTGTAAAGGATAGCAAAGGCGAGGCATGGACAGTTATTAGGTATCACGGGGTTGTGCAAAATGTGTGCTAATAAGTCCAGGATATTAGAAGCCATATAGGGATTCTCACTTACGTGCACATGCTGTCGAGATGAGAGCGCGAGTGTTCCGCGCGCGCTTATTTCTCTTCCCATGGGGTGCGTTACAGATCGCCCCACGCCCGGACTAGACCTATAATGACTCCAGGGGATAAAAGAAGGTCCCCGGAAATGGATGAGGCCTGGTGTCAGGCCCCCCCTGCCAGGGCACTCGGAGCTGGGAGACCCGCATACGCGTATCCCTGGCATAAGGCGCAGGATGGAACACCCAGGGGTTTTAGTGGGTATCCTAACTGGGGAGTCCCCCCCTCCCTGATCTGGGGAATCCCACACACGGGTCGCGAATTATCCCTCCAGGCTTCTGTGCCTGTTGCGGCTTAGTCCTCACACTGAAAGGCATAGTCGTAGAAAAAAAACGTAAACGAACAATCCTTCTGTATAATAAATTTGTGCATTCTTGAAAAAAAATATATATTAGTGATAAGACAAAATCTGTGTGTATGTGATATATAAGTAAAAATAAACTTATTATCGAAACACGTTTGTGTACATAGCATAATATGTAGCGATAATTATTATTTTTCTTTCTTTCTTAAATTATCATGAATTGCTGAAGCTTATGCTCTAACCACCACGGCTTTTAGCCATCAATTATACGCAAACATAAATAAAAACCACAGTTAAGAGAAAAATATGATACAAATATTTCATTTGATCCTCGCATGTGTTGCAGTCGTTTCGGAAATCCGTCATTTAAATGAATGGCCGGGCATGTTCCTAAATGATGATGTTTAGGTAAATGCGTACAATCAATAACTTGACGGAAATATGAATTGAATGTTTATTTATGTAATTAATTGCTGGATTACGGGCTAAAAGGTTAACATTCTCATAAAAAAGAAATATTGCGGCAATACATCGTATTTAATGTTATTTTTACGTGACTGCGTACTAAATGTAGGGCATTTCTCAGTCGAATGGCCGCCATATTAGTTTTGAAGATACAGCGATGAACACCTTTGCTGCATTTGAAATGTCAATGTATTGGATTGCAAACATAGAGAGTAAATATATCCAAGATATATGTATGTTAATATATATATAGAGTTATATAGAGATATATATGTGTGTGGGTGTGTGTGCGCGTGTGTGTGTGTGTGTATGTGTTTTAATATTTTCTAGAACACATTGAAACCAGTGCCAAATTAAACATAAAAAAACAATAATAACAACATTTCAAAATGCACCGACTTTAAAATGTACCTAAAACATATTTATTTCTACTTTTTAGTTTGAAGTCGGTTATTTTTTTAATAATAATTAGAATAAACATTTTGTTTAAAAAAATATTTTAAATTTCTGTTCCCCCTAACGCCTGAGACTCAGCCGTAGGACGTTTATTGACTATAATTATTATTATAGCCCTCGTACTTTGTGAACTTTACGCACTTGCTCGTTGTTTTATGAAGAAGTATAACTTCAACGAAGTATTTGAAAGTCTTTTCCTAAAATAACAGTCTAGCTTTTATTCAAGACAGTAATTTCCAGTGCCTAGTTTGCCCTTGAATCTGGGATGCGACCCCAAACCATCGTTGCGTTAAATTTATGCAGCGTTCCGAGCCTTACCCATTTTTTTTTCACTAAATATTTGTGAGTCAAACATAGGCATTCAAGTGGCAAAAATATGCTTAGGACGTATTTGGACATTCCTTTTATACGAAAAAATATAAAATTATTATTTTATAAAACTTGCTTTATGAGGTAAATCTAAAATACATTTTTGTGTAGAGAAATATTTTTATACATGAGTGGATATGTTTAGTAAAACGTAATATACGATAAATGATTTTCTATAGAAATGAATGAATACATTATAATATTAAATTGGATTTCACAAAAATTTCATATATATTTAAAAGAAATTTTTATTTCAAAAAATAAGTACAATTTTTTCTCATATAAATGAGACAAAATTGTATCATATCATAAGATACTATTTATTAATAATGTATGTCTATAGATTATTTCATAAATATTTTAATAACCAAAACTAGATTAGACTAAAATACACTATGTAGCAGATCACTGTCCACGGGGAGCGTGCCCAGAAGGCAGGCTGCATTGCCGCGCCATTTATAATTATATATTATATACTAGCTGACCCAGCAAACTTCGTACCGCCTCAGAATAAATAAATAGAAAACGGTGATTTCTGATCGACGGGACGAACATCAAACGTTTGACATTCAAAACAAAAAAAAACTTCACTTTTAAATTTAATTTGATTTCGGGACGACTTTTAAATTTAATTGATATCAAAAAGACGAGACAAACATCAAATGTTTGACAGGTTGGAATAGTTTCTAAGGGAAAGCGAAATTGTTGTTTTTACTATATTCCAAGCATTCTTTCATATTTACTCACCTTTAAACCTTCCCTGGAATTCCACAAATAATTCAAAACCAAAATCAGCCAAATCAGTCCAGCCGTTCTCGAGTTTTAGCGAGACTAAAGAACAGCAATTGATTTATATATATATATATATATATATATATATATATATATATATATATATATAGATTTAAACGATAAGTCACGAAATTTAGGACCCCGCCTACCGCTTGTCACACAATGTCACACTTCATTGACCTTCCCCGGCCCCTTAACGTGTGACGTGATTTAATTTTTGTCAGATGGTCATACATTCGAAATACATTTTGGGTCAACATCCTCTTAAAAGGAAATAGAGGGAACGTAATCCCGTAAATATTCAAGGGAATAAAGCCGGCACCCTGACATATTAAAGGCAGAGAGATCTTTTATAGTTACATAGGTACATTTATTTTCATTACCATTTGCAGGCTTCATCCAATATTGGACATTGGGCCTTCCCTAATTTTCCCAAGCGGGTCCTGTTCGCTTTACGACGCCTCGGACACAGTTTATGACAGACCTTTGGCCTTCTGTGAATATTCTAGGCGTTCTTTTCAATATTTCTAAATAATCAAATAGTTTTCTACGCTCGCCCGATATGAGAATATACGAACGAGTATAGGGCCGAGACCCACACACGCTGAATGAAGGACATTTTGTTAAAGTTTGAACAGTTTTTTGTGTATTATCATGTCTCTTTAAGGCTTATATCTTGTTTTATAATAAATTCTAGTTTGTGAAAGGTCTGCGAGTTCTTGTATAAGTTATAATGAACTTCAGCAACAAGTATATTTGTTCAGCACAAATTTTGAGGTTCGTCTAAGTTGACTAAGCTTGAATAAAGACTTTAATTATGTTGACACAAGACGTGGTAGATCGGTAGCTGAAGTATTCTCTCATTTAATTTAGTAGGTTCGAATCATAGCAGAGATAATCTCTGCTTAGTCCTGGCCTAATATATGGTTAAGGGACATATGATTAGCATATCTGCATCATAGATATACCTAACATACATACGTCTAAAGGCAGATGATCCATCTTTGAAAAGGTAGCGGTAAGATCTTATATTACTATTATTTTGAAGTGATAACTTCTTATGGGAGGGTAAACGCTTCGTTACGTAACGCGTTACGGCGCCAGTCTGTCTGGCTTCCCTTTTTCTCGGGCGTACGGCAGCCGCAGGCAGGCTCCTCCTCTCTCATTATACCCCCAGTGCTAGCCGTATTTCGGACAGACGCTTTCTCTTCTTCTCTACTCAGTGTTTAGTGATAGAAATGTACTGTTGCATGAGTTCAGCAGACAGGCCGACGAGCCCACTTGATGGTAAGCGGTTATCATCGCCAATGGACACTTGTAACGCCAAAGGTACTACGAATGTGCTCTCGCTCTCTAAAGGAGGACTGGAACAATAATGCCGGAACACAACTCAAGGTTGTTACTGCGGCATACTCCATACCAAGGGCGGTAGCCATCCAGACAGACAAAAACCTTACCACCTGGCTATGGGTCGTTTTGATTAAGATGAAAAGAGCAAAACCCAGCGATGGAAGGTTGTGATATAAATGCTGTATATGTAGCTGAGAAATGAAATATATTCAATTATGTTTGATTCGTCGGATCTCTGATGAAACTACCACCCAAGGTTTCAAGCAAGGAAACCAAAAAAATCGTTATATTTTGTATAACTCAAACTATATCTTTATAAAGTATAATCTATGTGTTATTCTGATGTGTAAGCTATATTATTGTAAAGTTTCATCAAAATTCATTCAGATTGACGTTCAAAAATACTTTCGCAAAACTTAGTTTGAACAATATCGGTTGAGTAGGTTTTGTGATATTTCAATTAAGTTCTTTTTATGGTTCTGCAAACAAATGACGAAAGTGTTGGTAGTTTTTGTCTTCCAAGAAGCTCTTCATAGTTCGTGGATAGTTACGAACTTATCCCACTTTTTATCTTCCAAAAAGAAATTCATTATTTACATTTCCACTTATTTACTTTGATACGTCGTTTATTGTGTACAAAATAAAAGTTTGACATATTGTGAATATTGGAATACAGCTTAAGCGAACCCTCCTCAATTTCCATATAAACTTTATGACACTTAATTTGAAATATAGACGGGCAGAATCTTAAAAGTAGTTTGACAAGTTTCCAAGCGTTTAGGAACTATTATGTATGATGTATTCACATGATTTTAGTTTTAGGCGCGGTAATTTATTTGATTTTTATTATTCCGACGTTTAAGCCACGCGATCACGGAAGACAACGATGTCAACTGTCAATGAGTATTGTTAAAATTTTATTTAGCCTACCGCCAACTTGAGCATTTTAATTATTTAGTTTTAATTTTGTTTTTCAAGACCACGGGCCATTAAAATGGCCTGGATTTTGGAGGGCTTCCATGGGGCCATAGAAAGGCGTAGAGGCCATTGACAAATTAAAGATTAATGTGGCGTGACACTGACCGGCGATTATCCCGGTTAATTTGTCTACAACAATACTTGGATATGCCCGCGGCCTTGTCCACGCTTGACTTAAAATTAAATCTGATGGAAAGCGGTTACCATCGCCTATAGACATTTATAACATCAGGGTTGCTGCCAATGTGCTGCTGCTAAAGGGAGACACACAACTCAAGGTTGTTATGGAAACATACTCTAGACCAGGGGTGCTAGCGATCCAGAGTGGCAAATACCACCTGGCTGTGGGTTGTTTTGTCGGCTCTTACGACAAGCCGCCTTACCGCAGGAAGTAGTATTCTTTCTTCATTCTTTTACGGATAAAATTTGTAAGTACCCGTCAGTTTAATATTTCATGTCACGTGATTTTCATCCCTCCTCATTACATGCCTATACCTTCTTAGTAACCAACACTCTTTTTAATCACCAATAAATCTTTGCTCTTTTAAAATATTCGTGACGGCTATACATTTTAATTTATGTATCAAAAGACGGTACTTCGTCACGGCATGTAAAAATAAAAGGGGGAGGTTGACCGAATTAGACAAAGGGTGGGAGGTTTATTTGACCAATTTTATGTGGCACTAGACGACTTCTTGAATAAGTTAAATAGGGTGTGAATTTGATTAGCAGACGTAAAATTGGGAGTTTAATAGGTAAGGTAAAGTAACCTCAGATAGTAGGAGACGAACTTTATTAGTTACTAGAATATGCCCGCGGATTCCTCCATGCTTGACTTGAAATGCCCGCAGGATTCCCGGCACACAAAGTATCGCAGACTTTAAAACAGAAAGTAGGCTATCGTTTTAGTGAAACCTGTGCCGGAATAAGCTAACTTTTATGCATCTGATCAACTAGAAACTGCTCCCGGAAAATGTCCCGCGGGATTCGAAATTTCGAATTTCGAAAAAATATTACACATTTTATTACATATTTGCTATCGACCAGTGAAAAAATGGAATTCGATTTTTTATTCTGGCCATTTTAAATCATTCCCAGAAAAATTCCCGCCGGATTCCCAGGATAAAAAGTAGCCCAGATTTAAGTCTTAGAATTCAAATGTCAATCAGCGAGAGCCGTGTCGACATCCCCGTGACATTGTAAGCAGTGAAATCGCTCCCCTCCACTAGATCCGTTCTGAGCAACCAACATGTCCAACTGGTCAACCTGGTCAATACATGTTGTCGGAGATCGACCGCTAGGTCTCTTACCTTCAACTATCCTAGTGACCATAAATGTCTCCATATTATCTGAGTTCTTTCGGGCTATGTTGGCAAAGAACTTCAGTGTCTGTTTTCGGCATACTGCTTTGGTGTTGCAAGTGTCTATAGGCGATGGTAACCGCTTTCCATCAGGTGGGCCGTCCGCCTGTATGCTAAACTCGTGCAAAAAAAAGAAAAAAGATCTATCTCTACATTTTACTATTTATATATACCACATGGCAGCTATTCCGCGTCGAACAAAAAAGAATCACGTAAAACGAATCATAAATCTCAGAGTAATCGGTGTACATATGGAACGGAGTGAAAATTATTTCCATGAAAAATGTTCATAAAATGAAAACTACTGGGCCAAACTATGTAAAATTTTTAGGGGACCAATTGGAAGCTATTCCGCGTCGAACAAAAAAAGAATCACGTAAATCGGATCATAAATCACGGAGTAATCGGCGAACATACATAAAAAAAGCAAAAAAAAAAGATCCCGACGAATTGAGAACCTGCTCCTTTTTTCTAAGTCGGTTATAGATACGTTCAACCAATGATTCGTAGCCGGTAACGTCTGATACGGTCATAATTAGGGTTGAATATGCATGAAGCGAACCATGTCGACTGTCAAATAGAATATTTTAATTATTAATAAAGTAAATTACACACGGTGGTTGTTTACAGTGCCTGAAGGCATTTATAAATATATTAATGTACCCATAATTGGGGTCAATAAAATTGATAGTGTGTGAAAGGTTTATTATTAATAAACCCTTATTATTACTTTATTATTCTCTTTACGAATTTTGATTTGTACTCTCTAACTTAGGATGAATGGATCATTGGAAGATTCACTCGCATTACAACGACGGCACAAAAAGTAATAGGGTGTCTTTGGGACATCAAGACCATCGAAAACTATCGAAAATCGTCAACGACTATCAAATAAGTTGTAATAAAGGCAATTACAAGACTTAATTCCAAACACCGTGAATTACACAGATGGATATTATTTTTTAATTCACATATTATTTCTTTGGATTAAAGTGCGAAATTGTAGAATAATAAACAGCGGTCAGTATTTTTACATTTCGGTTACACTTATTGCGTCCAACTCTCATCAGCCGAGTAACATGCGAGAAGAAGCTTCGTTCCAAAAGACACGCGATCCCAGCGCCATCTTTTTAACTATATTCAGCTATCCCACTGAAATAAAAAGTATCCTAATATGTTTGTATTTTGGGGCTCATATGGCTAAACCATATGACAAGAACAGTAGACGACGCCACGAGGCTTCTACGAAACTCTTAGTAGACACACAATTGATCGATTTTTGAAAATAAAACTAGACATCTAACAGTGACCTTCTTTTTATGATGCTAATATTAGATGGAAAAACTTTTACACCAATTATATCAGTTTGAAAAGCACAGAACTGAAAGGACATGAAGGTGTTCAATGCCACTGAATGAGCCAAGTTGGCGGTAGGCTAAATAAAACTATAACAATACTCATTGACACTTGGCCTATTTGTCATTCGTGATCACGGCTGCTAATAAGCGGCCGAAACGTCAAAGTAATAAAAATCAAATAAATTACCGAGCTGAAAACCGTTAAAACGCAGATTTATTCAATATAATTCTTTATATATAATATATACTATATCTATATATAATATATGCTATATCTAAAGTAGATGGATGCAGAAGTCGCGGAAGGCCACGACACACCTTCCATGATCAAATTGATCGTGTATTAGCAGAAGGTGATGTAAGGAGCCTTAAGAACAGAAGAGCGTGCATGACAAGAGCTATGAATGTCAAAGAAGCAAGTGAGGTGTGTAAGAATAAGCCTGAATGGCGCTCTGTTGTTCGTGCCTACCCCGCAAGGCGTGAAGTTATGTATGTATGTATAATTCTTTATTTCCTTTTTAAATAATTCATGCAAATTGAAAGATAGAAATGAACTATCTAATATCGGGTTCGCTCCAGGAATATTAATAATTACTGTAATTGCCAGTTCATTACTTGTAGCAATAACAACACTCTTTAGTATTCAACTTGACTATTGTTTTACATTCACTATTATCTTTAACAAGATCGAGTTTATTTTACTTGAATACGAAATGTTGTACCAGACAGACAACGCTTACAATCATGATTATTATCAAAATACTAGACTAGACGTTTGAACATTTTATGTTCTGATATATATAGATACCCGTTTTATGGATACGATGTAAAACATGGGACATGAAAATCTAGTTTAAACGCCTTTAGTCCACGCCATACTTATAGCAGCAAGAGAAAAAAGAGAAAAGGATTTTTTATTCAGAAATACATCTAATATACAAAATTCTCGTGCCGCGGTGTTTGTAGTTAAACTCCTCCGAAATGGCTTGACCGATTCTCATGTTTTGTGTGCATATAGGGTAGGTCTGAGAATCGTACAACATCTATTTTTCATCCCCCTAAATGTTAAGGGTAGTCCACCCCTAATATTTTTTAAATTTTTAAATAATTTTAATTTTTGTATGATACAACATAAAAAAATACATACAACCCTAAATTTTTAACCCTCTGTGATCAACCCCTATTTTTTATTTGTTAAATATCGATTGAAGCTTTTCCGGGCAGGACGACGTCTGCCGGGACAGCTAGTACTATGTAAAAACGAATTCGGTGTCTTTGGGACTCCTGATTGGAACAAAGTTTCGAACACTATTGAAGAGCATCGAAGACCATGCCTATATATAGCCGAATACAACGAAACCAAACCATAGGGCAGAAAATCGTTATCACATAAATCGCGCAAAGTTCGTCGTTATAAGATACTCGCTCTGAAAGTGAACTAGATAACGCCTCGTTTGCAGTCAGAACACGACTGGCATATTTCTCAACTGACCGAACCGCATCTATTTGTAAATTAGACACGGCGTCCTAGCAATATGCCGTCCATTGGTTCTTGCAATCGTTAAATGGTCAGCTTAATGGCTTCCAAGTAGGTATATGCATGAATGTCAACAGAGGGAAGAAGGTTTTATGACGTCTAACGGCGGCGTGAACAAACACTCATGGATTTTATTTTTTATTTTAGATCTTATTTCATTGTGTTAAAGCTCCAAAATTTATAGAGAGATAGATAACACTTTATTGTACACCATGACAGAAAACTTAAGAACTAGTACTATTCTGATTGTGTACAAAGGGCGGTCTTATCACTAAAAAGGGATCTCTTCCAGACAATCCGTGGCAAGAATATTGCTGATTAGAAGTTGCGATGGTGGTATACATAATTATTGTACGATTACTTTAATTTTAATAATAAATATATAACTATACTTTATATACAAATATACACAAGTTATACATATACAAGATATGGTGATATTATGCAACTATTTAAACATAATAAATTTATAGTAGTATACAGCGGCCAGCATTTTTCGTTTCAGTTACATTTTTTGGTCTCGCTCATATCTGCCGCCGAGTAACGTGCGATAAGGAACTTCTTTCCAAAGATAATTAATAAGTAGTTTTATAATAAAACATGCAGCTGAAGTTATTAGTTGGTACTAGCTCAGCAGATTGGTTAAGTCAACCAACACTGGTCTTTCACTACCGCCATTTTAGGGACATACGTACGCAAATAATGTAATAAAAGACGAAAAAATACAACTACTTTTACTGCATTAAAATACTATAAATATAGTCTTATATACGTAACTTACATACTGTTACGAGTTGCGGGACTCGAATTAAAATGCCGTTTGAATTATTATAGAATTTATTAGAACTATATGAACACGTATAACATAGGTACAAATATAACCGAACACAACAAGTCCAAACTTAATGCAGAAGGTTGTAATTCAATAAAACGTGCAAAATCCGTCACTAATAGATTACCGAACGTACACACGTGTCGCCTTGATCGTTGTTCACGTTCGACTGCCCCCTCCCTCAATCGGGTCATTGTTTTATGCCGCACAAATGCAATATGTACGCCTGGCAACGTGGACCGAATTTCCTAGAATCTGCTTGTACTTTAAAATCCGTAACACCTGGCTAATGATTACATTACAACAATAGGCTGTATGCCAATAAGTAAACAAAAGAAGACGATCATTAGGAATTACAATAATTTCACTGTTATTATATTATATTAGTTATTACTTCAAATGCCGACGGGTGATAAATGTGCTCTGTTGCAGATATGCAGGTGCTATTTTATTTTTGTCGGGACCTGAGTTGTAACAATACTTATACTAAAAAGGCAATATAATAAAACTTAAAAATACATAAATAGAAAGACCAATAGTAAAAAAATGCATAGATAGATTAGACAGGCAGTAAAAGCAGAGAAGGTAGAACTTGTGTACCTATGACAACGACGCCATCATACGGCGCTGGCTAGTTACTATCAGATGCCCTGTAGCTTGACGGTTGCATTTAAACAATAAAAACAACTCTGAACAAAACAAAGTACTGTCTTTAAAATTACTTCGAACTGCTCGTATTAAGATACTTACTTAATTGATAAAGAACTTTACCGCACACAGAAGACATTTTAACTAGAACTTCCTTTATTATTTAACTAAAGTAGTTAAGTCGAGTAAGACAATTAAATTGTAAACAACACAAACTGTTTTAATAGGCCAGAGCATTATCTGAATATATTGTGTTTTTTTATATTTCTATAATATTGTTACGACTTAGGTGCCGACAAAGACAAATTCACACCTGCAGCCCTGTAGAAACACATTTTATTATTATTTTTTTTTTTTTTTTTTTTTTTTGGGCATTTTGACTTCTTTTGTTTACTTTGTGTTTAAAATTTATGATTGTAATCTTTTATGGTAGTCATTAGCCAGGTGTGATTTTAGGAAATTCAGTCCACGCAGCCGAGCAGACATATTGCATTTGTACAGTATAAATCAATGTCCTAATTGAGAGATGAGGCAGTCAAGCGATGACCACAAGCGAAGCAAGACGTGTGTACATTCGGTAATCTATCTAGTTACGGACTTTGGCGTGTTATTGAATTGTACATTAGATTTGGACTTATTGCGTCCGGTTATACCTACTTGTACCTGTGTTATACGTGTTTGTATAGTTCTAATAAATTCTATAATAATTCCAACGGCATTTTAATTCGAGTCCTGCAACTCGTAACAATATGTTATTCATTCATTGCATGAAAAATTAAAGTGGTACATAAAATTTCATTTTGGACGCGCAGTTGTTATGTATACAGTCGTTGGAGTGAGTTGATGCGAGCGTTTTTATGAAAATGGACAAAATCGAGTATCGAGATGTCATTAAATATTTTAAAAGGCAATACGCCTACGTAAATTAAAGATAAGCTGGATTCTGTGTATGGGGATTCTGCACCATGATTTACCACAGTGAAATTTTGGACAGCTGAATTTAAACGTGGCCGTAAGAGCTTGGGAGACGATGAACGTAAAATCCATGAATTACGGTTTGACTATCCACCTTACTCGCCAGATCTAGCCCCAAGCGACTTCTTTTTGTTCCCTCATCTCCAAATTGCACTCGGAGGAGAGAGTCGGATAATTTTCAGACACCTACGTATAACCTAATTAAGTTTTTATATAATCAACATAGAGCTACTATCTAGAGATTTTGACGAGACATAGGCGCGGAGAAAACGCTAATATAGAACACAATAGAGTGCAATTTTCGTCAGCTGCCGGAACAATAGAAAACATTATTAATAATTAAAATATAACAAAACATAGAGGTTTTGGTCATGCACATAAAAGCTATAGGAGGGTATACCATAAATAAGCAGTTTAATATTAATAATTTTCTCATGTGCGTGCTACATTTATAATATCTTATAAATCTATGAAAAATCAGACAGATTGGTCTACACACCACGAGTGGTTCATTGTTTCTGTCATTTGAGTGATAAACTGTAAAAAAAGGATGTTCAAAAATACAAGGGATATCTTAAATACTCTGAATTGTATTGTTACGAGTTGCAAGGGGCTCGAATTAAAATGCCGTTGGAATTATTATAGAGTTTATTAGAACTATACAAACACGTATAACACAGGTACAAATATAACCGAACACAACAAATCCAAACGTAATGCAGAAGGTCGTAATTCAATAAAATGTGCAAAGTCCGTCACTATTAGATTCTTATTATATACACAAGTCTCGTCTTGATCGTGGTTCTCGAGGGCCCTCGACTGCCCCCTCTCCCTCAATCAGGCAATCATTTTATACTGCACAAATGTAATGTGCCCGTATCGTAATCCGAAACACCTGGCTAATGAGTCGGCCGCAAATGAGTACAATAAAACAATGGGCTGTTCTCTAGAAACGTATACCAATAAATAAGTAAACAAAAGAAGACGATCATAAAGGAATTACAATTATTTCAAATGCCGACAGGTAATTAAATGTGCTTCATGGAATTTCTCTGTCGGGGTCTAAATTGTTAAAGTATTTAATCTTTACTAAAGTACTCTTCATTGAAAGTAAACTTTAATACTTGCATAATATATAAATATTTTTATATTTTGTTATTTTACAACTTAAACCGTATCGTTTGTAAATCTTATTTGGTTTTGTTCTGTACTTTTAGGCTGGTGTGCACCGACTTTTAACCGATGGTTAAAATAAAATAATCACCAAAAATGTATGGAGAAACAGTGATTTTTTCCGGTTAACCGTCGGTAAAATTTCGGTGCACACCAGCCTTAATATTTTATTCAATGTTTTAGGTTAAATTTGGATTGTCAAAGTGGATTTATTTCTAATGTGCAAAGGAATACTTAAAAAAATACTTCAAAGGATGTTTTTGAACAAAATGTTCTATTTTTCATATATGAAAAAAATATTCACTATATTTTAAATAATAATAATAACATTCCTTTTAAATTAATTAAATTTCCTTCCACTCATTTTAATATTATATAAAAAAAAATTAGAACTAGGCATGTTTGCTGAAGAGTTTCTTGCGCCGCTTCTTCTCTTCAAGCCACAACATGTTGTAAGCGGTGGTAAATTAGATTAGGCTCCCATAGAGTAAATAATATCCATAAACAAAATTTAAAACTAAATAATTAAAATGAACAAGTTGGCGGTAGGCTGAATAAAAACTTTGACAATACACGTTTGACAAATGTCATCTTTGTCTTCCGTGACCACGGCCACTGAAAAGCGGCCGAAACGTCGGATAAACCTAAATCAAATAAATTACCGCGCTTAAAACCGTTAAAACGTAGTTTTATTAAATGTTTAAATGTCTTGAATAAATTAAGCCACATATAATGTAAGATATTACTGTAGAAAATGTGTTTTATATTAATCTAAAATCATAATTGAACAAAAAATGTACACATGAAATTATCTTCAAGAAAAAAATAATTGAAAAGTATATTCGTTTTTAAATCTAAATATGAATCTCGCAAGATCTCAAAGATATTATTTTATGTATAAATGTCTTTGAAAGTAAAAGTTATCGTTCATACAAAGTTGATTTTCATGCTAATATGTACATGAAATAAATACGTAGAGTACACAGAAAAACAATCGGATTTGTTTTCGATATTTCTTTTCAAAATAAAATGGCATTGTAATGGAAAGGTTAACCCTCTTATATTTGAGGCTTGGTTATATTGTGAGAGATTGACAAATATAACGTATACCAGTTGGATAAGCGTATTAAGAGTTCCTCCAACATAATACACCTCCCTAGTGTTGAGTAGTATACGATAATAAAATGAATTTGTTATAGTAACATTTCATTTTGTACTGAACAATGTACCACTTCAAACGAGGCGAGATTTTTACGGTTTGTACCGCGGCAGTACATTTGAAGCAATGAGGTCGGTGAGGCGGTGGGCGTCATTCCCTCATTTGTCCCGTCCAAAACTTTTAGTTCAGAAATGTTCATTAAAAATCGAATGGGATCGGTATCAGTCATCTCATTTTACTAGCAGTCGTACTACATGTCATGTTGTCCTTGTTTTTCATGTGAATATCCTCGTAGTATAAGCCTAGTTTCGTCCTCCCTCTTTTTATTTTCTTTTTTTCGTTTCTTCTTCCACTTATCCGTTGCCATTCGTTTTTCCACTTGTCTGTTGCTATTCGTTTTTCCACTCATCCGTTGCCATTCGGTTTTCAACTTGTCCGTTGCGATTCGTTTTTCCACTTGTCCGTTGAAGTTTCTCTTCTAATATGTGTCCCAGCACACATTTCGATTTTTTCTTATGGAAGGCTTATGGTATAACATACGTACTTAAAATGTAAGCCAGTATAGGCACATGGAAAGCTGTAGTGATAAAATGCAATAATATAAAATTATTTTTCTAATATGTTTAAGTGAAATTATATTATTGCGTGTTCCGACAGTTAATAAGGTTTCATTGGCGTGGAGTTTATACAAGTCGATTCCCCATAGACTACCTTTAAGAAACTTGCGACCAAAAGGTCAAAAGCGCCTTGAATTTATTGGCGCTTACGGTTTTTATTCGTGCATAAATTATTACTGTATTACCATTTCTTAGGATCGGTGGCTTTCCACACGTATTGGATGAAATAGCAACTCATAACCCGACCGGGCACCGGCTTTTAATTCAAAGATGCGGTAAGATTGCATAAATAAAAACACAAATTGTAATAAGAAAATACATCGCGAGTTTGACGTCTTTTCAACAGCGGTGTAGTCGGTATTTGCTTTTGAATTTTGAATATACTCATTACTTGATGATGCTGGTTTGGCGTCACTCAAGTAGGAAAATCGCTTAAATAGAATATAGCAACTCTGATGAATAATTCCATTATTTATCTATGCTGTTTGATATTTCGTAAATGAGAGCTTTAAGTATCTACGGCAATCTATCGGGACTTATATCAAAAATCATACTACGTTATATTTTCTCAACCGGCTTACCCTGGCCAAATTTCCACCCCGCACTACTGTAAGGTTACTTTTACGACCAAAAATACAAACGCCTTTTAATTGGGTAACCTTAGAGGAAATTCAACAAAAACTTTTAATTGTGCGATTAAAGTAAAACACGTTGGATATTTCTACGAGCTCTGCGGTTTTGTAACGCGGAATTATTCTGACTTTGTTCGTTTCGGTTTCGCTCAATTGTGTCGTTAGGGACGTATTGTTCTATTTCAACATATTGTATTTCCAAATAGTCTGTGAATTTTGGAGTCGTTTCTATGGTTTGCTATGTAAATGTCGTAATATAATATTGCTACGCGTTGAAATTGAAATTATTATAATATTATATAAATAAAATAAAAAATTCCTTTATTTCTACCATTAAGTTTAGTTTTTAAAATATATAAGTATACATAATGTACACATTAAATAATGGAAGTCGTCTCTGCGGCGTAGGTCTTTTTTTTTTTAGCCAGGGGAAATCCGTTTGTGGACTAAGCCGCGACAGGCGCAGAAGCCTGGGGGGATGTTCGCGGCCCGGTGAGAGTGTGGGATTCGCCAGATCGGGGGTGAACAAAGGGGGCGTCAGAACCGGTGCCACGCTATTGCCACTCCCCAGTTAGGGATACCCACTAAAACCCCTGGGTGTTCCGTCCTGCGCCTTATGCCAGGGCTACGGGTGTAGGCTATCCCGTCTCCACGTGCCCTGGCAGGCGTGGGCCCCGCTCACTGGGCCTCTTCCAATGCCGGGGGAGCTACTCCCCCGGCTCTACTCGGTCTATTCCAGGCGTGGGGCGGTCTGTAACGCGCCCCACGGGAAGAGAGATGAGCGCGCGCGGAAAACTCGCGCTCTCATCTCGACGGCATGTGCGGGTGAGTGAGAACCCCTATACCCCTTGGGGCCCCACCCGCGCCGCCCGCTTACGGTGGCCGAAGGTCTAGGTCTGACCTCCGGCGTCGGCGCGTCCTCCTTTGTCGGGAGCGGAGCAGAGACGTGCGCTCACGCTCCCGTTCCGCCTCCTCCTTCGCAAACATGACGTGCTCGCAGAAGGAGGAGACGGCGTCCCATCCGGTGCGGCTCCCGACCATGGTGCGTACCACGGCTGGGAGCGAAAGGTCTAGTCCGGTGAAGGCGACGAGGTCTCGGCGCTGCTCCGTCCACGCAGGACATTCCTGGAGTGTATGCAGCGCCGTATCCTCGTCGCCTGTGTCGCAATGATGGCACCCTGACGTAGCCTCGCGGACAAGGCGACACAGGTACCTCCCGAAGCAGCCGTGCCCCGAGAGGACCTGCGTCAGCCGGAACGTCAGGGTGCCGTAGTCTCTGTCAATCCAATTTCGCAGGACGGGCCTCACCGCCTCAATGGTGGCGGGGCCCGCGCTGGGGCGTCTAAGGCGATCTTCCCAAACTCCCACGGCGACCTGGCGGAGCTCCGACTTGCACGCCTTGATTTCGCAAGGCGCGGGTCTGGTGCCCCTGGCCAGGGCTTCTTTGCGCCATACATAAAGTGACGCCAGTACCCTGGCCTCCAGGTCCTATGGGAGGGATCCGGCAAGTAGCGAGGCCGCTTCGAAGGACACCGTACGGTATCCTCTTATCGCCCTGACGGCCATTATGCGCTGGGCTTGACGCAAAAGCGGTGCGGTTTTGGCCGTCAGGCGGTCTGCCCATACAGGGGCCCCGTAGAGGGCCATCGACCGTAGGATGCCTTCGAAGAGTTTTCGGCACGTGGCGTTCGGCCCCCCGACGTTGGGGAGTAAGCGCGACAGCGCACCCGCTGCCCCCTTGAGTCTGGGGACCAGCTGCCGAAAGTGTGCCGAAAAATCCCACCGGCCATCGAGGACCAATCCCAGATGTTTCATGGTCTCCCTGATGCCGATTCGGATACCTCCTACTATTATAGCGGTATCTGGAGGTTGACGTTTCCGAGGGCCGTGGAAAAACAGGGCCTCGGTCTTCTGAAGCGCCACCTCCAGTCCAACGCCGGATCCTGCCTACTACTAAAGACACCCCAGCCGTGCCTAGAAGACACGCCTGCCTGTGGGTTCTCCCCCGTGCTGCGATCAAAGTATCATCCGCGTAGCATATGATGCTGACGCCGGGGGGGACCCTACTGCGCCACGTCCAGTCGTATGCGATGTTCCACAGGAGGGGACCGAGAACCGACCCCTGTGGAACACCGCACACCAGGCGTAGGTCTCCCCCAACTCTTTCCAATTTTCTCTATATCCAACTGTTTTTCTCCATTGCAGTCCACACATTTTTACGAAAGCATCTTCCCATCTCTTTCTAGGTCTAATAATAGTATAAATAGGTATAATAGTATAAAATACTAAAAATACCGTGTGTGTACATTGAAGCTATTTAAAAAAACAAGTGGAACAGACTATATAAACGACGGATGACGACGATGAACGACGATGCAATTTTTATTAGATTTCTTATTTGTTTGTTTGAGATTCACGTGAAAAATTCTGGGCCGATTTCAATGCGGTTTTCGCTGATCGAAAGAAAATTCTGAGACTTTAAATCTGCGCTACTTTTTATCCTGGGAATCCCGCAGAAAATTTCTGGGAATGATTTAAATTGGCCAGTTTAAAAAATAACAATTTTAATGTGATTTTATAATGATAGCAAAGTGAATGACATAAATATGTAATATTTTAAATCCCGGGAATCCCGCTCGAGTTTTCCCAGGAGCGGTTTAAAGTTGATTGGATGCAAAAAAATAGCTAATTCCAAAACAGTTTCAACTAAATAAATAAAATAAACAGTTGGACAGAGAATACCTGCAAGAATTTCGCACGCCTGATTTTTATAGGTAACGCATTCCACAAGCAAACGACACACACAAATGTTACATGTTTTCTTACAATCTGAGGTGAAGAGTGTTAAAGGAATACATTTTAAAGGTATAAAATTGAGTTTAGTGAAAAATCTACTCATAATTCCTTAAACTTCTCGAATATTCGGAAGACGACCGGAATAATAACCGGATAAAACTTTGACAGTAATTTAAAATTCTCAACATGGAAAACCAATCCGCCAACATGAATAATAATTGACAAACGCTGACCAACCGTTGACCAAACATTGGCAACACGTGCGTCGAACGGCGTGACTTTGCCAAAAAATATCGCTAATAGCCTTTTATTGTCATCCCATAATTTTGCACTGCTATAAAAGTTGTTGACAGGGGGTAGAGTTTACAACCTAACAAAAATAAGTTCTGCCTTTTGCCTTTTAAAAAATCGCCATAACTCAGTATCTTAAAAGTTTAACCTTTATTCGGTAATTACCGATGCGTGAAACCCGATAACCAACTTTAGAAAACAGTGGTATCGTTCTTAGAACCCGAGTCCTGTTTAATCATAACAACACATAGAATATTATAATTGAGTAAGACAGTCAAACATGGTCACCACTTAAAGACTAGCTTAACCCAATGGAAGGGCCTCGAGTCTGTAATTCAAATTGGCAATCGAATAGAAATGGAATCGTAACTTTTGCCGGTTTTTCTGTAAACTATCTCGGCTCAATATTGAATCAATCTTGATTTCACCGAGACTAATTTAATGTGAATTTTAGAGACTATCTAAGATATAAATTAAGATATAAAACATCTGTTGGGGCGGCGCTGGGTTTAGCGGGAAGTGAACTGTTTCAAAGTAAGAAAATATGAGATTGGGTCAATTTTGAATGGGAATCGGAGCACGCACTCACCTGATACATGGACATGAAACACAGCTGCTCCTCTTCTTAATACACTTCACTGATCACTATTTATTATTTACTTAATTTATTATTATATTGTTTATATTTATAATGTATTTAGGTTTTAATGAATGCGGTATTTATATTGTCCATGTAGTAATTATTTAATGTAGATATTATGTTTAATTTACAGTGCGTTGCGGGCGCGATACATTATATATATATATATATATATATATATATATATATATATATATATATTAAATATTTAAAATGCGGAGTGATATTATATTATGATATTTATTTTATGATATGACAATGAATGATTGAAGTGACGTGCGAAAGGGGAACGCGCCGTCACATTTCAAGAAGAATTTAAATATGTCGAAGAAAAGTATGAATAGGTCGAAAGGATGTTTACATGGCCGTACCAACATCTGTCAGTAGAATGGATCTTGACTGGCATCTTTTTTGCGTAAGTTAGACACTTGGTGCAAGCTCATAAGTATAAAAACTGGACACCATACTACACACCAGGGCTTTTTTGTGCGGGCACGCGGGGGCACGCAGTGTACTTGAAGGAAATTTCAAAAATATAGAATTGCATAAAAACTGAAAAATGAAAAAATCTTAATTTTGGAACCTTCACAAAAAAATACTTTTTTGATAGATTTTTTGGTAGTGGAGCCATAAAAAAAAACAAACGAGAATTAGCGTGCCCCAAAAAAGAAGTGACAAAGGAAGGCCTCTACACAGTATTCGGCCAAATGCCGAATAGTTAAAATAGTGGCCGAATACCGAAACGATGTCGAATACTCGTAGCATCTCTAATAAAAATAGCAGCCTGTATAGTTTAACAGTCGTTTTATTTTACCATGGCAATAAAAATAGACGTGTACACGATTTTACGTTTATACTCCCACTATATTTGTAATATTTATAGCGTTTTGTTACGTTAGATGATCATAAAACTGCCTATAAACCCAACTAGACCTCTTGAAGTAGAATGCATTATGTTTAGGTATCTATATATATATATATATATCATTTGTTTACATTATAATCACTTCTAAAATTCTTAATGTAATTTAATTAGATTTGTTAACGTTTCTATAACTTAAAGATCGTTCTAACCTAATAAAAGTTATGAATATTGTAATTTAATAAACGACCAATCAGGATTATGGCGGAGCGGGGTCGGACGCCCTCTATACTTTGAGTAGTATCTACTTCGGTAGACTGAGGAGTTTTTGTGATACATTCGGTTGGTGGCAAGAGTTTTAAAGAAAGTATTGAAGCTGGAAGTATGAGCGGGTGCCCTGAACCCGCTGCTCGGTCTAAACTATGTCATAATGTTGATCAAATCTAAATTAAAAGTGTATAAACCGTGGCTATTGTGTTTTATGCTCGCATTTCATCCTGATGACGCCCACTAAACCTGAAATAACTAAAGATGATGTCGTGAGAACGAGGCCGTTCTGCGACATATATATATATATAAATAAATGAATCATAAAAATGTATGTATGCGCATAACTTGAGAACAAGCCCACCAACGTAAATATAAGACAAAGGTCTAAAAATAAAGTACTCAAGGACATCGTCGACGCACCTTGGTATATAAGACCAGACGATCTCCATCAGGACCTTAAAATGGACCTCGTCACTAGCACAATTAGTAAACACGCTCAAGCTCACCAGCAACAGCTTCATCACCATGTGAATGTCGAGACCATCCAGCTCCTCGATAACAAAGACCTTGCAAGAAGACTCAGAACGGCCAAACCTTATGAGTTAGTGTTGTAAAACTATCAAGGTAAAAGTAGTTAAGTGCAATGTACATAACATTATGTCTTCTCCTTAATAGAGACAATATGAAAAGTGTTATTGGACACATTCTTATGGCCTTACTTATAATCGTTTGTTAAATTTTAAGAAACTGCTCGGCAACTGATTAACGAAAATCAACCAACATCCAGAGGTAGTTTAAGTGACTGCTTAGAGGCAAGGCGGCAAGTTTTATTTGAAACAGCCATTGATTAGGGGCTTCAGAGTCTCTTATTTAAGAGATGGCTAATCCTTTCTTAACGATATTATAATAAGTAAGGCCTTTAGTATAAATAATTAAATTAAAAAAATAGTATTTTAGGTCAGATTGAAATTAGATTAGATTGTAATTTAAGACGCAGCATTTAGTAAAAAAAAAACATCTGTTCGTCTCGCCATCTGAGTACGTTCCATATGTGGATATAATAAGCTAAAATTTCCATTAAAGGCCTGTTCTTATATCTTATTATTTATTCACTTGCCTTACCATCGGTTGAATTTTGACATTGCTTGTATAGAGCTTATGACAAACTGAACGGTCGATAAGATATAGGAACCGGCTCAAAGTCAGGTTCCCTAGAATAAGGCCACGTTTTATTTTGCCAAAGAGGTGTTGTAATTATGTATTTTGTAATTCTGTGTCTTTTCTGTCTCTGTGTCTATTAGAATATTTATTCTAGAAGACTATTCATTCCTGCCCTATGAATAACATTTTGTATAATTATGCTACTACTAGAGTTTACCGCGGTTCAAACTAGCGTACGTCTTGTTTAAAGAGCAGGCGTTATATACAGGTTATATTGTAATAAATTTTTATGTGAGTGCTATTTGCCTCTGGAAGATTCAAGGAAGAATGTAGGATATTTTTGATAACATTCTTTTTTAAGGTTACTTAGCTAAATGGCAATAGTAAAAAAAAAATAGTTAAAAAAAACTGAAAAAATACGCTTTTATAGAAAATCCAACTTAAAAATAGAAAATAAATTGTAATAAATTTGAATTAAAAATAGTGTAAGTAAAAATGATTTTATTGTAAAAAAAGCGTGGGGTGCTTTTTTTTACAATAAAATCATTTTTTTAAAAACGAGCCCAAACACGACGGGTCTATCTTGTTTAGTACAGGAGTTCTTATGGCCACCTTCCGACTCCATCATCAGATCAGCTCCATGGTACCATATTATTGCATAGTCACGCGATATACACATACGTGCAAAATTTCAGCTCAATCGGAAACCCGGAAGTCGATCAAATTTACATACATACATACATAACTTCACGCCAGGTTCCTTGCGGGGTAGGCACGAACAACAGAGCGCCATACAGGCTTATTCTTACACACCTCACTTGCTTCTTTGACATTCATAGCTCTTGTCATGCACGCTCTTCTGTTCTTAAGGCTCCTGACATCACCTTCTGCTAGTACACGATCAATTTGATCATGGAAGGTGTGTCGTGGCCTTCCGCGACTTCTGCATCCATCCACTTTTGCATTGTATATTTGTTTAGTCATTCTTTCATCATTCATTCTTTCCACATGCCCGAACCACCGGAGCATTCCTTTCCTTACCTTCACCCCGACACTCTCTTTCAGACCAACTCTCTTTCTTACTTCGGTATTACGAAAGCGGTCCGCGAGGGTCACTCCGCAGATTTTGCGCAGTGCTCGCATCTCGACCGCGTTTACTCTACTTTCATGCTCTCTATTCCATACCCAACTCTCGCTTCCATACGTGAGCGTAGGTACCAGCACCGCGTTGTGTATAGCAAGTTGATCAAATTTAACTTAATCAAATTTAAATTAATTCCGCTACATACTAACATACATACATACATACATACTAACTTACGTATGAAGCTAATAAAAGCGTATTAAAAACAGTGGACCTTCGTCACCTCAATCCTTCACTTTTCACTGACACACACTTGACCTGTTTTTTACAATCTCTTATAAATTAAAAGTAAATAAAGGTAGGTAATATTATTCGATAGAATTAAATCTGTTCCATGTAATTACAATATAATCATACAGTCTATGTATCGATCCGAGGTCAACCACCTACACTTTTGTCATATCACTTTTTATTCGTGTCGCATTGTATTCCACCCTATGAGGTTATAAATCAATCTTTAATAGGCCTGTGTTGCTAGTTTACATAAGCAATTTAACAGAATTTATATAAAGACTATTAATCAAAAGCTATTAAGGTAATGAAATTTATTATTAAGAAACTGACTGTACAGTTTCTTGCTCAGTTATGGGTGATAGTAGTGAAAGCTATAGTAGAATTATTTTCTCCGTGCAGTTTGTGTTATAAATAATCGGAGCGGTGAAGCGAGTATTTCGCTCTCTCTTCCACTCACGGGCCTTATGGGCAGGCATAGTGATACGCATTATTGTTGTCGATACGCGTTATTGATAGTGTATTTAGTTTTGCCATTTTGTGGGTTAGTGATAAAAATGAAAGAAAAAAATAGATAAAACAACGTATTTATTAAAATAAGAATAATAATGATTTAAAATAAATTATTAATTAGGTATTAACTATAAGTAAAAAAGTTTAGAATGTAACAAGTTATTTATTAAAAATAAATATAAATACTAATATCTAAGTTTAAAATTAACAGCAAAAAAGTTAAAAAATAATGATTTTTAAAAGAATGATAATCTTTCTTTGATAAGAATGAGTTTTTATCGATAATGGCGTTGCGCCCGCGCAACATGCTCACCGCCTTAGCCGGGCTGAGGCCGAGTTTGATTTATGACCCAAACTGCACGGAGAAAATAATTCTACTATAGCTATAGTATATAGGGTGCGCTTCCTTATAGTAGGGCGAAGAAATACGCCTTGTTGTTTCAGGGATTTATACTTGCAGTAGTAACACTTGAATGCTGATCTCTGGAATTGCGAGTTCAACTTAGTGGGACTTGAAATAGTGTGATACAACTATTAGCAACTTTGAACAACTCGGTAGCTTACCCACAAAATAGTTGTCAGTATTATTTATATTAAAATAGCTTATTTTATTCCGTGCGGGAACGGAAAAAGAATACTAATTCCTGCGGCCGGGCGGCCTGTTGTAAGAGGCGACAAAACAACCCACAGCTAGGTGGTAGGGTATTTGTCCGACTGGATGGTTACCACGCCTGGTCTAGAGTATGCCGTCATAGTAACTTTGTGTTTCGGCATCAGTGGCCACTGGTATTGCTAATGTTCATAGACGTCTGTAACAATTTTCCATCACAGTTGGGCCGTTAGTGTGTGTGGTGAGCTTCAGCAATAAAAACAAAAGCCTAAGGAGGCAGCAGCGTCAGCAAAACACTGTAAGTTGAATCGTAAACTGACAATCTTTACTTTATCATACTTTGATATGTTATGCATATGTTTTATACATAGAAAGAAAAATAATAATTTCCAATAGCGACACACAACACAAAATAGTACAAGATAGCAAAGTATTGTTACGTACGAGCGGGGGTACGCACTTGTGGATTGGAAGAAAACACCAGTTTTTAATTTAAAAGCTTTTATTGACTTACAAAGCCGCGCACAGTACCTCCCTGTAGGGTTGCTGTCCTTAAACACACGACCAACGATGCACAGTCCCGACGATAAGTTGTCACACCCTCAATACCGTTGCCGATATTGCGTAGACCACCTCCGATATTATCGCGTGTAGCTCGCCTCTGATTCCTCTCTCGAACTACGCTACACACTTCCTTCACGTATCTATCCACCAAACTTGCCACTAAATTCACCACTTGATTCGTCTCTGTACTCTATTAATCTTCTCTAACAACTCTTTGGTATCGCACTTGTTGCTTCACCGTCTTGGACTGACTCAACTTTAAACTCTAAACTTTCAACTCTAAACTGCCCAGTAGGCGCGCCTTACGCTGTTTATATACCTGGAAGAATTTTCTAGAACCCATCTATCTATCTCTGTCTTTTCTTTCCCGAACATTCTGTTCGGGAACTTTCGTTTATACTTCTATCCTTTTCTAACATCTATCTATCTCTTTCCTTCTTTCGTCGTCTATCTCTGTCTAACATCTATCTATCTCTTTCTTTCATGTATCTTCTATCCTTTTCTAAATATATCCGTCCTTGTCTTTTTGTTCTAGATTTTTCTAGACTTTTCCAAAAGTTCTAAAACTAACTAGATGGTTCCACCATCATTCGCCACAGTATATATAAAATTATACCGATACAGAAATTGTATGCCGCAATTTGAAAATGAGGTTGGCACTCAGCATTTTGCTGTGCCGAAACGTAATCCGACACAGCGCTGATTTTCAGTGCCCACCTCCTCAATCACATATGAGATGAAACCCGTATTAAACATTAAAAAATATATAAATAAAACGCATAAGTACTAAAGATTAAAATATAGGGAACAAGAAACAGAAAAATGTAAGTTGTAATAATAAAAATGAAATAATGAGTATACTACATCAAGATATCAAAACAGTTTATAAACTGACGCCAAAAATAGAGTTAATAAAACAGCCGATATACAAGTTCAATAGTCACTACACTACCACTAATACTCTACAACTAGTCTCGCATTATTTTTTATTTATAATCAGACGAAGAAAATCTGAATATTTAAAGTATAAAAAATCTGCAATTTTAAGTTCTCGGATAGATGTTGTAGATTAGATTAGATGAAACTTTATTCCTTACCAAAATAAACAATTACAAAATCAAAATGCATAGTTTCAATACTTTTTGGCAATACAAGAGGCGGCGTTATTGCTATTGCTAAAAGCGATGACTTCCAGGCACCCTTGAAAGCCAGCTTGTTGGAATCTCCAATAAAAAGTATTTATTACTTTAATGTGGCATAGTACTGGCCACCAATACTAAATATTTGAATTTAGAACGTAGGTTTTTTGTTTTATCTGTATATTTTTTTCCCTCCATTGCTATTAAAACCATCATATATTCCGCACGTGCAGTTTTCTTTTATGATTAAAATATTCACAGTCCACAAACAAATTCATATTTAAAGAAGTGTTTAACACAGCTTGAAATAAATTCTTTACTAATCTAGCGATGTAGGTGGAGCAGAAAAAAGATAGGACTGTAGAATTTAAATATTCATACATTAATGTATAAATTGAATACATACATAAATCCAGACACATTTATAGAATACCAAAATATACGTATATGTAAGATTATCTATATATTAATCCGTGAAGCAAAAACTTTGTGCCCCTCTTTACGAAAATTGCGCGGCCGGAGGAGTATTAAATTTCGCACACTTATAGTTTATATAGAGATGAAGCGAACATTGCTAATTTATTTTTTTAATTATGCATAAAATACATTAAATTAATAAAAAACATTACACACACTACCATGTATTTGACACACACACGCATATATATTATACTTATTGTTCAAGTCAAGTTAACAGTGTAGTCTTGGCGAAATCTGTGACTATAGAAGTATAGTCTTTGACATTAATTATTATTATGGTCGGATTTCGACCACGGGTGACCACTAGTCTAAATAAATATATATATTAATATTATACATTAAAATATGAGTCCATTAAAATGGCCGTATTTTTGGTGAACCGATGTTCGTAGACTCGATATCTTGATTAGTGTAAGACGAAGCCTAAGGTTTTTGCAAATTTTGCGAAAAGGAGTATTTTGATTATTTTAATGATGATACCCAGCTATTATTATCAAATCAGAATTAAACACCAAATTATGATAACAATTACTCGTCTCTGCTCCTATTTTTTGATATAAAAATATTATGTACACGACTCCCTGCGGCACGAAACCATGAGGTTTCTGTGCCACAGTTCAAATGTGTTTTGTAATGTATATGAATATAAGCATATTGGATAATCAATTTAAAAAAAATGAGTGGTAAAAATCACCGCTATGCCAATATCAGACAATACCTCAAAAATTTGCTGAAAACCAATACTTTACCACAAAAAACTGGCAACACTTAGTAACGCTGCCCTAAGTGTTATATTTAAGTAATTAAATAGCCGCGTGCATTATCAGTCCATCGGTACACCTGAACTGTAATTCTTTAAAAGCTGTATATTAATTTTAATGAAACGCTAAAAGCGCTTTTATTATTTTTTACTAGTTTCAATTTGATTATACAGGGTTTCAGAATGGAAACTTTTAACGTGTCTGCGGAGTTGCTTAATTATTTCGTGTTTAATATTTTGTATTTGTTAGTAAATATGTCTCCTGTACACCTTATAAAATAAGGTGTACAGGAGAAAAATGAATATTTAAATGTAACTAATGAACGATTAAAAACTTGTCACGGCTACTGAATAGTAAAATTTTGTTTCGCAGTGGTTAAAATTTAGTGTCGTCAAGGCAGGCTCTTATGAAGCAGTTATGGTATAGGCTCATGAACATGAAAACGAAAGGACATAATGAATAAACACAAATTGAATCAAATAGATATATATATTATTCAAAGTGTGCTGTCGGTGCCTACTTCTGAAAATATATTGTCAGTTTTTATTCAAAGATTATCACTCACCAGTAACCAGTATATAACTATATTATATTATTGCATATATATTATTTCATGAGTTCAGCGGGCAAAGCTGCGAGCGGTTACCGTCGCCTATGGACACGTATATGTAACACCAAAAGTGCCACTAACATGCTGACGCTCTTTAGAGAGAGACTGGAACCTGGCCACTAATTCTGAAACACAACTTAAGGTTGTTATGGCAGCATACTCTAGACCATAGGTAGTAGCTATCCAGACAGGCAAATACCCTACCACCTGGCTGTGGGTTGTTTCGTCGCCTCTTACGGCAGGCCGCCCGGCCGCAGGAAATTGTATTTTTTCTTTGCACGGATAAATTATATAGATTGTTATAGTCTGGAATAGCACATAACCTATTTATCCCGGGAAAAATGACAAAATACGGTTCCAATGGGATAAACGCGAACTCGGGTAAAAGCTACTTTTAACTATGATAGAATAAGGTTCCATTCATGCGTTTAATCCAGGAGTTGAATGAGAATAATCTGATGAGGTAACTCCCCCTGTGCCCGTGGTCAAACACTCACTTAAAAGATTATCCGCGTGGTCCAAACTGTTTTTAGTCGTAATATTATATCAAAGGGCAACCGGCGCGACTCAGAGGAGGCCAAATTTATTCACTTTCAAAACATAAATTCAAGGCAAGAGTGAATTACATGAATAACAAATGAAACTAAATGTATCTGAATTACCATTTTTGAATAAATAATGCTCGGGGTAAATAAATGGAAAAATATTAAAGCGCGGGGGTGCTTTCATTTGTAAACAAAAGCGGAAAATTAATTTGTACAACGTACCAGGTCGGTTATTTATTTTAGCATTAGGTATATAAACAAGTAGGATTTTTGATTTAAAACAAGATTCTTATAATGCGAGCTTCTATATGTATGTCGGAAAATTCTTCTAATTCTAGGACTTTTTTAAGAGAGAGAAGAAAAGAAACACTTTTGCGGTTTTCCTATCTTATCGAGAGTCTTGGTAAGGGTATATGGGACTTTCCCCGGACTGTCGCCAATGCGGCGCGCCCGACACGGCGCTTCATACTCTAGTCGAGTGCGCCGCATGGGCGCCCCAGCGTTTCGAACTTGAGATACACGTAAGAGCGGTCGACTCGCTCTGCAATTTGGTGAAAGCCATGTTGCATAGCAGCGACACCTGGGGGGCTGGGGTTACTTTTTGTGAGGCAGTAATGTCTCTCAAGGAGGCCGCCGAACGAGATAGGGAGAGGAGTACTACTGCGCGTGCGTATGCGTCTACACGAGGTCGCCGGCCTTCAGCTCGCACCCGGAGAGGCAGGTACGCGCATTACTTCCCTCCCTGAAATAATACCGTTGCTAAAGGCCCCCTAGCTTGCTAGGGAGCAAAGGACCATCGACCCCCGTATGACGAAGTGGGTGTGTTCTCCCGGGGCACATCCAGGCACTTTTTTGCGCTGGATCGGCTGGGCGTAACTCTGTTCTAAGTCTCAGCCTTTCCTACACAACAAAGCGCGGGGTTACAGGGAGGAGGGGGTTTTTAGTGGGTATTGGGGTTGCTGCCCGTGCAGCTTCTCTTGAGTCTTTCCACACTGGCTGAGTCGATCGCGGGTGGATTACTGCTTAAAGCATACTGTTGCATGCAGTGATGCCGCCCCCGACCGACGTAGGGCTGTTCCTTTGCAAGGACCCGGTTTGTGCGTAAATCGGTTAGCATTTTCCCTCGCCTCCAAAAAAAAAGGGTATATGGGACTTGTCGGCCAAGACAACAGAAAAGGTATTAAAATTCCCTGGTATTAAGACATTGAATCTAGTACAATTTTGTTATTACCTAAAGCAGACAAACAGGCAGACGGCCCACCTGATGGAAAGCGGTTACAGTCGCCTATGGACGTTTGAAACTCCAGGGGTCCCGCGACTTCGTCCACGCTTGACTTGAAATTCCTGCGGAATTGCCAGGATTAAAAAGTATCGCAGCTACCGTTTTAGTGAAAACTGTTTTAAAATAAACTCATTTTTATGCACACGCACAACTACAAACTGCTCCCGGGAAAACTGCCGCGGGATTCCCGAGATAAGAATATCCACATAATGCTATAGATCAGTGTAAAATCATATTGGAATTACATTTTTTTCAATCTGGCCATTTTAAATCATTCCCAGAAAAATTCCACTGGATTTCCAGGATAGAAAGAAGCGCAGATTTTAAGCCTGCAAATTAGCTGTCGATCATCGAGAACCACATCAAAATCGGCCTAGTAGTTTTTACGTGAATCCCGAACAAACAGACAAGAAATCTAAAAAAATTGCATCGTGTTCTGCATCGTTAATATAATATAGTCTATTCCAGTTGTTCTTTTATAGATTTAATGTAAAGACACCACGTGTTTAGAATTTTATAATATTACTATAGTAGAATTATTTTCTCCGTGCAGTTTGGGTCATAAATAATCGGAGCAGTGAAGCGAGTATTTCGCTCTCTCTTCCACTCACGGGCCTTATGGGCAGGCATAGTGATACGCATTATTGTTGTCGATAAGCGTTATCGATAGTGTATTTAGTTTCGTCATTTTGTGGGTTAGTGATATAAATGAAAGAAAATATATATAAAACAACGTAATTTATTAAAATAAGATTAATAATTATTTAAAATAATTTATTAATTAGGTATCTATTATTAAAAAACTATAAGTACAAAAGTTTAGAATGTAACAAGTTATATTAAAAATGAATATAAATACTTATATCTAAGTTTAAAATAAACAGCAAAAAAGATAATGATTTTTATAAGAATGATAATCTTTCTTTGATAAGAATGAGTTTTTATCGTTAATGGCGTTGCGCCCGCGCAACATGCTCGCGCCCTAGCCGGGCTGAGGCCGAGTTTGATTTATGACCCAAACTGCACGAAGAAAATAATTCTACTATAGCCGTGCCCGCGACATAGTCCGCGTGGAATTTGTTTTCAAAACCCCCGATTTTTTTGAAACATCCTTCATTAATACTCCGCTCCTGTTGGTATGAGCGTGATGATACATAGCCTATAGATTTCCTGATAAATGGGCTATCAAACACTGAAAGATTTTTTCAAATCGTACCAGTTGTTTCTGAGATTAGCGCGTTCAACCAAACAAACAAACTCTTCAGATTTATATATTAGTATAAGAGAGACAAGTAATTTTTTACGTAGTATCTACGTAAAAAATAGAACTTACACAGTCTTCGAGGGAATATCGTTAACAACTTAGAAACTGTACTCCAATATTCACAAAACTAGGTATAGTCATTAAGCAGTTTTGCAAGTTTCGGCGATATCAGCTAGTAGCGCTAAGAGCCCTTGTGGGCGCGGAGCGATTTAACAAATTTTACGAGCAAAGTTACTCTGTAATGAGGTACACGGCACACTTCGCTCCACCGACCGAACGGAATCTTAGGTATTTATAAATATGAATTATAACTACTCATAAGTGACTCTACAAGATTATTTTTATTTCAGTTAAACGTAATTTTACAAAGCGTTTTAGTAACCACATCTAGTTAGTCGGTATTATTGTATAATAACATATTATTTATTTTTAATAAATAAATATAATCTGAAAAGATATGAATGTATGGATATTAATTCTCAAAGACCATCGACTAAATGAGAACTTTAACCAGTGTGGTGATAACTCCGCTTTCTATTTATCAAATCAGAACTAAACACTTGAATGATGACAACAATTCCTTGCCTCTTCTCCTATTTTTCATACATACATACATAACTTCACGCCAGGTCCCTTGCGGGGTAGGCACGAACAACAGAGCACCATTTAGGCTTATTCTTACACACCTCACTTGCTTCTTTAACATTGATAGCTCTTGTCATGCACGCTCTTCTGTTCTTAAGGCTCCTGACATCACCTTCTGCTAGTACACGATCAATTTGATCATGGAAGGTGTGTTGTGGCCTTCCGCGACTTCTGCATTCATCCACTTTTGCATTGTATATCTGTTTAGTCATTCTTCCATCATTCATTCTTTCCACGTGCCCGAACCACCGGAGCATTCCTTTCGTTACCTTCACCCCGACACTCTCTTTCAGACCAACTCTCTTTCTTACTTCGGTATTACAAACGCGGTCCGCGAGCGTCACTCCGCAGATTTTGCGCAGTGCTCGCATCTCGACCGCGTTTACTCTACTTTCATGCTCTCTCTTCCATACCCAACTCTCGCTTCCATACGTGAGCGTAGGTACCAGCACCACGTTGTGTATAGCAAGCTGGGACTTCTGACTGAGGTTCTTAGCGTCTAGAAGTTTACCTAAAGCTCCATTCACACTATTCCCCAAATTCACTCTTCTTTCAATATTTTTGATATAATAATAATACCGTGTAATGTACTTATTCTTTTTTAACTTATTAAAAAAAATGATTTCCGTCGGCAGCGGGGCCTAGGGTTCAGGCTACCGGTGGTTAGGGCTCCAGAGACAGGAACTTCCTCAACTTGCGTCCCGTGCTCGGGAGAACCGCGTCCCTTTATCCATTTAGATCTCGTCCGCGTGGAATTTAATTTGCCTTGCCGGTGTGTCGAAGGCGGCAGCGTGCGCGTGGGCCCTTCAATTTATGTATCTATTATTAAAGTAGCCAAACAACATACTCCTTGTAACTTGAGCTATCTGCCATTAATAATCTTGTCAAAATCGGTCCACCCATTTTAGATATTAACCAGAACAAACGCACAGACAGGAAATTTTTTTAAAAATTGGTTTTTGATGAAGTTACGCATATTATTTCATATGCAGGAACGGAGAAAGAATACAATTTCCTGCTGCTGGGCGGCCTGTCGTAAGAGGCGACAAAACAACCCACAGCCAGGTGGTAGGGCATTTGCAAGACTGGATGGCTACCCCTGGTCTAAAGTATGTCACCATAACAACCTTGAGTTTTGTTCAGGCATTAATGACCAGGTTCCAGTCTCCCTTAAGAGAGCAGCGGTGTATTTGTAGCACCTTTGGTGTTGCAAATGTCCATAGGCGATGGTAACCGCTTTCCAACAAGTCGGCCGTCTGCCTGTCTGCTGAACTCCTGCAATAAAAAAAGCTCCATTTTACTTCTTTGTAGTATAGATTTATACAAATTTTACACAAGCAAAGCCTAGTGGAAAGTCCTTAGTATGTAACATTACATAAACCTCATCACATTCAAGTTAACAGGCTCTTAATTACAGTGTACCAAAAAGGTTATGTTTTATGTTCATAAAACGTAACATAAAATAAAATAATCCACCTGTACAAGGCAGTTAATGACGTTATAATCACAACGAAAAACATTACTTATATCGTGTTTGTAAAGATAAGGTTAAATGTTATTTAAATTGGAACAATCTCTTTCATTTTTTGCTATTTAATTTTTTATTTATGCAAGACACTCCACAAATGGTATTAATTATATTATGAGTCATATTGTTTCGATCGAGTGTTTCCAAAGGATGCCTTAAAGTTTCAGTAAGGCCTACAAAATTACAACCTTGAGTTGTGTTCCGGTATTAGTGACCAGGTTTCAGTGTCCATTTAGAGAGCAGCAGCGCATTTGTAGCACCTTTGGTGTTGCAAATGTCGATAGGCGATGGTAACAGCTTTCCATCAAGTGGGCCGTCTACCTCTCTGCTCAACTCCTGCAATAAAAATAAAATAAAAAACAGTTTCCCAATACTATATAGGAAGAGTTATATAGAGGTAGGTTAGAGTTTGAAACTGTATATTCCAATCTTTTCTATCTATATCCATAGTAAATGCGCCCAAAATTTACATCAATATCATAGGTATAGTCTAAGTAGCAAAATTCAAATATATTCCAACGAGTATAATAGTTCACTGGCTGATATATTTTTCATTACGTCCTGTAATAAATTATTAAATAACGACCAATAAAAAAACAGCAATTAAATTCACAACCATTTTTTTATAATCAGGCAAACCTATTATGAATAAAGTTAAATACAGTTCGCGCCAAACGAAACAGTTCTAAAATAAACACTAAAGTGTATTAACAACTCCAGTAGGTACGACACGAAAGATTTTTATCGGGGTGTCATAAAAAAATAAGGTTACATGTGGTTATATAATTAAGTGTAAAAATTGCGTGTTAAATAACATTAATTTACAGGTTTTGGGTCGCGTCGGAAGGCCCCGGGGATACACGTGTCAATGTAAATTGTTTACATTTTCAAAAAATACTTCTCGTTTTCTTTTTAAGTTTTACAATCAAAATGTAGATAGATTACACTTTATTGCTCATAAACAATTGCAATAAAATGTACGATTATAATATTGTCATGAAAAAATAATAATAGGCGGCCTAATCGCTCAAAGCAATCGCTTCCAGGTAATCTAAAGGTGGCCCGCTCACCGCGAGCATTCGCCTGTATATTTTTTTAACAACTCTATAGACTCGAGTTCCGTACCCTTTTTTACACTTAATTGCTAGATTATATAATTTTTTGAATTTAAACACGCTTATTAGTTATTTTGGTTCTTGTGTGTGACATTAATTTAGTGATTTTTGTGTTGAGGTGTAGGCATGTACCTTACGAATAACTTATTATATTAATTTATTATAATTTTAATACTAAACTTATACTAATGTAGAGTGTATCTGTTACATGCTGGTGTTGTGAGGAAGTGCATGTGCAGTGTGTGCCTTATATCTATACCTATATATATTATCCTGTGTAGTGCCATGTGTGTAACGTAATGTAACGTAATGCCTGTAATGTGACGTTACAGATTCGAGCATTACAGTATGCAACCTGTAATGATACAATTTGTAATATTTTGATACAACTTGCTCTACCACGACCGGTTTTTCTGACATTTTGGAATCAACTAAGTGCCTAAAATCGAATCGTGAATGTTTTGTTACAGGCGAATGCTCGTCAGTCAGGAAAGAAGTATTTTGTTTTTAAAGTCGCTCCTCCTACTACAGGTTAAAAAAATACTATATGTATATGTGGTGAAAATAAAGAATTTGCTGTTTGTCTATGAAAAATACACCACAACCAGGCTTACTAAAATTGCGTTTATTTCTCATAAAGTACCACGTTAAAATGTTATGACTTGACGTGATAATTTTTGGTTGAAATGACGTATTATCTGAAAGCGTAAATTTGGCCTTAATGGGTCTATTGTGTTGTGTTGTTTTCCACATAGACGTGTATGAGGAATTTAATGGCACCGACATTACTTTAATGATTATGTTGTACTCATTTTACATTATTACCCTTATAATTAAACTGTGGAGATCATTGCATATAAACCTGATTACAAACTTGAACCACGAAGAAAATATATTCGGTTTACCGCCTTATGGCCGGTACCTATATCTTACCGACCGTTCGCTTGCCTTACTATCAGTTAAAATATGACGTAATGCTAATATTAAGGATATCAACTAAATTGAATCGATATGGTTCAAAGCCAAAGCACTGAAAATCTCTACGGAATCTTTCATTGTCTGTAATATACTACGCACTTGGAAGACTTGAACTTCTTATGGGAGAGTAGACCGCTTTGTTACGTAACGCGTTACGGCGCCAGTCTCTCTGGATTCCTTTTCTCTTACGCATGTGGCAGCGGTAGGCAGGCTCCTCCTCTCTCACTCTAACCCACAGCGCTAGCCGTATTTCGGTAATTAGATTCAATAATGATACTCACAAAATTCTAATGTAGTACATATTCAAGAATTGTAACTAAGAATAAAATATATTTTATAATCAATACAAGATTGTATTAATAAATGACCTCTCCTTACATTATTATATTAATATATATAAAATTTTAGTAATAACCTAAGATTTTCTCAAGTTAAACGATTTCAATATTAAATAGGTCAACTTAGAATAGTTTAACTTATCACTTCTGTCGGGCATCCCGAAAGGTAATTCATGCAAATCTGTGGCGATGATAGGCACCAATTCAAATTGTGATCAATTAGTGAATAGTAATTAACTTAAACCGTGCTAGCAGCGAGAATCACCGGCGGTAAAGTGTCGGCATATTTCGGCATTTGATTAAACTCGCCACAGCCGTGAACAGTGGTCTCGTTTAATTGCATTTAAAACCGTACAGTTGAATTTACAGTCACTTCATTATTGTATTCAGTCGATTTAATTGTTGTTGTAGTCGAAAAATCGTCGTACAATAAGTAACAGACAAACGACCTAAAGTAGTTACCGTCAAAGCGGTAAAATAGGTACTTGGGTGTAAAAAAAGGATTCCTCCAAGGAGTTTCGGCATTACGTAAATAAATGAGCTGAATAATTGAACTTCCTTGGAAGCACTTTTGATCAATACATTTGTCTCACTTTACATTTTATATTATATCATACTAAGGGCAGACGTTGTCCTGTATTGAAAAGGTTTAGAACCCGAAAATTTAAATTATATATAGCCTGTTACTCAGCAGTAATGTAGCATTCTAATGGGAATAAATTATCTAAATCGGTTTTGTAGTCTTTGAGTTTATTCACTTTCATTTCTACAACACCGCTTGTAAATGTTTGTCGAATAACAATAAATAACATAACATAACATAATTCTTTATTTCCTCTCTAAGTACAGAGTGAAACTTAAAACTAGTAACAACATTAACTAAGAGGCTGGTGGCTGAATTAGGTTAAAAAGAAACCTGTGGTACTACAGTACTACTACAGGTCACCAGGACCATCCCGTTGGCTTTTAGAGAAAAAAAAAAGGAAATATACTAGTATAATTATTATAAGTAATCGTGTTAGGGTGAGCCCTTCAAGAGCAAAGGTGTGATGTAGTGTGTGTGTGTAAGGTAAGTTCGTATATAGGTGATGTAAGAAGAAGTATGTGTGATTGAGTGAGAGTGAATGAGTCAAAGAATGTTAAGATCATATGATGTATAAGAAGTGTCATGGAATCATGTAGGGCAGCGTTAATCTAAGTGTGTTCCGCGGAACCGTAGGGTTCCGCGATACCCCTGTAAGGGTTCCGCAAGAATTTAGAAAAAAATACAAAACACCTCTCTGGAAAAACTACGCCTCTCAACGATTTTTGGTACAGATTCCGTGGTGAATATACAATGCTTACCAAAATGGCTCTGAATATTCTTCTCCCGTTCCACATATTTGTGCGAAACAGGGTTCTCAACCTATGCAGCCACGAAAACAAAATACCGCAATAGACTGGACGCCGAACCTGATATGAGACTTCAACTGTCCTCTATGAAACCTGATATCAACCGATTGATGAAAAATAAATACACATGTCAGAAGTGAAACTTCTTTGGCAAACTAATTTTTAAGTCTTGTTTATATTTATACAAATCTAAAACTTTAGATTTCCGAGACTTTCACTTCAAAAATACAATCGCGTGCGCTGCGAATATTATTGATGATACAATAAAATAATGTACTACGACTTTGCAGAAAATATAATTATTTACAAAAAGTGTCGTGACAGCATATGTCTAACTATTATAGTTATGCCACAAAAGTGTTCTTTTATTTCAAAAATTTAATTAAAATTCTGCGCTTAAAGCCCGTTAAAACGTAGTTTTATTATGTATACATGTCGCGAATACTTAAGAAAATATTAAAATGCCGCCGCTAGAAAAGGCTCTTTATTTGTATCTTGGTATTCATCCTTATCAAAATAAATTACTTCATATTCAAGACTTCAATACCTTTATATAACTTTTTGAATTATTTAATTCAGACATTCCATTTGAAAGATATCACGAGTTTAAAAATGTAAGACAAAAACGCTGCACGTGTTCGTGACGCAAATATTATTATTATTGCGTTTCATCCGTAAAAAATTTAGACTCATGCGCTTCAAGAAGTTTCACTTCAAAAACAGTTTCATACCTCCCATTAGTTAGATTTTTTTTCTTTTTCAATATCTTCTATTATTATACTTGTTATGTAAGTAAGTAATAAGTAACTGTTACGTGGTAGGTACTTTTAGTATTCTTATTAATAAATAAATATACTTTTAAAAATTATTGTATCATTGTAGGGTTCCATCAAGTGTATCGCTTTCCAAAAGGGTTCCGTCACCAAAAAAGATTGAGAACCGCTGATGTAGGGGATTAGGAAATAACGTTGGTAGTGGAAAACAGCATAGTTATTTAAGAATATAAAAGAGGTCTTCAGTGGACTGATAATCGAGAGTTTACAAGAAATTAGTAATTTTTGCTTTGCAGGTACATTTATTAAGGGGGTATATGTTTAAAATGTTATTGACTAGAGTTTACCCCGCGGCTGCGCCGCGGGTTAACCTCTAGTGCGTGTCTCTTGTTTATAGAGCAAGTGCTAAAGGTTATATTACATTTTTTATGTATTTGCCCACGGAAGATTCACTTCATTTTATATCGCTAATTATACCATCCCCCGTCTATCTGTCAACAAAATAAATTACAAAACTTGACCAAAAAGGCCAAAATGGTCTAAATGACCAAAAGACCACAGTGACTGACATGGCCAAAATGACGGAAAGGGCAAAAACGACCAAACAGGCCAAAATGACCAAATAGGCCAAAATGACCAAATAGGCCAAAATAACCAAATAGGCCAAAATGGCCAAATAGGCCAAAATGACCAAATAGGCCAAAATGACCAAATAGGCCAAAATGACCAAATAGGCCAAAATGGCCAAAAAGGCCAAAATGACCAAAAAGGCCAAAATGACCAAAAAGGCCAAAATGATCAAAAAGGCCAAAATGACCGAATAGGCCAAAATGACAGAATATGCAAAAACGACCAAAAAGGCCAAAATGACCAAATAGGCCAAAATGACCAAATGGGCCAAAACGACCAAAAAGGCCAAAAGGACCAAAAAGGCCAAAATGACCAAAAGGACCAAATAGGCCAAAATGACCAAATAGGCCAAAATTACCAAAAAGGCCAAAATGAAAATTATCCCTTGTCCACCCTCAGTATTTAATTTACATACGTACCGAATTTCAGCCAAATCCATTAGTTCTTCCGTAAAAGCATAACACACAGAAAGACAAATATATTTTTATCCCGGAAACTATCCCACTTTTCGGGATAAAAAATACCCTATGTTCATTCTCGGTATCGAAAACATATATATACTGAGTTTCAGCCAAATCGGTCCAGTAGTTTTTACGTGAAAACGGAACAGACAGACAGACAGACAGAGTTATTTTCGCATTTATAATATTAATAGGGATTTTATTATACAGGAAGTCACCTAGAAAACAAAAGAAATTTTGTGTCTGAAATAGAGGAGTTATAGTTACAAACATCTAGTTTACGTCGCTTATCTATAGCCTGATTAAAATGGATAAGAGAGTGTTTTTTAAGTAATATTTGCAGGATGAAGATTTGCCTGACTGTCATAACATCCCATTCCTTATACAGTTTAACGGTAGGATAGCGGAAAGGAAGACCTGCCCCCACCTTAAGAATGACGCGTTGAGCTCTTTCTGCTTCAAGGAGGTAACTCTTAGCACATCCTCCCCACGTCGCAATACAGTAGCTGACAAGAGAACGGCACAAGTAAACCATCTTAAGTATTTGTCTATCTGCTACATGTCTGAGCATTCTAAAGATATATATATATATATATATATATATATATATATATATATATATATATATATATTCAAGGCACATATTGACAACCTAGTCACTAGACTTCGTAAACTTATATATATATATATATATATATATATATATATATATATAAGTTTACGAAGTCTAGTGACTAGGTTGTCAATATGTGCCTTGAAATACACATATAATAGACTATTATATAGACTCACCCAAAACCCCTTCGACTAAGAACGTCCACCTTGGTTTCAGAAGTATATATCACACATACACAGAAGCTAAAACCCCCTTATCCAATCATTCAAAAAATAACATTCACTTTTCCTGGTGACCGCTATTCAGTTTGTTTCAACGTCTCATTGCACTTGCCAAAATTTTATTGTTTCTCACATGTCTGTCTTTTTAACACCACAAACGAATCCGACGACAAAATGGCGACGTGTTCTATGTACCAAGGCATAATCGGGAGGACAAAGATATACGTAGTATTATACAAAAAAGGAGAAAGAATATGTATGTATCAAGAATGTGTATTGTGATTTGAACAAGAGATGGCGGTACCATGACTTGACAGCCATGGCTACCCTAAATAATAAACAAGTAATTATAGATAGACAAAAGGAGATGAAAAATGTAGGTAGTTCTAATTTTTACTAAACGCGCATGACGCCATTTGCAATTGCGCGCCATTTTCATATTAGAAACGCCAAAGATGGTTGCGACTTTCCAACTGATATTTGTTACCTGTTGGTTTGTTTTATCGGAAATGTGTTGAAAAACGTTGTATAGTGTGGTTATTGGTTTTTATGAACTCATGACTATGGTAAGCCCTTGACTTCGTCTAAAGACTTACATTTGTCTACTCGTTTCTAATAACCAACTTACCGCACTAGTGTCAGAAATAAGTATTGAATTTGAATAAAATTCATAACCTTAACCATAACAAGTATTTATTATTAGTACAAGGTTATTCATAACCTTGTACTAATATATAAAGCTGAAGAGTTTGTTTGTTTGGTTGAACGCGCTAATCTCAGGAACTACTGGTCTGATTTGAAAAATTCTTTCAGTGTTAGATAGCCCATTTATCGAGAAAGGCTATAATAGGCTATATATCATTACGCCAAGACGAGTAGGAGCGGAGCACTAATGAAGAATGTTTCAAAATCGGGGTTTTTTTTTAACTTACTTTTTTTACCATTCCGCGCGGACGTACTCGCGGACAGAAACTAGTTCCGTGATAAAATCCAACTAATTAGTCTTATTATGTTAATCTTTATCGCGTGCTCATGTCCCAGCTCCATTTTTGAGGAGCGTCAAAATGTCACGATATATGAAATAATGTTATAAGTCATATTCAAGCACGCAATTGGACTATTTTTTTATATATAACCCAAATAAATAAATCTGGTTCTAAATGTTAAAAGTTAAGGATTATCGTTTAATTTCCATACGGAATCTCATTAAAAAATTATATTTACAATTGCGTAGGTTTAGATTGGTTAGATTTTTATGTACTGGTAATTATGCCCCGCGGCGCCGCGCCCTAGGCAGTAGCTTTATTGTACTTACACAAAAACTTAATTCGGCTTTTTGAAATATAATAATAACAATGAAACTAAGTCTATATATTATAATCTAAACAACTACCCAGCAAAACAGAGGCGAGTTGAAGCAATCAAAAATGAACAATAATGACATTGATATTAATTGTTAATGGTATTTGTTGATGAATTGAAAAAAACGCGATTACAGATTGTAGTCTAAGGAAACGACTTAATTTATCAGGATAAAATTTATCCGAGTGTGAACACTCGGGTTATAAGCAAGTATGTTGAGTTTCATGTTTAGACTAAATTTGTTGAGAAGTCTTGTTCCTCCCTCACCATTTTACCACCGGACAAGCAGACGTACGCACTCACGCCACCGATATATGGTGGAAATACCAACGAAGCGGACGAAATGCTATGCTTCCACATTCATCATACGCACCGCTGAAGAATGGAACTCTTTACCGTCGTCTGTTTTTCCTGAAGAATGCAATATAGGTGTCTTTAAGGTCTCGTGTGAACAGGTATCTTCTAGGTAAACGTGCTCCACCTTAAACTGCATTTCAGCCTGACATAAGGCACAATGTTGGTCGAAAGCGAACCTATTTATTATTAAAAAAAGTCTAGTTGGTCAGCTACCTATTTGCAGGTCCACCACAAGGACGCTTATGTAGTTGCATAGAAGGTACATCTTTCTGCGAAATTTCCTCTATACAGGAAACTTTCAACCGGGCAGTAAGAAGAAGTATCTTAACCGTTGAACACACACAACTACACGAAAATGGTCTGAGAAGACCTTCCACAATTATTCGTGAAATTTTGATTCCCATTGACAAATTTTTGAAAAAAGTTAGCAACACAAAAATGTTTTTTGATGCCAATTGATCCTGTTTCTGATACTGATCAAAAACTTCTACAGAACCAACCCAGGTTGGAATACTAAACAAGCTCTTACTGCCCCACTGCAAGATTTCACCCGGTATACGTACAGTCTTTAGTTTTGGAGAAAACTGACTATGCATATACATTGACAAATGGACAAAAATGACACGACGATTGCATATGCGGTCCGTTCTCGCTAAAAACTAAGTCCTAAAATAACGTCGTCCATAGGTGTACCAAAGTTTTGCGGACATAAGTCATGTATAATTTGCGTTGCGTGAGAAATAGACCTTCATTAGGGACGACCTTTGGTCGCAATCAACTTTATTAGAGATTTACCGGTCGACGATAAATCGGTGGCTTTGACGTATATATAATTGCAATGATTTCTCTACTGCTCGTTCATAGTTTTATGGTTTGCAAAAAAAATATTATTGCGAACAGATATTAGTATCGATTCGCATTGGATAAGTCATTTACAGGTGTTTTATTACTTTTTGAATTTAAGTGGTCTATTGTCGTCGTTACTTCCTTTATATGCTTTCCGGTAAGACATCATTAATTCTTTCTTGTGTTGTTTGCATTTCACGCACATTCTTAAAAACCATTAAGCATACAAGTAGGAAATTCCAAGGAATAGTGGACATGTTGCTAGGAGGCCATGTCTATTTTACAAAATATATAAGTTCGGTCAGCCGGGACTGAGTTAGTTGAGTTTCAAATGCGATCGAGACGTTACCTAGTATACTTTGGAACGAGTATCTTATAACGACTAAATAAAGAGAGAAAAATATCATTGGGCTCTTTGAACAATTATGTGGTATTATGTATAATATCAGCCCATAAATGTCCCACTGCTGGGCTCGTGCCTCCCATTATAGAGAGAACGGACGGTATACCCGCCACGATTTTCCAAGGCGACTTGGCAGGTTTGACACATCGGATCTCGATGTGCAGGTTGCATCACGATACTTTCCTTCACCGTTGTTAGTATGTGGTAATTGTAACAATTTGTACATTAGGTCAGAAAACTGACTAAGTGGTGCATGCGATCCGGCCAGAATCGAACTCGCGTCCTTTGAGTTGGGGACGCGTGCACTAGCCATTACGCTACCACGATTTATTTAATAATTATGGGGTATTTGCGTTAAATTGCTTTATATGGCATCGTGGCCAAATAATAGCAGTGACTTTCGTCATCCCCATGGAACCTTCACAGTTAATCCACGACACACGCTTGGTCTATTTTTAACCGACTTCAAAAAGGAGGAAGTTCTTAACTTGATTTGTATTTTTTTATGTATGTACATACATACACCGATTACGCTGAGATTTATGATCCGATTTACGTAATTTTTCTTTAGTTTGAGTTCACTTGGCACCGACTTCAAGTTTTATTATTATTTTGTTCTTAATAAACTAAATTAATTCTTAGTCAATAATCTTTAAGTAGTTAAGCTATTTATACTTTTTAGTTTTGAAGTCGGTTTTTTAATTTAAGAAGAATACTTATTTTTTGCAAACATAGCCGCATGAAAATTTGAGTAAGTATAAGCTTGAAGTTATCAAATTGAAAACCAGTACTTAAATATTAATACCGTTCAAATATTCATTGCGATTAAACCTCCAGTATCGAGGTCTTGTTTAAGGGTTTTAGGAAATTAATATTGGGGTGCGCAGTCCTTAAGTAAAGTAGTCAGGTGTGACAACGATTGGGTTCAGTAATACTAGTCGTAAAAGCAGGTTTCACAATATTTGCCTTATGAATAACCAAGTATGTACATGTACTACCTTTTTATACAACCCACAAGAGTTGACTTGAGACCTCGCTTGGATGACGTAAACGCGAGGTACTGACGCGTCCATGGCGAGAGCGTTAAGAAGGCGGGGTCTGGAGGGAAGCGCGCATTCCGCTCAGGTCTCAAGTTAACTTTTGCGGATTGTACATTGGTTATTATAATAATTTGAATAATAACAGTGTACTTTGTCAGACTAAAACTTACTTAAAGAATATAATCTTCTACATATTCTAGCTGTCAAATAGTAGCTGTACCTGGCAGACGTTATCTTGATTAGAGTCTAGAAACCGATTGCAGTGCCATCTACAGGGACCAATGTTATTCTAACCTTTTTTCGAATCCATTTGAACAAAAATAAAATTTCTTTAACATCGGTCCCATAGTTTAGGAGTTTAGCGGCGCCACCTATTGGGTCCAATCATGAATCTGAACTGTCCCGGGATCCACCTGAACAAAAACACAAAAAAATTGCTGGCGCCCAACGTGGGGCCTTAACAGAGGTGTGTAGAGTAAGACGTGACAGAAGACTCCCGGTCGGCCCAAAAGCCGGTATACGAGGTATCGTATGAAGAGCGGGAGGGGTAGACAGCGGCACAGTGGCGCCATTCGTGAAACTTTATATTAAGTACGTTACATTACAACTTAGCCCTCCGACAAAAACAAATTCCACGAAGCACATTTTATTACCTGTCGACATTTGAACTAATTGTAATTCTTTTATGATCGTCTTCTTTTGTTTAATCATTTGTTGGTATACGTTTCTAGAGAACAGCCCATTGTTTTATTGTACTCGTTTATGGCGGCTTGCGGCCGAATCTTTAGCCTGGTGTTACCGATTATGTCGACTACGATACGGGCATATTGCATTTGTGCAACACACATGCATACATACACACATACATACATACATACATACGAACATAATAATATATATTATTTCTCTTGGTTGCATCATTCGTAACCTTTAACATTACGTTCTCGAAGAATAATCTAGAAACATCGTCTTTTAAAAGAAATGTAAAATACATTTATGCACAAACTTATTCCGTAAACTGACGGTAGAATGTAATACGACCAAGTTTACGCTACTGTTCAGTTAGTTGGTGTTGTTTGCAAAAACAGGGTATTTTATGTGCACTGGTTTAACTGGAACGTGAATGTATTGTCCATTGCGGACGTTTGCGCGCTGTGACTTTTGCTCTCTTTTATAAATATTTGCCACATTTGTTTCTGTACCCAACTAATGTCAAGTACTCAAAAGTATTTAACTTTTATAAAAATATTCGAACAAATTAAAGCTAGGTTAATGCCAGACGTAAAGACAATGTAATATAGTAGATCCATATTATTTTTTTAATTAAAATTTTATTTCAAACTAAAGTACTAGGATTTGCCTGCATCTTTGTCTACGTTTGACTTGAAATTCCCACGGAATTCCCGGTTATCGTTTTGATGAAAACTGTGTTGGGATAAGCTAATTTTTATGCACCCGAACAACTTGGAACTGCTTTCGGGAAAATTCCCGCGGGGTTCCGGTATAAAATTATCACAAATTTTATTACATAACATTTTCTATCGATCAGTAAAAAAGCCGCAGTGGAATTCATTTTTTTTTCAATCCCCCTATCCCTATCTATCCCTATTTTAAATTATTATCAGAAAAATTGTTATTCTTTTTTTAAATTATCTATTGCATGAGTTCAGTAGACAGGCAGACGGTCGACTTGATGGAAAGCGGTTACCATTGCCTATGAACATTTGCAACACCAAAGGCTACAAATGCACTGCTGTTCACTTAATCGGAACCTGGTCACTAATGCCGGAACACAACTCAAGGTTGTTAAGGCGGCATACTCTAGACCAGTGGTGGTAGCTACCATCCAGTCGGGCAAATGCCTACCACCTGGCTGTGGGATGTTTTGTCGCCTCTTAGGACAGGCCGCCCGGCCGTAGGAAATTGTATTTTTTCTCCGTTCCACAGATAGAATATACGGTCTAATAATTTGCTGTTGCTTAGTGAAAACTGCATCGAAATCGGCCCAGTAGATTGTAGGTGAATCCCGAACAAACAGAAAAGAAAAAAAAAATGCATCGTGTTTTCGATTATATAGTCTATTCCAGTTGTTTTTTTTAAGATCTTCAATGTAAAGATACAGCATGTTTAGAATTTTATAATATTATAGATGTTTTTTTGTGTATGTTTCATCGCATCAAAATGTGTAAGTCCCGCACAAACAAAGTGAGTTACTAGATCAAAGCTAGTGATAATTTTATAAATTGATGATAAAATTATAGGTATTTCGTATTTAAAAGGTGTTAATGAAATTAAATCGGTATCGCACAAAACTTAAAAGTATAACTAAGCCATAAATTAAACTACCTTTCAAATAATACTTAGATATAAACCATATTCAGTTAATCAAGTAAAAAACCTTTTTTATTTTCCTTTGATCTTATCCCAATAATTTGGGATCGGCACGATATGTCTTTTCCTTCTATACCCCTCTATTCCGGCATACATCCGCTGTCACCCCATAAATCACGATATCGGCCTTTACACAATACTTCCGTCTCTTTTTTGTTCTACGTCTATATGTGTATCCATCGATTTTCCAGTTTAATTTTTTGTCACATGACTTTCATACCTCTTTATTACTTATTTTTCCTCTCAATTTTTCAGTCGTGAATGCAACATTCACAACACTCCTGTTATTCATAGTTCCAAGTTTAATGGGTTCGCAATAGAAAAACAACTATATAATATTTACGAACATAATTATCTATTGCCTTTAATATAATAGTAACAAAACATTTAGTATGGCTTTTACTTGCGTTTTAATAAGCGGTTCAAAATGTTGCTCGCTTGACCGCTGGCGGTTCGATGCAATCTGTTGGTTCGCCGCTTCGGACGCTGCAGTAAAGAATTTCAGGTATTTTATACGTGTAGTCTGTGGACCAACAACACGCAAAGAGCCGCCAACGCCTTGCGGGTCCAATACGATAATGGTTTTAGGATGTTGATGGGGCTGCCCAGGTTCTGTAGTGCATCAGGTATGTTCGCAGAAGCACGAGTTAACGACTATTACTCTGTTGTTAGGAAAAGAGCTGCCTCGTTGCTCTGCAGGATTCGGGCCAGCTCTAACAACATCCTAAAAGTCCTAGCTGACAGGTTTGATGTGCCCATTCTTAATTGTTGTGCTTGCAAATGTAAAAGTAGTACTATGCTTGTAACAAAACTTTAGGCTATAAGTTCTACTAACACTAATTTTAAGTATTTCTGTTTTTAGACTGGTAAACAAGTGCCTTTTGGACCAACTTTTTTCAGCAGTCTCCGAAAATTATAAATGAGGTATCATTCGATTCGGAATGGCATCTAGATGATTTTTGAAAAAAATGAAGTTCCGCTTGCAAAAATTGTAAAAGTTATTAACAATTAACTAAACAAAAGAAGGGGGGTTTAGTTATTTTGCAAATATCTCAAAAAGTAATAAAGATTTTTCAAATTTGAACAAAGATTCGAAAAGAGAAGGAAATTTCCTAAAAAAGTCTCGACTCCCGAAACTGTAAGATCAATATTTATAATTTTCCCAGAGGGATGAAAATACGGCCGAAAACGGGTACTCTGGCTTACGCAAGCCACACCCACATCGGCCCTTTAATGAATAAATATTATTTAAACATACTAAATATGAAAATAAAAAATTGAAAAAATTCAGGCACTAACTGAATAGATGAATGAACAATAATCTGCTTGAAATTTTTTTTATAACAATTTTTCATTTAGTTATTCAATAGTTAATTAATACAATTTTTTTGCTTGAACATGAACATTGCAAGTGTGATAATTGTTAAACTATAAATTTAAGATTTTTTCCTTTCTTGGAGCAATTCTTGAAAGGCTTTAGAATAGAACCCCGTTGGAAAAATTAGAAAAGTGTTTATTTTTCATTTTTTTATTAATAATTTTCGTTGTTTTAAATTTTTAATTTTGTAATAAGGCTTTGTGACTTGCGTAAGCCAGAGTTCCCGTTTTCGGCCGTATTTTCATCCCTCTGGGAAAATTATAAATATTGATCTTACAGTTTCGGGAGTCGAGATTTTTTTAAGAAATTTCCTTTTCTTTTCGAATCTTTGTTCAAATTTGAAAAATCTTTATTACTTTTTGAGATATTTGCAAAAAACTAAACCCCCCTTCTTTTTTTTAGTTAATTGTTAATAACTTTTACAATTTTTGCAAGCGGAACTTCATTTTTTTCAAAAATCATCTAGATGCCATTCCGAATCGAATGACACCTCATTTTTAATTTTCGGAGACTGCTATAAAAAGTTGGTCCAAAAGGCACTTGTTTACCAGTCTATTTATGTGATTTTACTAACCAACATATGAATTGATATGAATTAATTCGAAATAAAATGATTATTATTATTATTAATGCAATTCCCACAAATTAATCATGGACTCTTTATCTACTTTCTAGTCTGATTCCTTCTTATCCAACTTTACTGCTATCTAATTTTTAGGACACGTGTGTCTACTGCAGCGTTCCGAACAGGATAATGACTCTTTTTAAGTTAATTTAAGTCTAAACACCAATAAAAAAACATGTAACTGCCGGCATTGTTTAAGTTATAGTTTTTACTACCCTCTATTAAAAATAAAAACACCAGGTTTTAAATAAAAACACCAGGGTTACCAGCTGTCAAACACAGACTATTATTTACTGATAAGTGAAAATGTAGACTGTTGTTGGATGTAAGTTAACACTCCCATAAGTACTAATTTCTCATCTTAACAATTCTTGTAACAATTAAGAAAATAAAACTTATAAATAATACCAGATAACTGTCCGTTGGGAACGTAGCCAAATTCCGGCCACGTTTCCAGGTTGGATGACAACTTATACTTTGCCCTAAATACAGGCCAGTCATTTGGTCACGCGTGACCTCTATCAACCGTGATATCTCTATCTTGTAATAAATATACAAACATATACCTATAATATTTTCATCAGAAGGACGTTAGGGTAGCATAGTAAATCTTCCGCTTGGTAGCAGAGCAGAAACAGCCTGTTTTATGTACCCCAGTTACCAGGCAGTGACGCATTGTGCACTGCCAACGTTCCCGCGCCGAGCGTCGTGTGTCTCACTTAAATTTGCTGGGCTATAGTTTGAAATGGATAAATATGGGAGTTCAGAACAGTTGTATGGGAACAGTGAGAAATATTTATTGGAATGTATAAGGATGTAGGCTTACTATAATTATTAAATAGATTTCATATCATGTGACTTTTGAACTGCTTATTTGTTATATAGTGGTGTTTCTTAGATTCAGGAGTGTTTTCAAGGACAAATTTGTGTTTGAAGTATAAAATATTGCTGTTTATACGTAACTAATGGAAATAAAATTCAAACTTCTAAACTTTATAACTTGGAAAGTTCTGTATTTTTACTATTAAAAAAACTCCTTGTGGCACTCGGGGACTGCCGCGGTAAAGCTATTGCATATCATTTTTTATCAACTTATGCAATTATAATTATTTATTAAATTTTTATTTATGCAGTTTTTTTTCTTTGATATTAATTCAAGTTACACTTTTTGATCGTGGTGGCCCATAAGAAAACAAATCACCTATGTATACATATATACCTACATATATACTTACGGGGCGCACATGCGGTGAGTTTGGCATTATAAAGATATGATAGATACACCTATATACTTTCTCACAAACAGCTGCTTACGTATTCGTCCGATTTCGGAGCAGCTCGTCGTCCATAATTTACAATGCCTGACGTACCTCGAACCGCTACGAGAGCTCGCGGGTCACTGTGGCCACCGCACGCCTCCGCTCGCCGCGTCCGCCTCAGGCCCCCGTCACCGCGCATGGTAGGCAGAGTGGGAGGTGTTAGGTTTATTCTCGTTACGGAATTTCTTCCTTCGTTCGCCGCGCTCAAAGCCCGCGATAAAAGCTGTACAATAATAGATTAAAAGTGTGATAATCAGTTCAAAAAGTTACTTTTTAACAATCACGATAGTAGTAGTAAGAGAATGGTTCTCGGAAAAATCTTGGGCCCAACAATAAAAGAGGATGGCAACTGGAGGGTCCGAACCAACTCCAAAATAGAAGATCTCATGGCCGAGCCCAACATTATTGGGGAGATAAAATTTTACCGTCTCTGCTGGCTCGGTCATGTAAAGCGGATGAAGGAGGATCGGGGAGTAAAGAAAGCGTACTTGGGGCGACCAGTTGGTCGTCCCAAGTATCGCAGGATCTGGAAGGATAGAGTGGAAGCTGACCTGACCGCACTACAAGCCCACAATTGGCAAGACACTGCGCAGGACAGAGGGAAGTGGCGTGCTCTCGTTTCGGAGGCCAAGACTCACTTTGGGTCGCTGAGCCAAGTTAGTTTACGATAGTATTGTTACAAAGGGCATGTTGTAAAAACGAATTCTTTTATTATTATATTATATTATTATTACTTCGTGTTAAACTTTAAAAAACATTTATTGTTATCGTGCTTATTTTATGGCTGTAATTAGTGTTGATCGACTTAATCCTTGTTTTTATTGCAATGCGTCGAAGCTTTCCAGATGTGTGTGAATACCGGCAAAGGGTGTCGGTGTTATACAATTTAGTATAAAACAATGCTCGAACGAAGGGGTGGGGCAGTCAATCGACGACTACGATACGATAAAGACGTGGAGTACTTTCGATTAGCGACATAGTGACGGACTTTGCGTGTGTTGGATTGCATTGAATCGTGCAGTGTAAACTGGTTGCATCCAGTTTTATTTTGTAGGTACTTGTTTTATACATGTTTGTACAGTTCTAATAAACTCTATAGTAATTCCAACGGCATTTATTTTAATTCGAGTCCTGTAGCTGGTAACAGTATTATTTCTTTAATGTCGCAAAAAATTAATAAGATATTAATTAATAAATGTTTAAAATAATATTATTTAATATTTTTTTAAGTCTCCTTGTACACGAGGTACCCTGGAAGAGATTGCTATAAGCGATAAGGCCGCCCATTGTTCTAATGGAAATGTATTCATATTGAATTGTCTAGGTTGAAGTTTTTTTAAAACTTTATTTATTTATGAGGGTTCTTTCAAACAGAAAATATCACCCCCGTTATTGCTCGCAAAAATATATAAAAAGCAACAATAATGATTAATTTTAAACAGCATTCTTCACCGCTATCCGATGAGGCCAGAATACTGTTAAACAAACCTAAATTAGACGTTCTAGCTCCAAAATTGTTACGTTTCTGAGGCTTGATGCGTCCACATTCCACCAAAATGTGATGGACATCTTCTCTCACTCCGCATACAGTGCAATTCAGGGAATTGAATGGTGAACATTAAAAAGTTTTCATTCATCTTTTGTGTCTCTATTCTATACAAATTAAAAGACAGAAATGTAACCGTCTAAAGTCGGCTTTTTACTCGATATTAGAAAAATCAATGCAGAAACGGCGTTGCAGCCTAAAAAAACGACTTCGACTATGATAAACATACGAAAAAGTACTCATTGAGATAAACAAATACACGGGTAAAGGATGATCGTAGACACAACAAGACTTACACGTAATCCATTAAGACCAGTACACGCTACAATATTAAAACCACCTAATCTCCAGTTTATCGACCTACCGTTATAATCCTAACAAATCTTATAAAATATTACGATGATAACGGAACTATTTAATACAGACCTAACTACACCGTAATACGGTTGAAATTTGAACGAATTTAATATTAAAAAGTTCTCTAACACTGTAGTGCCACGCGACGGAAGGGTAACAAAAGTTTTAAATAGGTTCCTTCAACTTTTTGACTGTAATGATCCTGTCGTGACATTGATAACCATTTCTATCGAGTTCCGTTTGACTTTGATAATATATAATAGAATAGAATAGAATAGAATGGAATATACTTTATTGCACACAATGTTGCAAAATAAATTCGTACATACAATCGTAATGATAAGTACAATGGGCGGTCTTATCGCTGGGAGCGATTTTGGGCTGGGACCAGACAACCTTTGTATGGACAGAAACTCGGTATGGATGGGGGATATATGCAATAGATATATTATAATATACTAATATATACGTAAATATAAGGAAAACATTACTACATTACAACATTACTACATTAATTAATTAATTAATTTCATCTTTGAAAATAAATCGATTATTGTATCACTTCACTTTATGGTTGCCGACCACATAAGAATCGGTCACGTTTGACTTGTAATTCTCGCGGGATGCTTGGGATGCAAAATACAGCATTTAATAAGGTTTTTTTAAAAAGGTTTTTAAATACAAGCTTTTGAGATCTTGGATATCACGTAGCAGCAGAGTACTAAGCCAAGACAAGTAAAACGAGCCCGACGGGTCTATCTTGTTTAGTACAGGAGTTCCTATGGCCACCTTCCGACTTCATCATCAGATCAGCTCCATGGTACCATATTATTGCATTGTCACGCGATGTACATATGCGTGCAAAATTTCAGCTCAATCGGAAACCGGGAAGTTGGTCAAATTTAACTTGCAAGATTCCACCCGAACTTACATACATACATAATTACATCCATTGCAAGTTAAATAAAAGCTTGTAAAATGGGACGTATGCTATCGTTTTAACGCAAACTGTGTCAGATACACTAACTTTTACGCACCCAAACAACTACGAACCGCTCCTAGGAAAGTTCTCGTGGGATTCCTGGGATAGAAAATATCACACATTTTATTTTAGATTAAATTTGTTACCGAACAATGCAAAAGTCATATTCGAAAATGATTATTTTTTCAATCTGTAGATTTTAGATCATTCTCGGAACATTCCCGATGGATGCCGAGGATAAAAAGTAATGCAGATATTAAGTCTAAGAATTTGCTGTCGATCAGCGAAAATCGCATCGAAATCGGTCTAGTAGTTTTTACGTGAATCCCAACCAACAGACATAAATGTAAAAAAAACTGCACCATTTATATAGTGTATTCTAGTTGTTTTTTTTAATAGCTTCAATGTACTACACGGCTTGTTTAGAATTTTATTTTGTTATAGATGAGGATTTCGGACAAGTGCGAAATAGTCCACCAACAATATAAGGTATTCTGAACTTTGTTTGATTTTCTGTTACTTGGTTATGGAATTCTAAAGACTATACCATCTTATTTTTTACCAGTATTCAGTCGAGACTTGGTCCACGTTGGATGAAATATACTACTTTTTACGTGTCTTAACAACTTGAAACCGCTTCTGAGAAAAACTCTACCAGATCCTCGGGATATGAAACCCAATAATTATTATCTAAAGTATTATTATTATTATCTAAACAACACTTGTAATTATTTTACTTAGTTTATTGTGCTAGTTAATAAACTTTTATTGTGTTTATCCGCATCTACTTTTTGGCTTCACCTTATGCTTTCATGTTAATTATCGCTGGTCACATAAATATTTCGCCGGCGAGGTCGGTGTTCGTTACCAAAGGAGTTGCTTTTAGTAGTTACGCTATAGCGAGTGAAATGAGACTATTGCAAGAATGAATTTAAATGTAAAATTGAGTTTGCTTCTCCTATTATCCTTAGACAAAATAAGTGTTCATTATTTAAGCGGGAATTTCAAGCGTGGTTTCCAGGATTTACACTTTCATAAATTACATACTATACTCTTCTCTCTCTGACTATAGTAATGTGTATATATGTCTATCACCCACTCCTCAACACCGTGGACTCGCGAAATGTAGCGGTGTCGGCGCGGTTGCAAGACTGTTACAAACCATCGTATTGTGAACTTTATGAACATATAAAGAAAAAACATTATCGAAAGGCCGGCCCAATGAACTATTCTACTTAAATTTATGGGATTGTGTATATGCTAGCGGATGTAATATGGTGGACGCTTTATGTAAGTTATAAGTATTCGTATGTATTGACTGTTTGAATACACCACAACGGACGCTAGCAAAGTTGAACTATTTGTTAAAAGTCAACTAGCGGTTATTATTCGGATGCCCGGAAACATTCTTAAAGTAATCGGGCACAATAAGAATATAGACGGAGGCTTTTTTATGAGGGGAAATCCGTTTGAGGACCATCAACCGCGCAGGGAGACGCCGCCGGTGTGTAGAATTCACCACGTTGGCGTAGAACTAGCATTGCTAGCAATTATTATTGCCGTTGTCGCGGTCGTGGATACCCATTAAACCCCTAGGTGTCCCGTCCATCACTCTTATGCCGTGGCCACGGGTACATGGACCAGCCCTTCTGCAGGCCATGGCGGGCGGAGCATCCAACAGCCCCTTCCTACCGTCTCAAAGTATTACTTACCTGCAAGAAGCTGGGAGTGATAAACCGGTAGAAGCTGTACTTCAGACCGCGGCAACGCCTTGTGTTTTACAAAGCCTAGGTAAGGCCGCATATATCCTCGGCATGACTGCTTTCAAAGTCGAGCCGTTCGCGTTGTCAATGATCCCGAACTCCCAGACGGCCTAGATACGCTTAGCTTTCGGAGAGGCTTCGCGTCTCTTTGCGTACTTCACCGTCTGTGTGTGTTCCGGGGAACTGTTCAGAATGGTACCTTCGTCTTTTTTTCTACCACCACAGCGCTCGCTATCGGCTGGGCGTTCATCCCTACGACCTTGAGTCGCTTTGCTCATATACGCAACGGTTCTGGAAAACGTTTCTATTGCGCACAGTGGGTATACGGGATGAGTTTCCAACTGAGGTTTTCCTACAGTGCAGGGGTTTCCAAAAACAAAAATTAATGAATTAAAATGAACAAGCTGGGGGTAGGCGTATACGTCCTAGTCGCAAAAATATTATTTCTGCACGTTATTGTAAGGATGTATGTACATACTTTAGGCCAGTAAATCTGCTAGTTAAAAAACGCTTTTGCTTATCACCCAGTCCGACACTGGCCATGAAGCGTGTTAGTTCAGTATGTTTTATAATACGGGTCATTAGTCCATAGTAAATTAAATTTAATGGTTACCGTTTTGCTGTGGGGCTATTGTGGTTTATTCCAGAATAGGATTAAGTGTTTTTTCATAAGTAAATATAATATTGTATACAGTAATATAATTTTAAGGGATGCTACCAATAGTATACAACTAGATTGGGCTCCATTCAACAAATTACCACCTTCCGCACACACGTGATTCAATACCACAGGAGAGAGTCTCATGACCTCCGGTAGCCGTAGATATGCAGGCTATAAAATATCAGGCGTCACTTGCAGACTGACTATATTATAATCGTGCAACTATTCAACACTGAACAATAATTGTTTAATAGTTTGCTGAAATAGCATTAAACAAAAAGCGAAATAACCGATAGAAAATAGAAAAGATATACAAAAACTAATAAAAAAGAAATCCAACAACCTGATATATATTATCTGTCAGAAGGAGAAAAAGAAGCAAAATAGTTTGCTGAGATGATTGATTTCCTGAAAATATGGCATACGTCATCCGCTAGGTTCGTGAAACTGACCAAGATATGCACTGGTTGAGTGTAACAGAGATAGTTTTAACTGGCTTTAAAAAAGGAGACAATTCCCAAATCGTCTGTGTATGTATGGTTCAACGTACAGCTTACGCTACAGCCGACTTAGATCAATTTAATATAAATAACACTGGTAATAATATATATAAGGGGATCTTTGAAAGTTACGCCTGTGACTGTAAAATTGAGAGGAAGAAGATTAAGGTGGTACGAGCATGAAATGAGGATGAAAGTCACGTGACAAAAAGACAAGATGGATAGGTATAAATATAGAGGTAGACCAAAAAAGAGATTGCGTGAAGGATGATATGATAATTTGTGACGTGACAAAAAATTATGTGAGAATAGAGGAGTGTGGGAAGAAAAGACATATTGTGCCGACCTCAAATAATTGGGATAAGGTGAAAGAAAAGAGAGAGATTACTGGAAATAATGGAATCCTTAACAACTCAATAGATTATCATCCAACTACTATCAAAGAACAATTTGATACGGGACGAAATAAATATTTAGTAAATATAAAAATGTTAAATGTTTCAAGCTAAAGAGCCACCAAGAAAACCTTCCCTAAGCTCTATATCACAAAATCGATTTTAGTTCATTTTTGTTCCAAACTTAAAGAAAGTTTTTATGTTGGTAACTCTTAAAAGAAAATACATTAACCCACTTTACTTTTGGTCTATAATACGAACTAAGCATTTGTTTATTGGTTGTTATGAGATGTGTTATATTATTGCGGGTATTTCTCATTTATACGCGAACTCTAGCTGTTTTATCTTGTGATAATAATATCAGCCTATAAACATATTCTCACTGCTAGGCACGGGACTTCCCATTATTAAGGGAATAACAGACTGTACACTGTTAAAGGAGAATCGGTTGGTTTCACATATTGTTATATCGATTTTCAGTTTTCATCACTATGTTTTCCATTTCATTTAAATTGCGTCTTGTAAATACCAAATATCACTTAGATTCTGGCATTTAGATAGATAGATAGACTCTCCTCTAACTCTATATTGCACACCATGACGAAAAACTTACAACGATTACTATTCTAATTGTGTACAAAGGGTGATCTTATTGCTAAAAAGCGATCTCTTCCAGACAACCCGTGGCAGAAATATTTCTGATTCGGACCAGTGATTAAACTATTGTTAGTGCGGGATTTATATAACAAAACACGACGAACTTTGAGACCAGTTTATTTGACTTCGGAACAAATAGTTTCTAGCTTTATAAAGCTGGGGTTTGCAGTATTTATAAAGTATTATAATACACAAGTACCTTCATTGTTTTGAAATATAAATAATTCTACAATAAATTCTGCTTAGTTATTACACAAATGATCATATGTTCATAAAGCAAATACTAGTTTAAATAATTAATAATAGATAGAGCCACTTATACCAAACCGAGTAGGTGGTGCTTCCATGGACAAATGCTATACATGTGAGCAAAATACACATGAATATATTGAATTGCTGTCAAAACCAAACATCTGCAATAAAATAAAACACTCCATAGGAGCAAATGAACCGAAACAACGAAAATGGAGATTCGGTTTTATATTTCCTCTGAATTTTTTCGGCTTTATAAAAGATATTGGATTTTTTAATGGCGACATAACAATACGGGGCTAAGGCTTTGCAATGTGATGAATGAAATATGCCCCAATGGCCAAGGGCGGTCGTTATAAATCTATTCTGAGGTTTTTCAAGGTTCACAGATAAAAGTTTCGGTTTGATTGCTTTCTGTTTGGGAATTGGGGAATTGTGTTGTTTGTTTCAGTTTTATTTTATTTGTTGTTCTGTTTAAATTAAAATTGCTTTTAGTAGGTTATACTTACGGGAGTGGTTAGAATGAGTTATTATTTTTAAAGTTGCGTAATCTAAATCTCTAATCTATCTATCTAATCTAAATTGACATAAATGATTGACATCGCTAAATATCGCAAGATCAACACTACGGGTGACTAAGGGCTGTTGCTTTTTATGTGTACATAGTCGTGTGGGGTACAGAGAACTCCACTAAAGTAGCTCTTTAAAATAATAAAATATGTTTTAATCCCTAAAATTGATATTGGAATCTGTTGAGCCGTTTTAGGGGGACTACTATTTCAGACAAACTTCCATACAGATCAAGAAATAAAATTTCTAAGAACGGTAATTTACGATTAGGTATCGTAATAAATAACAGTTTACAAATAAATTTCTAAAAACAAATATTATTTTTAATTGATACAGATAAAGATTATTTATTGGTATTAATGTATAGATTTTATTTGTATAAAATTAAAAATGTGTGCTAACCAACTAACTGCTGTGGCTCAACGACCCAAAATGAGTCCTGGCCTCCGAAATGAGAATACTCCACTCCTTTCTGTTCGGCGCTATCTCCTGCCAGTCATAAGCCTGAAGCTCGCACAGATCAGCTGTCACTCCAGCGATATCTGGGCCGACCAACTGGTCGCCGTCTCGTTGGTCTGCCCAGATAGGCTCTTGTCACCGTGCGATCCTCCCCCATTCAATATAGGTGGCAAAGCCAGCGCAAGCGATGCGCCTTGCTTTAACCTATTATATTGGGCTCATCCACCAGCTCTTTGATTTCTGCTGTGTCATAAATTTGTGACATGCCAGCTAAAGCTGATATTAGACGGTTCATTTGTGTTTCAACTTGGATGAATCAACCAAAGTGATCCATTTAAACATAAGTATGAATAATTCAATGTCATTGAATACCGTTGTGGCTTTTCAGTTCTGTGTCTTTCGAAAAATTGATTAAATTTGATTGCATGATCGTCTAATGCTGAAATAACAAGGGTCAATTTTATCTTTGAATTTAGATGACGCACTTAAAAGTGAACCATGTGAACATAGAATTAAGTCATTTGTGCAATCTCAATTAATGTTGTCGTATCCCTTCAATGGTTGAACCATATAATATTAGATAAACAACAACTGTCTTTTAAGCGTACCATCTGAAAGCAGTAAACTAATTACTCCCAATTCGACTATCTTAATTACCTATATTAATGTTTTTAATTCTTTCCATTAAACCTTTTGTCGCGCCTGCATCCTGTCATATGCTCAATCAAACTTAATTCTTGCCATTAAGATGTCATAACGACGGCTGTGACTAATTACACGATGTGAGGGATATATAATTCTATACGTCTATTAAATGCCATTAAATGTCAATATAGCCACATATAGTGGTAACGTGAACATTGTAACATATAATAAAGTATGTATAGTTTTTTTTAATTGCAGGAGTTCAGCAGAAAGGCAGACGGCCCACTTGATGGAAAGCGGTTACTATCGCCTATGGACATTTGCAACACCAAAGGTGCCACAAATGCGCTGCTGCTCTTTTAAGGGAGACTAGAACCTGGTCACTAATGCCGGAACACAACTCAAGGTTGTTATGGCGACATACTTTAGACCAGGAGTGGTAGCCATCCAATCGGGCAAATCCACCTAGCTGTGGGTTGTTTTGTCGCCTCTTACGATAGGCCGCCCGGCCGCAGGATATTATTTTCTTTCTCCGTACCTGCACGGATAAAAATTACGTTTAAACGGTTTTGATCGCGTTATTATAATTGATTTTTATTCCGACGTTTCGTTTAGTTATTTTTTTGTTTGTTTATGGTTATTATTTACTCTAGGGGAGCCTCATCTAGTTTACCACGTAATAAAATACCACACCTAAAATTGTTTAAAAGTAGTATTTTATTATATGTATATCTATGACAGTCGCGAAAACTTAAGCAAATACATTGTAACATATCAAAAAAATATTGATTCTGCTAGCCGATCTAGCTTCGCTAGTAGAGTTTCAACTGAAATTCATTATATTTTTAATTGAGATTCTTAATATCAAAGAGTATCTCACTCTTTTCTTTCATTTTTTTACACCATAGAATACTTATATAAAATTTTAACAACCTTGTTTAATTAGAATTCTACATTTTTCATTTGCTTTATCTCAAATTCGGAAATCATGAAAAAAATAACATACTCACTTCACTATTAGTGTTTTTATTCATGTTTTAAGCTCGTAAATGTCCACATTTACACCTAAATAATAAGTGACAATAATAACGACAATGTTTTGGTAATATGATAATTATAATTGTACTAGCTGATACCCGCCCGCTTCGCGTGCCGTAAAATCTGTTCTTAGCTGGCCTCTACTTGGCGAAAGGAAGTTCCATGCCAAATTTCAAGTCTATAGGTATTATAGTTCCTGAGCTATCGTGATGGGTCATTATATACGTGATTTCAATTATATATATTTATTTAGATTAGCATTGTTATGTAAGTAAGTATATGAATGAGTCGAATGTCTACTTTTACTAGCTAAGCTTTATTCATATGTAGGTAGAGTAAGTTTGTAGTCTTGTTTATTAAGAATTATAAAGAAGCGTTCGAACTTACACTAACTTTCTATGAATAAGGGGGTAAATGATTTAATTTAAAGCCTGTTCAAACCATCAAAATGTCAATAGTCCACCTAATAATAGAGAGAGAGAGCTCACAACAATAAGATTTAATCAACATCCTCGCTGATGTACGAAACAACGACAGATAATAAAGAAAACAAAGACGAATTCACTAAACGGCTTTTCCTTTGTTTCAGATAAAAATCGGCCCAATGTGAAAAGGAAAATGGACCTTAAATATATTATACTAATGATCGCGTTCGCGACAGTCGAAATAAATGTAACTGAGAGCCGACAGAACGACAAAAGGCGGTGGAAAAATGAGAAAACTATATACTCGCACTACGTAAACATCTGTGACATACAAGACCGGGGCTCCAAAGTTCATTGTTACTGCGAAAGCATCAAGATAAAGACGGCAACAAAGGCCGACTGTTGGGTGTTCAACGGAGGCATCGCCGAAGACGATCCGTTTTGGTCCAATTTTTACTCCCAACCCAAAATAGAAAAGCTCACTTTCAATGTTCGCGCCGACGGCGGATTAACCTATATACCCGCCAAAGTTATAGTAAGACTCGAACGCTTACAGTACTTAAACATACAATACGCAAATATATATAGTATACCCTCGTTCGCCTTCACAAACTCGACGACGCTCCGAGAAATAACTTTGCCGAAGAACAAAATAGCTAAACTTGAAAAGATGTCATTTGCTCATCTGATAATGCTGTCAAATGTCAGCTTAGTGGAAAATCAGATATCAGAACTGAAACGGGACGTATTTTATGTACTACCAAATTTACAGAGGTTATATCTCTCTAAGAATAATTTGGGTCTGCTCCACGACGGATGTTTTAAACATTTAAATAACCTGATCAAATTAGATTTGGACAATAATCTATTAACTGTTCTAATGAAAGAGAATTTCCAGGGTTTGTCGAATCTGATCACACTGGATTTGAGGAACAATAAATTGGCGATGATCGGTGATCTGACTTTCGCTGAACTTTGGAGTCTCCAGGAACTTTACCTGGACGGTAATGAAATAGAATTAATATCAGAGCGGGGTTTCGGGGGATTGAGCCAGCTGCGAAAACTTTCTTTGGCGGATAATAAGTTGATGACATTGGACGAGGGCGTTTTAAACGATGTTTTGAAGTTAAATGTTTTGGATTTGAAGAACAATAACTTGGAAACGCTCAAACTGGAAGCGGTGCAAAATGTTTTGGATAACATGAAGTCGAATTATGCGCTAATCTCTCTTGACGGTGAGTTGGTTTCGATATAACTTTCTCGTGTAATTTATCTTTGTTAATACAGTTACAGAATTTGTTTATGTCTGATATTAATTTATGGGGACAGCTTACAAACTACCTTTATGTAATGTCGGTCGTTCATCACGAAATTACTTAAAAGTTTTCACGTTGAGTTCTCATTTATTTGTCAGTTTGTATTGTTTGAATTGATTTATACTGCATGTGCTAAACTTTCATGTGTTATTTAGTAATAATAGGCTTACGTTATTTTTTTCAAAAATAACAGACGCAAATTATAGATTATTTAAATAACCTTTTTTGAAAGTATTTTAATACCTTGAATACTCACATTAATAATTATGTACAATTGTGGGAAAAAATTTGATGTATATCTAAGTATTGCATCTTGTTCTGTTATTCATATGTTTGACTAAACAAGGTAATGTTAAGTTAAACAAGGTAGTGCTTCTGAAAAAATACAAAGTATTTGATGGCCATAAATCCTTATTATATTCAACAAGACTTTCTCATTCAGATGTTGTATTATCATCTGAGTGTTAAATCCGAAATGTGTTTGGTGTGTTTTGATGCCTAAGGTCCGTTTTCCTACATTCTCTTCTTCACTTAACGCGGTCTTCGGCATCCCTTGTAAAAAGGGCCGATACGCATGTCATTTTACAGCACCAAGCCAGCATTTCCTTAGCCTACTGCTTCGACGGTGACCTGACGGAGGTGGCATGGTTAAATATTAGTTCCCCGCGTAACTAATCGGTTTAAGCGTAAGGGACTTGCTTGCAGTTCGTCTGCTATTACCCGGACTTATCCTTATGTTGAATATGGTCCTTATGGTATATCTTTATGTAGTAAGTAATTTTAATCAAGCTGCATGGAGTAATTTGGCTTCTCAAGGCGATAAAAAAGTATCAAGTTACCTTTATTTAATTTCCTAATCAACTTCGCACTACCAAGCAATCGAGTAATTACCTAAAGCCTTATAGTTTTGGTAGCTAATCGTGTGTTAAACGTCTTAGCGAGATATCGATATGGGTGTAATTAACAAAGGATCAAGGGCCATGTGGCTGAGGATGATTAACTTCTATAAGCTATAATCGTTGATTAACCCATTAATATAAATACAGAGATTACAGTTATAAGCTCTTTCATATATTTTGAAATTACTAGGCCTTGAGAAAGGCATCGATTGTTTAGTAAAGTAATTGAACAAATAAAAGTCAGCTAAGTACGTGTCGGGTCACGGTCATTGAAATGATCCGAAGAAGGGATGAGCGTCCAATATCTTTGTTACTTAGCGCGAACCCCTAGTTATTTTAACTATTTCCCCGTCAATTTACAAAATATTTTAAAAGTTACCATGTTTTGATACCATTATTTTTGAAAGTTAAACAAACATTCTTATAAAATTTCACTTTTTCAGCTAACACATTGTTGGAGCAAAGCGATATGTACACATTAAATGGGATTACTTGTTCAAGTAGTATATTCTTGTCGACGGAGTTTCAAATCAATATTATTGGAATGGGATTTGAAACCCTTAGTTACTAAGCTACCACAAACTCTAGGAAAGAAAGAATAAGTAACATAAAAATAATATTAATTTTCTATCCGGAGTAAAAATCTTGTAACTCGACTACCGTTACCATTTTTAACTTTATTGTAGTGAAGATATTGATTAAATAAATAACAATATATAGTAAATATAAATCGATAGTAGGTAGACAAACACGTTATAGGTATATTCCCATGCTAAGAAAGTAACGCTTTTGTTATGGGTAATGTACAACGGACCACTGTAGACCTGATCTAAGACACTCAGACCATAGTTAAAAACTCGAAGTTTGTTTACGTTTATCATGCTAGAAATCGAACACGGAGCCTCTGTGTTCCAATAGGCTTAGCCTTCTGTAAATTATATCTTCGCAGAGAAGGTCTATGATTTATTGATACTAAATAGCCACAGGTCACAGTTTAATAAAATCTAAAACAATTTATGCGTAAAACGGGCAGTGTTGAAAGAGAGTTATTAGCTTGGTCTATGATCTATGGACTGGACTGGTGATATAACGCTGCTAGTTGCTCGGTGACACTTTAATGGAGCCTATATTTTGTGGTGAGAGTTGTTATACCTTACAGCTGTGCACTCGCATTGTTTGTTATGATTTATTATCTGGATCTAGTTAATTTGGTTCAGTGGTTTGTGCTTTGATGGACATTGCTGGTTTGGCCTATATTTTGTTACTACTATATATTGTTTATTATTGACTATAGGGCAGTGACAGAGAAATCATCTGAGATACTTTTTAAATAATAAAAAGTATCTCTCTGAAGCCATCTAGATTTTGTACAAGCGTTGCAAGTTATGACGTCATATCTATCAAGTCATTCTCTTGTCAAGTAGAATATAAATTACAGCCTAAATAGCAATAAATACCAGTTCTATCATAATATTTTAAAGTTATGATGATGACATGATATTTGAACACACGCTCTTGGATATGACAATTGTTTCAGAATTTATTATGATATGTGTCAATTGTATTGATTTGTATTGAATTTAATAACCATATTATGTGTTAGAATCTCCAACAAGGTTTTACTGTCTTTGACATGAATGCGTTCTGGCCATATATATATATACTATTTGAATATGGAACGTCAATGTTTTTTTTCTATTTTTGTTGATTATTTCCCCCTTCTTACAATTAAATGATGATGCATGATTTTGGAACAACCTGGCAGGATTTCAATTAGGTATCTATTCATGGATTTGCTTTAATAGTAGATTATGATACAAGTGTGCTGACTTGGCCATTAAAGCCGAAACGGAATTATAGGCCGAGCAGTCCGGCGAGGTCCTAATTGAGCCGAGAGTGTAATGATAAATGCACACCCGTTTCGTACGACGTTTTTCAAAGCGCACCATTCGTTGAAAAAGGACGCAAGTGAAAAACATGAACTTTACAGGAACGTAAAAAAACTGTTTTGTGGAGAAATGGTAAACCATAGATAAATGTGTTGACTTCATAGACAAAATTAATCTGCAGATACCTGTCTATTTGATTTAAAATAATATTGAGTAGCTTTCGAGATAATTTAAAATTAATGCGTTACGTCTTTAATCCCCGTCATGGTATTACGGCTTTTAAGAATAAGTAAAGTAACCACTTTGTTGCTACGGTATTCACACGGATCACAGCATCGTAATTTTACTCACGTATTCTTGCCGACCAGATTAATTAATTAAGTAAACACATAATTGTGTTTACTTAAAAAAAAAAAACTTCGTCGTAGAAATACGTAACTTTATCTTTAGCGCGTTTATCTATTTAACAAATATCGTGACAAAAGTATGTAAGTTAGTTTATGCACGTATATTTCAATTCTATGGCGTATAAGTAAGTAATTAAGTAATAATAAGCTTTTATTGACAGCGAAAATTTCATAAATGACCTAGTATAAACAGAACTTACGTAATTTATACAGTGAATATAAAAAAAAAAAAATTCATTTCGCTAAATTTGTGTTATCTCCGTCATTTATTGGGATATTTTTTTTCAAACTTGTTGAACATATGTGTCATAATGTCCTTTATCGAATAGTGAAATATTTTTTTTTAAAGTAATTTCACTTGCGACTTTCTTCTACCAACGGTGCGAAAGTACTTAAAAAAAGAATATGTGTGTTACTAAATCTTTAATTACCCATTGTATACTGACAATGACTGGGCATTTTTTTGTACTTTTATAATACGTAGCGCTGAGAAATGGAACTTTATACCGTCGATATTTTTTCTTGAAACATACAATTTAGGTGTCTTCAAGTCTCGCGTGAACAAGTATCTTCTAGGTATGCGTCATCTTAGACTACATTTCCACCTGACATTAGGCGCAACAACGCAGGTATTATTATTATTATATTTATATGGCTTGGCAACTAGGCCTTTAAGCCAGATCTTAGTTTATAATATACATATAGTTTCTTCATTTTCTTAAGCCTATGTGTAGCACAGCTGAACTGTAGGTAATCAGCTAGTGCCATTCAACGGAGTTTTTGTGACAACTCAAAAGGCCACATTTGAGTATACAGTTCACATTTCTCACAAAACACATAATCACTATTCAAAAACTATCAATATCCTACAACTATTGTTCATTTTAGAGTAATTTTACACATTTTTAGAAAATAAAACTGCACAGCACAACATCACCTTTCAGTTCCCGCCAAAAACTCCCAGGTACGCCTTTGGCCGTCATAGCATCGGGGGCCAAATTCTGCCATACTATCTTGTCAAAATCGCCGGGCACTAACGTCTCAATCGTAGTTTTACCTGATTTTGGTATACTGTCAATCCTAATGGCTTCGCCGTGGCACGGTATATCTTTATATCGTGCCATATATATCTTCATATCTTATCTTCATAAATATTTATAAGCGCCGACTCGCGAAATACATGTTTAAAATTTTTGGCTAAGGCCATTTCTTCTAACGGTTGTACCAATTTCTACTATTATTTTGCCGCAACGGCTTCGAGAAGATATTGTTGTTTTAGTAGAATACGAAGTTTTGAAACTATCGTAATGGAATAGTACTTTGAATATCTTAACAACGCCAAGATATTGCAATAGTTGAATTGGGATCCGGATGTCAACCCAATAAAAAAAACCAGTCTCAATTAGGTGATGTTCACCTTGAACAGTTTAAAACGTTCGAAGCAATTTTCAGGACACGGGAAGTGAACTGGTCCCTTTGTTACCTAGTTGAGGCTTTAAATCTTTTTAGTGCAAGGTTGATTGAGGTCGGGAACTTAGGACGGTACTTGCCATGGACCTTCGTTACCGAATAAAGACGCAAGGGACTTTATTTGCTGACTCAGTGTTTTTGCTGAACTTGCTGAATCGAACTCGCAGTAAATCTCGAAGAAGGTTGCAAGTTTTATAATATTTCGTTTTTATGGCACAGTAATATTTTTGAAATAGCAAATCTTTATGACTGAAATGAGAATTTAATACATTTTTGGACACACTTTTACATTTTAACACATACTCAGATCGTTTAATTAAATTGAATATAGATATTTCCTACTATAACATATTTATACATATAAAACAACCATATTTTATTTTATATGTATAAATAAGTTTACATAGGTTTCATTTAATTTTATATCTGTCACCTATTACGTGTACATTTTTGTGGCTGCTGTTAGCCGTCAATGGTTAATTTAGAGAGAAAATTAGATTTGGCGCTTACATACCTTCAAACACATTAACTCATATAAGAAATGCTGGCTCACAATAAGTGATGCCAAATACCGTGGGAGGTAGTAAAGATAAACTAGGAATCTGGACCCTGAGGTCCAGCTGCAGGCGGAACTAAACACTAGGATAATAATGACTAAAATATAACTAATAAATTTATCAAGCTGAAGTGACAGTGGGCTGGCCACATCTGTCGAAGGACCTATGGCTGATAGAGCAGGCGTGCATTGGAGTAAAGTCCACGACTCAGCAAATATAGTGTAGGACGCTCTCGGGATAGGACCAACGAGTTGCGTGAGATCGCCAGTTGAGGCGAAATTAGGGAAGGCCTATGTCCAGCAGTGGACATTGATTGACTGACTACATAATAATGACTTTAATTCTTGGCCAAATCTGCTATGTTCGTTCAATAATGCATAAGTAAAACTCTGTTTTTCATAGCTAATAAACTAACGTAGGATTCTATTGTTCACAGGTAACAAACTAACCTGCGACTGTCGTCTGAGCTGGCTTCAGAAATTGCGAAACGAGACCAAAAGCAAACGACTAAGATATTCTCTGTATCGGCTCAATTGCATTATTGATACTGCATACAAAGCCAATATTCCCTCATTAAAACATGACGTCGCTTACGAGAAAACAATAAAAACCAATCAAGTGAACTCGAAAAAAATCATGGCTGACGATTATGACGACGACGATGAAGTTGACGATAAATATGACGAGACAATGCAAGATCAAGAAAATGAAGCAGATAAAAAAGTGGAATACAGAAAGAGGTTGATAGATATACCTATTGAAGTACTGCCTTGTCCTGACCGGTTAGTTTATGAGGCTTCTTTCTCTCCACCAACTCAGGACGAGGTTAAATACTACAAAGCGTCGTCCGCTGCAAGGTTATCAGTGTCTGTATTAATTTTACCATTGTTGTTAGTTTCATTGTAGCGCATTTCAACTATGAATGGAATTGTACATATATAATTTGCTATTTACATGCGGATTGTAGTGTTAAATTTTGGAAGTGTAATATTAGGCAAATTGTGATGACTTTTGAAATAATTCGGCGTATGAGTAATGTACGGATGTTGAGATTTGTGTATTTGTATGTAATTAATGACATGGTTGTCAATTTTAAGAACTTTATAGACACTATAACTAAGACTTGGATTTTAATTAAAGTAACTGTAAGAATTTTCGTCTAAGGTTTAAGTTTTGTTTTCCATTATCGATTAATTATTGTAAATAAAGAAACCTTGCGATCATGACTGTAAATCTATAATTCAACTATGTTAGAATTGAGCAAATTGACTTTAGCTTACGTCTGTTACACTTGTTTTTATTAAATTATTCTTGTGAAATTGTCACATTTCATTTCACAAAAAAAGACAATGGCACATCACAAACCAATAATTTATTTACCAACTGTAAACAATGTTGAATATTTCAGAGATTTCAGTGATTAACTAAACATTATGTAATTTTTTTTATTACACGCCATTTTACAAGACCTTTTTAATAAAAAGAAACACCATAATTGAATTCTAAAGAGACTTGCTGTAAAACCCAAGTATAACATTATATGAAAGTTAAACTGGATTTGTGCAACACTAAAGTAGGTGCTATACGAGTGTGCGGAGCGTGTTCCTTTACCATTCACCTCAAACCATGATTGCCATGTCAAACTTTCGGGTACTATAGATTCAGGTACATTCGTAAAACATAATAAGAACTTTGAATAGTCTTACTACGTATGTAATAAGAGAAAGCTGAATAGAGTTAATTTAGATTAAGATTTGGTTCATATTTAGGTTTTGAAATACAATTACTATATAATAAACATTACCGTAACGATAATAATTTAAGGTGTTTACAAAACGAAGGAATGTCAACTAGGAGTTGTGTAAAAGTGTCTTTTAATAGATTTACATTTTGAATGGTGTAATTAACTTCTGCACCCAGAAAGCTTAAAGGATGATTCACATAAATGGAATATACATTAGAGAATGGAGGACGGAGACCATCATTATTGCAACATCCAATGGATGTTTTTTTTGCTGTCTCATCCATTATTAGCCTATAAATGGAGATTTATATTTTTTCTATTCTTTCTTTCTTTTTTTTGTAAACATAAATGCTACCACATTTTAGTACTATTACAACTTTTATGTCTATTTATTATCTACTTTTTTTTGCTGTCTCATCCATTATTAGCCAATAAATGGAGATTTATATTTTTTCTATTCTTTCTTTCTTTTTTTTGTAAACATAAATGCTACCACATTTTAGTACTATTACAACTTTTATGTCTATTTATTATCTACTTTTTTTTGCTGTCTCATCCATTATTAGCCAATAAATGGAGATTTATATTTTTTCTATTCTTTCTTTCTTTTTTTTGTAAACATAAATGCTACCACATTTTAGTACTATTACAACTTTTATGTCTATTTATTATCTACTTTTTTTTGCTGTCTCATCCATTATTAGCCAATAAATGGAGATTTATATTTTTTCTATTCTTTCTTTCTTTTTTTTGTAAACATAAATGCTACCACATTTTAGTACTATTACAACTTTTATGTCTATTTATTATCTACTTTTTTTTGCTGTCTCATCCATTATTAGCCAATAAATGGAGATTTATATTTTTTCTATTCTTTCTTTCTTTTTTTTGTAAACATAAATGCTACCACATTTTAGTACTATTACAACTTTTATGTCTATTTATTATCTACTTATTATATTGTTTTTTATTCTATGTTTTGTATCTTACTTATATTACCTTTTTTATCTGTCTTTCTATTTAACGAATTTCACACTTTAACTCTTATTACTATTTATTTCCATTTTTTCTGTATTACTATCTTAAGGATACCTATTTTTATGAACTATTTACATAACGCTAAGTTCACATATAATCAATATATGTCACTAACTTCTTACCCATTAGCTCTTGAATGTTCTCGCGTGTAATGTCTGAACTCAAGGTGCTCGAAGTATTGTGATGGTCCATGGCAAAGAGGGAGTAGTTGAAAATTGCATGTAAGGGGTCTCCGGTACTCCAGGCTCACATACACACGATGTGTCCCCCTAGAGCCGATTCAAGTATTCAGAGAATATCCAATGGATTACAATTGTAAGAGTAAGTATTAAGGGTTCATAACCTAGTTTTTAATGTATGGAAGCTATAGTGTAAATATTGAAAATGTTAGATATGTATTTTCTATAAAACTATAGAGCACTTTATTTATTATAGAATGTAACCATGGAAAAATAATACTAGATATGACAATCTCCCAGTAAAAATAGTAACAGGTGAAAAACTCCCAAATCCTACACCACTGGCGTCAAAGAGAATTGAAGTGAAACTTCTTTATCGGCGTTGGAAAAAAAAATTCCGTCACATTTTTCGGTTACGCGTCACGTCGCATTCCATTTATCAACAACTCAGTTAATGATAGATGGATTGTGAGACGAGCATTGTAATATTTCTTTACTTTATTGTGTTTTAATTAATATACGAGTTTGATGATTTATAAATCATTTATTTAGTATCCTACATATATATATCGCACCATTCGTAGAAAAAGGACGCAAGTGAAAAACATGAACTTTACAGGAACATAACAAAACTGTTTTGTGGAGAAATGGTAAACCATAGATAAATGTGTTCTAAGGAGACTTCATAGACAAAATTAATTTGCGGATACCTGTCTATTTGATTTAAAATAATATTGAGTAGCTTTCGAGATAATTTAAAATTAATGCGTTACGTCTTTAATCCCCGTCATGGTATTATGGCTTTTAAGAATAAGTAAAGTAACCAATTTGTTGCTACGGTATTCACACGGATCACAGCATCGTAATACTCACGTATTCTTGCCGACCAGATTAATTAATTAAGTAAACACATAATTGTGTTTACTTAAAAAATAAAGATAAAAACTTCGTAGAAGAAATACGTAACTAGACTTACGCGTTTATCTATTTAACAAATATCGTGACAAAAGTATGTAAGTTAGTTTATGCACGTATATTTCAATTCTATGGCGTATAAGTAAGTAAGTAAGTAATAATAAGCTTTTATTGTCAGCGAAAATTTCATAAAAGACCTAATATAAACAAAACTTACGTAATTTATACAGTGAATATTTAAAAAAAAAAACTTAGCATTTCGCTAAATGTGCGATATCTCCGTCATTTATTGGGATATTTTTTTCAAACTTGTTGAGCATATGTGTCATAATGTCCTTTATCGAATAGTGAAATAAAAAAATTAAGCAATTTCACTTGCGACTTTCTTCTACCAACGGTGCGATATATATATATATATATATATATATATATATATATATATATTAAAGTGATCAACAAAATCATAATTTAACTTTATTTAACCAATTTCTGCAAAGTTGCATATAGTAGATCATTTTTCGAAAAATAAGGTCATAAAGAAGTTTCACTTCTTAGTGTGTACACTAGTACACGCACAGTTTTTTCTGTCGCTTTCTGACGTTCTATTGTATAAATCATATTTTTCAAATCTATACTAATATTATAAATGCGAAAATTTAGATGGATGTTTGTTGCTCAATCACGGTAAACCGGTTGAACGGAATCTGGATGAAATTTAGCACAGGGATAAATTATAGTCTGGAATAGCACACAGGCTACTTTTTATACTGAAAAAATGTACAGTTCACGTGAGATATGATTAACGCGAGCGTGCCACCACCATCGCCTATGGACATTTGTAACAGCAAACGTGCTACCGATGTGCTGCTGCAATCTTAAGGGAGACTGGAACCTGGCCGCTAATGCCGAAATACAACTCAAGGTTGTTATGGTGGCATACTCTAGACCAGAGGTGGAAGTCATCTAGACGGGAAAATACCCTACCACCTGGCTGTGGGTACTTTTATCGCCTCTTATGACAGGCCGCCCGGCTGCTGGAAATTGTATTCTTTCTCCGTTCTTGCACGGATGAATTTCTTGAGACTTTCAAATAAATACTGTTTCCTTCGTCAGCCAACCGTTGTCCAGTGCTACATGTTGGCCTCCCCGAATTAGCGCCACCTATCTCGGTGCTCTGCTATCCTCATCAGGCTTTGAAACCGGTTTAAAATTAACCGGTTTTAATACCTTATAATCAGTTTTAAGTCAACTAATTTGTTGAGAGTGTAAACCTTAAAAATATTTTTTTTTATTGCAGGAGGTCAGCTGACAGACAGACGGCCCACTCGATGGAAAGCGGTTACCGTCGCCTATGGACATTTGCAACACCAAAGGTGCTACGAATGCGCTGCTGCTCTCTTAAGGGAGACTGGAACGTATAATGTCATATAAACCTGAATTAATCGGTTTATACCTAGAGAATTACTTTCTATTTCCACCTCTTTCACACATATATTTGTGTGCGACTGAAACATAGTTGCGCTCGCTGTTGCATCGCTATACAACATAGTTGCGGTGTGACAGTGTGCGGCAAAAATCTTTCGAAGTCATTCGAAACCGGTTTATTCAACAAAACCTATTCAACGAACTTTTATTACCAAAAACCGGTTGTTTGAGCTTAAAGTGAGAACAAAACCGAAAAGAACATTTCCTTAGTACTTAAGCTATAACCGATTCGATTTTTTTACCAGTTTAACCAAGCCTTGGTCCTCGTTCATCCAACTGATTTGTTTGGTGTAAAAAAGTATGGGTTTAGGAATTTTTCATATTTACGTCTTCATTCTGAGCGATTTTCATTCTTCACTATACTTCTTACATAATATTATTAATTATATAATTTTAATATGAACGCAACTAACATAATTAAATTAAGCTTTTGTACCTCTTCAAATGTATTTTTAATTAGTCACAAACGCTATTAGTGTATAAGAATCTGAATGTAAAATTCAAATCAACCATCTACAAATGACAACGGTCTTGATGTAATATTCCTTCTGGCTTTAAATTTTTAATTTCGTAAATTTCAAGTGCATTTTAATAATAAGTCACTGTACGCAGCCTACAGCGTTTGCATCAGACCAGCGCCTAAGAGAAACGTATCTGAAATATTTGAAAAAGTCAGACATGTATTTTTAGTTTATATTTAACAAGTTAATGCCATTTATTAAGTTCCTGCTCCATCTGGCATAATTTTAGTGTAAGTGGTCGTTTCACGCAGATGTAGCGTTTTACTTAATGCTTTATTTGTGATACAACATAGTTATTAATTGTTAATGACGTTAAAATATTTCCTTCAACTCCATCATAGTTTAAGATGCATTTCTTACAGTTTCATTTATCTTTCTCTTTTCAAAAATACTTACATGTAATACAGCAATCTCGAAATTGAGAATCTCGTGGCCGAGCCTAACACAATAGGAGAAATAAAAGCTCACCGGCTCCGCTGGCTCGGTCACGTGGAACGGATGGGAGAGGATCGCAGCGTGAGGAAAGCATATTTGGGACGGCCGGTTGGCCGGCGTCCGGTCGGCCGTCCTAAATATCGCTGGAAGGACAGAGTAGAGGCTGACCTGTCGGAGCTAGGAGCCAGTAATTGGCAAGAAACCGCACAGGATCGATGAAAGTGGCATGCTCTCGTTTCGGAGGCCAAGACCCACTTTGGGTCGCTGAGCCAACGGAGTAAGTGAGTAAACTTAATACACGTTTCTTATCTTCGTACTCTTCTTCCTTCTTCTTCGAACTCTCTCCCTGCCACGGTTTACCCAGAGCGCTACCATATGGGGCTACTCAAGCCTTTTTAAGGGGCGGCATAATTTAGCAATAAATATTCTATATAATATATATAATAAATAATATAAATATTGTAACCATTTCACATATTTATCGCAAATATAAATTCGGACCGATTGAAAAGAGCACGGAATTTTTCATTACTTATTCTGCGACGAATTCGGGGAATCCCCTTTCTTTGAATTATATTTTTTAGCGACTGCTGGTAACACAAAAGAAAAAGAATTTTTAAAATCGTTTCAGTAGATCCAGAGACTACCCCCTACAACGTCACAAACACACAAACTTTACTTCTTTATAATATTAGTATAGACATCGTATAAATTAAATTGAAATACCTGAATTAGAGGGCGGCAAAATTGTCTTCCACCCCGGGCGACTCTTACCCACGCTACGCCGCTGGCTATATGCTTGACAGATAACGTATGTATATACAATAATATAGCTAATCATTAACACCGTGGTTTTTGTGAACGAATTCGGCCACAGTCACTAACACTAATATTATCCCAAATCGAGTAGAGACATTACAAAAATAGTCTGTAACGTTTAACTGTAACATCCAAAATTTGAATATTCAATTTGTCAGTGAAACGCAGACTGAAAGTTGCATAATAGTCACTGTATATAAATTATCTATTCATAAAATCAATAGTGATTTGCATACCAAAGATAATTTAAACTTTGTTTATTATTTATTACTTTGTACATTTCCACGCTTGAATTCACTTTGCGAATGTAAATAAACTCTTAAAATACTTCGCACATTTATAGATAAACTGTTAATAAATGCAAATTTCAAGAATAGCGTTATCAATGTTTATTATATTTACGTAAGCAGACAAATTTAATATTATTTTGAAATTCTGCATGAAAAATTAAATATCACTTAAAAATCCTGTATAAAAAGAAAATAACACATATCTTAAGGTACTCTTACACGGGCAACTAAAATTGATCAATCCCGGTCAATACGCTCAACCTACGTCACGGCTGTATCAAGTAATTTCGGGCAAAGGCAGCATCTAGTAACCAATTGCTGAGATATGGCCACTCAATATCATACAACATGATATGGTATTAATACACGTAGAAGGAAAGACAATGTTATGATAGCGACTCACCCAGCCGGCTTGTTCGTCTCACGAAAACGAGACGTAGCTTTACGTACAAGTGAGATAGAAACAAAATTTGTAAACCGATTGGATATTTGGCAACTCATATGGCGACGTTGAGAAATGTTAAATATATGCACTGTATTAGAAATAATATTTCCGAAACATATGCCGCATTTCATTGCAATTGCTCCACTTAATTGTTCCAGATTGATCCATTACTGTTGCCAAGCAATGATTGCTCAAAAAATTGGCCGTGTAAGAGCGACTTTATAGAAGATGTTTGCAATGGAATACCGATTAAAATTCACAGTTTAACATCTGTTACTTTACTCCTTACAGTGTCATTGGCAAAATAAATTTCACATCATACGTTGTCATTCCAAGCGAAAGTAGAATAGTGACACATATCAATTCCAATGTATTTGATTAATAGCTTGTTTTGTATCTTATGTCGAAATTAGACGGATTCATTTCTGTCTTTCAATTTGTATAGAAATTTGACACAAATAATGAAAAAAAACAATAATAACTATTTAGTTATAAAAGTTGTGAAAGTATTTTGTTTAAACTGCTTTTTTGTTTTTTTTTATTTTATTGTAAAAAGTACCAAATATTGTTATTTGTATTTAGGTATATTTAATTTTTTAATAATTTTTAAAAATTCTAAAATAATATTTATGACCTTAAACATGAAATTGTCCTTTAAAATCCTCCGTAATCTAAGCATAACCATTAGATAATTATCAGTTAAAATTTCTGTCCAAATTAGAAGACAGAGGGCTGCTTGCATAAGTTTGTTTAAATTTATTTAAGAAACACAAAACGTATTTAACACTCTTAAATACGAATAGCGTCTTGCACAACGTAAAATTTGCCGCTAAATATGTTTAAAGAACTGTCAATACGTTTTATGTAAAACGTATTTAGGCAGTTTAATATGATTAACTAATTTCATTTAAAGGCGATCGTTATGCAAGCGGCCCAGAGAGACAGAGAACTGTCTATTTTTAGTATTAATATTCATTCACCATTAGCAGAAATTTTGTTATTTATATAGATATTATGTCAAACTTCTAACATTGTTAATTGGCAAATGAGTAGCATATAAGGACCGATCATAAGAATAATGATGAAGGTGTAATGGACGTTCCACATTCTTGTGAGGTTCTCGCGAAAACAGCCAGCGCGAGATTGTTCCACACTCCTTGCGTTCTCGGGAGTTACCTATTTAAAAAAGATTTATGTTTGGTCTCTTATAATATTTGATAAATGTGTTTGGTAACGGTTTATACTTAAAGGTGTGACTTATTATCTATCCTGTTCAGTGTGTGAAAACAATAAATTGATACTTTTCCAAGCCTTCAAATATTTTATTTCAATAATTCCTGTGACTTTTATTTTAGTGCTCTTTAACTGTATTATATACCACTTTATTGTACACCAACACTGTACGGTTCAACGTACAGCTTTTTGCTAACGCTGCGGCCTGCTTTAGGCTACTTTAAAATTATTATGTTAGTAAGAATAATGCTCACAAATACTGTGTGATTGAGTTGCTGTCGAGTTGATATTAGTCGTAACATACAACTTCAACTACCACCAACTTAAGCCCAGGGATCAGCATCCAAGTACGGGAATAAATCCCTGAAAGCAACAAGGTGTATTTTCTTCACTGTACTATAAAAAAGCACCAACACTCCACGAAATACTGCCAGCATCCACCACTACAAGCAGGAGCTAATGTACAAACTGTACAAACACAAAAACTGAACTAACAATCTAAAATATGCCTAATTATGCACAAAGGGCGGTCTTATTACTAAAAAGCAATCTCTTCCAGAATGGCGATGATGGTATACGTAACATATATATATTTTTATATTTTTTATTGAAGGAGTTCAGCAGATAGGTAGACGACCCACCCGTTGGAAAGCGGTTACCATAGCGTATAGACATTTGTAACACCAAAGGTTCTACAAATGCGCTGCTACTCTCTTAAGGAATACTGGAACCTGGACACTAACGCCGGACTCCAGGTTGTTATGGCGGCATGCTCTAGACCAGGGGTGGTAGCCATCCAGACGGGTAATACCCTACCACCTGGCTGTGGGTTGTTTTGTCCCCTCTTACGACAGGCCGCCCGGCCGCAGGAATTGTATTCTTTCTTCGTTCCTACACGAATAAAATTGACAATTTCAATTATTTTATTGCTCCATAGCAACTTAAACATGCCTTTATCTATATTTTTGAGGTACAAAAATGAATTTTGTAAATGAACATTATAACATTCATCTCATAACAGTACAAAAAATAAATCGTCTTTAGAGAATGCCCGCCGCAGATTTCCACGTGATTTTAAACGGTAAAATTGGGGAACAACGGTTAAGAAAGGATTATCTGTACAGAATACGTAATTATTATCCTTAGCAAAGAAGGAAAATCAACGAAGTGAGAAATTATTTTGTACTACCCTCTTTTCCATTTTATTTGCTCGTGACAGGTCAAATTTAGGTGGTGTTAATATTTTTTGCGGGTTTTAAAATCTATTTGGTTTGACTGATTTATCATAGTCTGAAACTCTTAGGAAGTCTTGTTATGCCAAATAGCTAATAATATTTTTTTTAAATTGGCAGATTAAACCACACATTTGATACTTCCAAATTCAACGTTCTTATACTTTTGTTGTGGGTTCTTACAACGGATGAAACGAATCATTTAATTTTTTTGGTATTAGTAAAATTTCAAAGCATAAAATTGGTACAGATTACAAAAATCTTTTAACCAAATTTACTCGGACCAATATCCGTTAAGTAGCTTTTGAGATATAGGATATTATCGAATATTTTAATATGTATATATTATTTATATGTATATATTATATATAATATGTGTAAAAATAAACCTAACTTAAAAATATATATACAATAGTAGAAAAACTAAAATTAAAATACAAACCTATATTAAAGCCCGTCCAGCCCCACCAGACCACTGTCGCTGGGCATTGTACCTAGAAGGCTGGCAGCATTACCTCGCTGGATACAAAGGCTAATCCTTTGAGCGAGGTAAGCTCCAGCCTTCCGGTCTCCTGTCGTGTCGACTAAGTGTTTTTTAATTTTTTGAAACATTTTGTTGGCACTTGGCCCCCATAGGCCCAAAGTCTCCACCCCAAACGGCTCAAATATGTAACCTGTTACAAGGGTTGCATATTTAAGCCGTTTGAGGTTTTCGGCAGAAGCGGCAGTGCGACCGGCCCCAACTTTGGACTCCTGGAGATGAGAAGGCGCCAGCGTGTCGACGCAGGTAACGTCCCACACAAGCGGCCTTCCCAAGCTCCAGGGAAAAAGTCATCCCGTCGGGCCTCTTGCCATCGTCGCGGATCAGGCCGTTTGGTTCGAGGACGGCTGGCACGCCGGCGCTGACAAGGGCTTGTATATGTATATATTATAGTCATTAGTCAAATGTCAAGAGAAGATTGAAAGTATGTCAACTGCGCAGATCACGTAGATGTACGCGGACTACCAATATTTACCCATTTTTGTTGTGATATTTCTTTCGAATGGTTGTAATTTGAAACTCGATAAAACGATAAACATATAAAATTCAACCATATTTAATTCACAATAAAACATATTTCTCTTTATCCGTTAGTATCAATTCAGTTTAAATAAAACTAAAAATATTTCAAATGAATTTTAACTCTGTCCGTATATACTTAAGGCATAATGATATTCTACAATATATAAGGATATTCTTTTATACGTAAATCAAAGGAAACTGCGTAACAGTGTATTGGATTCTTAAATTCATGATAGTTCTTCAAAGTGTAATTTAGATTGAATCTTATATCTTAAGCATGTAATGTAATTTTTACATGAAAATAATTTTTGAGCTTGAAAAAATATTATAAAAATAATAAACATTAGAATTATCCTAATACTCCTGATACTCTATATTTATCTCATCCTCTCGCAGGATACGTTTCACTTCTGCTGAACTGCACACACATATAATTTTTTAATTAAATAAAAGCCAATACAATATTCAAATATAAAAAGTAACATAGATATGGGTTTTATTTTAAAAGAATATTTATCCTTGAGCTGGCATCAGACTCTCTATTTCAGGTGGACCGCTGTTATACCTGCGACACGGCTTCAGAACTGATTTTCAGGTTTCACATGATGGTAGAAAAGGGCAGGATTTGGTCTATCTGTTAGCGGGGGGCGGGAGCGGGGGATAAGAGAGAAGGAAAGGACTTACAGGATTAATCGTCGCACGGGCTTCGCAGTAGCAGGTACGTCTTCCTCGTGATCCTTTCTTCACGTCTTGCGGTTCCTTCGACGACAGGACCAGCTGGGTACGGCGCAGCGGGTACCTTGCAGCACGCGGGTTAATATAAGCGGGCATAGAATGCAGCAGCAGCGGCCCGTTTAGTGGTCGAACGTAGACTATGTCACATTATAAAGTAACAGATGCGGCGAAAGAAAAAAGGAAACAAAGAGGCGATGACCTCGGTCATCGAATAGGTCGGCATTAACACTATCGGTAGGAATTTTCTGAGCTAATATTGTTTTATTGGCGACTATAATATATTTGTCTTAAGTGTTCTTTATATATTTATTTCATGCTCATACCTTGAAGATCTTGAAAAAAGTATAAGCAGATATCTAAATAAATCCATTTCCACATTTGTACGATCATAATAGGTATCATAATAATAACAGTTCAAAAATGTCCTACTGCTGAGCTCGGCTCTCCTATTATAGGAGAACGGACAATATTTCCGCCACGCTTGTCGAAGGCGGCTTGGCAGGTTATCTTCATGTGCAGGTTACATGCTACGATTATTTCCTTCACCGTTTTTGGCATGTGGTAATTGTAACGATATGCACATTTGTTCAAGAAGATCAGGATCGGCCAGGATCGAACCAGCGCCCTTTGAGCTTGGGACGCGTGCGCTAGCCATTATGCTATCACAACTTCACGACGAATAATAGATACTAGTGGTCGCCCGTGGTTGAAATTCGACCATAATACTTACTATATTACTAATATTACTTTAACAATAAACAGATATATGTATATATATATATATATATATATATATATATATATGTATATTATATATATATGGTAGTGTGTATAATGTTTTTTTAATGGGAGCAAGATAGCTCCAAAACTCAAAAAAAAAGTTTTTTTTATTAATTTAATGTATTCTTTATGCATAATTGAAATAAATATTAGCATTCGTCACTAAGTGTGCGAAATTTTCGTAAAAAGGAGTATAAAGTTTTTGCTTCACGTATTAATATATAGATTCCAAAAAAAACTTGACCTGTATTAGAATTTCATTCAAATACCCCATCTCAGTCTACAGGTGCTTTGCGTTACTTAATACAAAAAGAGTAGTACAATAAATTTTCAAAACCGACTGGAAAAGTTGAATCCATTTTGCGGTCGCAATAAATTTTAAAAACGTCGGACTTTTTACCCGCTTATTTGAATTGGGTTTCTGCCTTTCTGTTTGAGTGATTTGGTTAATTATAACCTGTTTCATTTGAGAGTCATTAAGTAAAGGGGGTAATTGAAGTTGGTAAATACACGTCTCACGAAATTCATCTCTTAATATTCCACTTTATTTTATTCAATCAAGTGGCTGTTGAAGTCTAAGAAAATATAATATAAAAGAACTGTAGAGGTCAAGTTTGTACTATAATGCCATTAATGTCAAGGAGTTGCGGGTAACCGACTGCCCATTTTTTTTCATGCTTCCCGAACAATGCAACGGATAGACGCCATAATCCCCATAGTGTCAGTTGCACTAGCACTTCATCTCAACACCCCGGTACCTTTTGTTCTTATCTTCTATTTTTTTTATAGCTGGAGTACAGAAAACAGGCCCAACTGGTGGAAGGCGGTTACCGTCGCCTATGGACGTTTGCAACATCAGAGATGTCACCAACGGGCTGCCGACCTCGAAGAAATTTTATGGCACCCTTTTAAAAAACTCCATATCGTAGCGCTGTGGGAAAACCTCGGCTGGGAGCTCATTCCAAATCCCCACGGTACGCAAGAGAAACGTTCTACAGAACCGTTGTGTTGTTGTGTATATGAACGAAGTGGCTTAAGGAAGTGGGGATGAACTACCAACCCATGGCAAGTGGTGCGATGGTAGAAAGAGGACGAAGGCACCATTCTAAACAGTTCTTCGGAACACTCCCCATTATACAGTCGGTAGAATACGCAGAGAGAAGCGAAGTCTCTCCTAAGGCCAAGCGTATCTAGACCGTCTCTGAGTATGGGATCATCAACAACGCGAACGGCTTGACGTTGAATACAGTCCAGGGGATTAAGATGGTAGGCAGGTGCTCCAGCCCAAAGGTGTGAGCAGTACTCCATATGCGGCCTCACTTGGCCGTGTACAATACAATACTACAATAGTCCTACACTGAACGGAGCTTGTCATTCGATGTTTTTTTATCTGGTGTAGACAGGGATAAGTGTCGGTCAGCGTCATGCCATATTTACATTAAATTTGTCAAGGGACCTCTGCGTGCGTGCCTTCTCCTGGCCCCACGCAAGCCTTCCAAAAGGCCAGACCATATTTATGGCCTGTGGTCAACAAATTTAATCTAAATGTGGCGTGACACTGACCGGCGATTATCCTTGTCTACATCTTATAAAAATAATAGTTATTATTTATTATGAATTTTTATTGGCTGTCAAAACGTTGTAGTTGTCTATATTGACTTATCTATTCATACTTGCTTGCCAGGTAGCCATAAACAGAAACAAGTAGGCAAGCCTATCAAGGCATATTCGCCATGTTAAAAACTATTAGTTAAAACGAAATTTGTTCAGTTATCAGAAGAGTGAACTGTTTTAGATTGGCAAACTATCAAAGTTGTGTTTACAGATTAATATATTTTGATGAAAAATATGTCTCAACTGGTCATCAGATAGGTGATCGCAGTCTTTTATTTAGACTATTATTTATTGACCGCTTCTAACAAATAGAACAAATCCCACTTTATTAAACATCAAACAGATAGTAAGGGGGCCTGATTGCAAAATTAATTTAATTGCTCCAGATATTAATTCCAGGAATTCGCACCCTTTTCAACTCCCTTTGTTCTCGTAAGCTCTTGTTAATTAGACATCAAGAACAATAATTTATACCATGTTAAGTTATTGCGATACTAATTAAAGCGTTGCTATAAATATTTAAATAATACTAAAGTTTCCTATATATTTAGCCATCAGGCTTTCTTTCACACAGGTTACATTGTATTAAATTTTTATACTATAACTAGCTGTCCGGGCAGACGTTATCCTGCCCGGAAAAGCTTCAATCGATATGGCGACAGCAGCGCCACCTACCGGGTCCCATTGTGAACCAACTCAGAAACCTTCTCTGGCTCATGCACAACAACTTTGCTAAAGATCATGACATGATCAAATGTATAGTTTACGATTCTATAAAGGACACACAGACAAACATTCATTTTTATATATACGAAGAAGAAGGTGTGGTGTGACAGAAGATGTATGTCAGAATAGAAGAGTATGGAAGAAAAAGACATATTGTGTCGACCCCAATTTATTGGGATATCTACTTACATAAAAACTTAGCTAGGTTTTTATACTTATATATAAACATTCAGTGAAAATTTATAATCGTGCCGATGGTGAAAACCGCTTAAAAACCGTTGCGTGGTTAAGAACAAGTTAACGTATATACAGCTAGACGAGGAAAATGATTTTGTATTGTACTATCTAAAGATTATATTGCATAAACTAGGAAGTGCCCTCGTCTTTCTTCACGCTTGATTTGAAATTTTGAAAATTTCCGGATACAAATACTGTATCATTAAAAAAGAATTAAAGCTATCTTTTTAGTGAAAACTGCCTTGGAATAATCTAATTTTTATGTACCCGAACAACTACATACTGCTCCCGGGAAAATTCCCGCGAGATTGTAGGGATAAAAAATATCACACATTTCATTACATAAAATTTGCTATCGATCATTGAAAAAATCACATTTGAATTTGATTTTTTTTAATCTGGCCATTTAAAATAATTCCCAGAAAAATTCCCGTTGGATTCCCAGGATAAAAAGTAACGCAGATTTTAAGTCTAAGAATTTTCTGTCGATCGAGAGCGACTCGCTGATCAGCGAAAATTGCATCGAAATTGGCCCAGTAGTTTTAACGTGAATCCCGAACATGCAGACAAACCGACAAGAAATCTAAAAAAAATTGCATCGTGTTTTCCATCGTTTATTATAGTAGGTTTTTTTAATAGCTTCAATGTATGTACATACACGTCATGTTTAGTATTTTATAATAATATAGATAGTGTTTTTCCTCAGAAAATAATATTTTTATAACACAGACGATGATTTTTGCAATTAGTTACAATATTTAATGATTTTTAAATCTCTTAGTCAACTTTAAGAATATTTAAAGTGATAGTAAAGTAGAAAATGTTTTATGTTAACCATCTAAATACTCAATTAAACTATAATTTTATTTAAAAAATGTTGTCGTAAGAAACAAAGCATACATTTCACATTCAAAATAAAATTTAGGTGCCGTGATAGTGATGTGCAGGTTTCATCACGATGATTTACTTCACCGTTAGCACATGGTAATTATAACAATACACATATTATGCATAAAGCCACCTAAATGGTGTGAATTTGGTCGGTGATCAAATTTTATAAAATTAAAATATGCGTTAAATGAAAACGGAACTCATAATATACCTTGAGTTAATACTCAAAAACATACAATGACTTAAAAGTGTTATTTTTATTTTAACAAGTTTTAGTTTTTTATTTAATATGAACAGCAAACGCCATGCTCTGGGTATACATAAATAATAAAATTTTATACATTCACTTTTATGTACAGCACTAACTTAAAATAAATATTATCTTTCATATTACAGTGTACAGCACCTCGGCTGGTGTACAAACACCCTATTTCTTTGCCTGCAAACGATGTGCACCGAATGTTTCGCGAAAAATACATATTTTAAGGCGAAGCTGCTAAAACGGGATGCACGTGCAATTTGTTTGAATTTTTAGGTAGGAAACTACATTTTGGAGGATTACTTTGTAAGAATACCAATACATAACTATTCCTCATTTAAGAGATTGTAAAACACACCTATCAAGCTCATCTAAAGCGGATTCTAAGTAATTAAAAAATAACTAATTAACAAGTGCCCGCGATTTAAACACAGCTCATTGGAATTTAACGCTGGTGCCTTAGCCACTAATGCACACCTGATGGAAAGCGGTTACCATCGCCTATGGACACTTGCAAGACCAAAAGTGCTACAAATGCGCTGCTGCTTTATAAAGGGTGACTGGATCCTGGCCACTAATGCCGGAACACAAGTCAAGGTGTTGGCAATAGCGGCATTCTTTAAACCAGGAGTGGCGAGCCAAACCAGCCAGCGAGTGATCGTTGTACATAGACTAGGAAGTAAAATTAATTTTTAACCTATATGTATGACCTTGAAAAAGTGTTCTCCAGTGGAACTTATCTATACATATTATTATTATTCACATATATATTTTATTATCCAAATCTTCTACATTTTTCTTATAAATATCTTATAAAATATATATACATTTATTTATAAAAAAATATAAAAAACTGATCTTCGCCGGCAGTGGGGCCTAGGGTCCAGACTACCGGTGATTAAGGCTCCAGACACAGAAATCTCCTGACAATACGGGCCGTGTCCAACAGAGCTGCCTTCTGCATCCGACTCTTTAACCAGATACCAAGCGAGAGCCTTTCAAGGTGGCGGTCAAGGCTCTTCGCTATTAGTCCATTCACTGACACCACTATCGGTACTATGATTGTAGAGTCTAGGTTCTACATGGTGGTAACCTCGTGAGTAAGATCAATATACTTTATTTGTTTATCTTTCTCGGCATTCACGAGGTTACCATCATGGGGAATTGCGACATCTACAATTATAGCACGTCTCGCAGACCGATCAACTTTCACAATGTCAAGCTTGTTGGCAACAATAGTTCTGTCTATGATAATTGATCGGTCCCAGAAGAGCAGATATTGACCATTGTCAAGAACTGGCTCGGGCTTGTATTGGTAACAAGGTACCTCCGACGAGACAAGTCCGTATTTAAGAGCAAGTTGATGGTGGATGATCCTGGCTACTAGGTTGTGCCTGTGCAAGTACTCGCTGTTAGCAAGACGAGAACAACCGGAAGTAACATGTCTGAGAGACTCACCAGGGCGGTGACACGCCCGACATATGTCAAGCGTGCCTTCCTTCAGAATGTACTTCCGGTAGTTGTTCGTCTTGATAACCTCGTTCATAATTGCACAGACAAATCCTTCGGTTTCCCCAAATAGGTCACCGAAACGTAGCCAGTACACCGAGGCGGGTAGGTCCACATCAGGCCCTGTTAAAGCCTGATAGAACCTGCCATGCAGCTCCTTGCTCTTCCATACGTCCATACGATCAGAAGCACTCATTACCAACGGTCTCTGCCAGTTCTGTTTTGCTAGGGATAGCGGGGTGAACCCTTTGTCTACTGACACTATATCGTAATGCACACCCGCAGTCTCGCCTACTTTGAGAAAATATTCTCTGAGATTGTACACCTCACGGTTGTGGAGATCTTTCGTATTTAAAAACCCCCTACCTCCACACTTCCGCGGGATGTACAGTCTCATCACAGACGAATGTGGGTGGTGCATCCGATGTGTTGTCAGTAGACAACGAACCCGTCTATCCAGGGCGTCTAATTCAGTTTGAGTCCATCTTAGTATGCCAAAGGAATATGGTAATGCTGGCATGACCCAAGCGTTGAAGGCTCGAACCTATTTCCACCTGAGAGAAGGCTGGTTAAGACCTTTCTCAGGCGGGAAAAGAAACGATCCTTCAACGCCTGCTTCACATCAGCATCAGGAATACCCAACAACTCTGATATACCAAGATACTTGTAGGTTTCACCTTCAGAGAGGGTCTTGAGGGATATATTTTCAGATAGTTGTAAATTTTCTGAATTTACAACTCTCCCTCGTTGTACATGCATGACGGCACACTTATCTACACCGAATTCCATACTAATGGAGTTGCTAAAGCTTTCAGTAATCTTTAGCAACTGCAAAAGATCTGGCTTTTTCGATGCAAATAGTTTCACGTCATTCATGTACATAAGGTGTGATATAATCTCACCCCCTCTCCGAAGTTGAAAGCCCAACTTTGACTCCCTAAGTAGAGTACTTAGTGGATTTAAAGCTAGACAAAACCACAGTGGACTCAGACTGTCACCCTGAAAATTGCCCCGCTTGATCCTTATTGGGTCGTGCAAAACAGAAAGATTCCCTCTGTCCCCTGGATGCCTAAGCACCGTGGTCCACTTATTATTATTATTATATTATATTATAATAAAACTGTAGAGGTCGAATTTCTGTACAATGAAAAAAAATGCTAACAACCGAGTCAGGGGGATGTAAGAAGTGACATAGAACTAATATCGATTTTTTTGAAATTTTTTGTTTCTCTGTATGTCGGTTTGTCTGTTTGTCTGTCTGTTTGTACCGGCTAATCTCCGAAACGATTGGACCGGTTTAAATGAAATTTTGTATGGTGGTAGCTTATATCCCTGGTCAACATATAGGATACTTTTGATCCGGAAAAATTAAAGAGTTCCCGTGTGATAGTTAAAAAACCGCACCACGCAGACGAAGTCGCGGGCAGAAGCTAGTTTTGAATAAAAACTTTTGAATTTGAATTTGAGACAGGCAAATCCCCTACCTCCTGGTTGTGGTTTGTTTCGTCGCATTTATGACAGGCCGCTTGGCTGCAGGAGATTTTATTCTTTCTCCATTCCAGCACACACATTTACATTTAGAAATATTTAACTTTACTTGTACTTGTATGAGCCAAAATAAATACGATTTTTTTAGTCGAAACCTATTTAATATTTGTATTAATTATGAATATTTATATTGAATGAATGATAACTAATTACTGTATCTTACCCAAATAAACAAAATAAAAAAGTGTGATTTCAAAAATATTCATTTTTCTATATAAAGCGATGTAATGCAATTTTTATCTGTACCAAAGTATAGATAATGATTAATATCAGAAAGAAATTGATGAAGCATGTGAAACCATAGATTACATTTTTTTATTATATGAAGCTATGGACAAACTTAATGGAATAATGCGATAGCTAGATACCAAGCTCAGTAATCTTTCATACAAATTACTTTGTTGAACCTGGTGTTAGGAAAAACTACATTAAAAAACTGATGAATCTTATACTAAAATATAAAGCTGAAGAGTTTATTTGCTTGAACGCGCTAATCTCAGGAATTACTACTCTTTGCAAAATTCTTTAAGTGTTATCGAGGTATATCCATTTATCGAGGAAGGCTATATATCATCACGCTACGACCAATAGGAACGGAGTACCAATGAAAAATGTATCAAAATCGGGTTCTTTTTCGACTTACTTTTTTTTTCTATTCCACGCGGACGAAGTCGCGGGCAGAAGCTAGTGTATAATGAATGTAAAGGTAAAGTTATTGGGGAGTTTGTTGCACCGCCTCTTCTTTAACAATAACTAAAATAGCTTTAGACGCGGTGGCAGAGTCATGACTCAATAAGAGTGATGCTTAAGATGTCATGTTCATATCATTTCAAATTTCATATTTTGTTTGAATAATATGATATACTTACCCTTGACAGGTGTCATTTGTGACCCCAAAATGCCGGTCAAATTAAAAGGACAGGTCTATAAATCTATCATTAGACCTGTCCTTTTGTATGGCAGTGAAGCGACACAAGCAAGAACTGCGTGTCACGGATATGAATATGCTGCGTTGGATGTGTGGAGTGACGCAAAAATACCGTGTCAAGAACTCCCGCATCCGTGGCAGTCTTCATGTCCGTGACATAGCAGACAAACTGCAAGAGTGTCGCTTACGTTGGTACGGCCACGTTTTACTGAGCCCGGCTAATTATGTGGGGAACAAATGTCTAGCCATGCCGCCGCCGCCAGGTCCCGGTCGAAGAGGAAGGCCCAAGAAATGTTGGCTTGACGTCGTGAAGGATGACATGCGTGCCAATGGTGTCAAAACGGGGATGCTGAAGACCGCGCGAAGTGGAGTAGAAAAAGTAGGAAAGCGGACCCTGGGCGTCGGACTGAACGCTCCGAACGCAACCAAGATTTAACGCTCGGATGATGATGAATATGATATACCCTTAAACTAAGTAACGTTTAAATAGCAAAGAATGGCGCAGCTATTAGTCGCGCCCGATTATCACGACATTCAGGGAGGAGCAGATGGTGTGCCCATTAACTATAATATTGAAACGCATTTACTATGAGGGGTGTAAATATCATTTCCAGAATATAACATATTGGTGACAACTGTAAAATCTTAATTCTTCTTGCTTCTAAATATGGTCTTGCATTAATAAAAAATCGGCCGACAAACACATATATTGTGTATCCCCAAATTAAGCAATTTACGATTGTGTTATAGGTAATTTACAACGAACTACATTGGGGCCGATCCCAGACACCTAGACCATAGTAAATAACGGAGAATAACGAATAACGGAGGCAGGCCGGCAAAGGCTTAGCCTCAACCACATAGGCCGTTATTATTGATGTGCTTTAGTATTAGACCTAATTTTAGCCTAAGTGGGTTCTTTTTCAACGAGGGGAATTCCGTTTGTGGACTATCCACCGCAGGGGATAAGGCGGTAGGGAGTATGGGATTCGCCACGTAGGGTGGCACTAGCACCGCATACAAGAAATTATATTGCCAGCCTCGGTTGGGGTACCAACTAAAACCTCATGTCAGGGCTATAGCAATGCAGGAAGCTCAACCAACCCCGCATGCCCTGGCAGAGGTTTAAGTGGGCCTTTTTTTAATGAGGTGCAACCCGCCGTGGTCACCCTACCACCCAGTAATAGTAGAAAGTCTTAGTCTCCCGATAGCATGCTCCGAACCTACCGACTAAACTACCTTGACCTTCCATCACAACATACATATTATACCGATAACAAATGATTGGAAGATGATAAAAGAAAAGAGTTCGTGGTAAATTCCTTAATTGCTAGATTTTTTAATTTTGTTTCGTGCTTAATTTAATTCATCACAAACGTTTCTCGAATTATTAAGTTTGGAATCGGCCTAAATCTGCAAATCGCAATAACCAGGATAATTTTCTTTGATTATTTTTTCTTATCTCTTTTCAAGACGTCATGTCTGAGTTTATAAAAATTATACCTAGTAACAGGCGAACAGAGAAGGAAAATTAAGTCGGTGGGCGTCCACGCCCTAAGGTACAGGCGAGCACAATTAACTAATAATTTAAATTTTTAGTTAATTGTGAAATGAAAGGTTTTAATGAAAGGTACTTATCCAACCTAAAATAAATCTATCCATCTGTTTGCACTGCACCATTTGTTATTGTAAAGCTATTTAGTAACTAACAGACAGACCGACTGACAAAAACACGTAACCTTACTTTCAAATCGCTTCACGAATTTAATAAGCCCGTTGCCTTAATGAACAACATGCTTTGCTCCGACTTTTGTCTCAAGACTACCCTCACTATTATAAATAATTTACCAAATTCACTCGGAAACAAAATATTTTTAAATATTACAATAATAAATGGACAGATGCGCTAATAGGGGTTAATGTTAATTAAATTTAACTAGTTATATCTCTGTAAGTGAATTGTAAATTCTTTTGAGAAATAAATGTTTTAAACCTTTAAACCTTTAATTTATTCATTTTAAATTATTTATTGTCGGTCTTTATTTACACAGTTTCAATATAATTATATGTATCCTACAATTAGTTATCTTTTAATAAAACAATATATTATTTAATAAAATAAAACTATACCTATACACATTAAAATATATATTGAATAAATAAAATAAATTAAAACTGCACAACCACTCATGACCTTTCAAACTTCTTTCAAAAATTCAATTTATTTTATAATATACATTTTTTAATAAGTAATGTTGGCAAACAAGTGGAGCTGGAAAAATGGTTACCGTAATTTATATCTACAATGGTCAATTAACCCCTACTAACAATGTTAACACTTAACTGTAATTAAAATGTTGTTTTTATTTTATAGTCTAAAGTAGATGAACAGGTGACAGAGTCTCTACTTAATGGTAAGTGATCAAAACCTATGTATTTTTACAACAACAAAAAGTTCTTCAACCAATCTTAAAGGAACTTTAAAACGCCTCTACAAATAAAACTACGTGACTGCACAAGTTAGTTTCTAAACCCCGTATGTTATCTTTTATTATGTATTTTTCTACCTGGTATACTTTATTGGTAACTCCTAAATTTAACGAGAAAAATATACGTGTAACATGGAAAGAAAAATTCAACGTACAAAATTCATGCTTAGCACTAAATATACAACAAAAATGAAATAATGGATGTATCCAAACGTACAATGTCGCTGCGGGCATTTTGTTTTTAGACACGACGTATATTGCGTAACGCTTTTTGTTTGATTTCTAAATGGAATCATATGAATTGCTTTTTAGATTATAGAAAATATGTAGTAGAAAATTGAGATGATCTCGTATTTCTAATTCCGGAATTAAAATTACATTTCTCCAATGGTCTTCAAAGAACAATGTGCACCTGCAGACTGATGAGTCTAATTATAGATATATTGGTAAGTCAAAGATCAGATGTTTTAGTAATTATCCGTTGAAAATTTAGTCCTTGTTTAAAATAAAATAAAATCTTGTCAATTCCATTAGAGCCCGAAAGTATTGCACGTGAGAATGGTAGATATCCTGACGGAAGGACTCAATTCCCTGGCCATATCGCAAGTCTCTGGTGTAGGATGCAATGTGCATGTATATCACATGTACACGTTTACCGTATTCCATATACTAAATACATCTAGATTAGCCTGATTAGCAGCGAAAACAGTTGAATCACTCAAGCGGTAAATATTTAACCCTCGGTGATAGTTATATTTTTGTGCTCTTTGCTATTGAATCACTTGGACCATGGGGTCACTGAGGCCATGAGCCTCTATGAAGATCTACTCATTAACTTTTCGGTTGATCAGAGGACTGGTTTATACCTCGAACAGCGGATCAGTATGGCGATCTAGGGAGAATCTTACCCATTGACTTCGATGACTAGGCTCAGTGTTCTACTTATATTCTTAATGGATTATAGGTATATAATAAAAATTGAGTTTCCGTCATGGCATCTACTACTTTACATTTAAACGTATGGTCACTAGCCATTATTGGTCTATTAAATAAAAGTTGTTGCATTAAATGAATGTATCTATTGTTGGAATGTATATATATTTATAATTTCACTGTTTATCTAATTATATATGTATATATACATATATCTTTAGTATATAGTACTTTATTTATATTTTATTTTATTTTCTATAATACAGCACCAAAAATTTTATTTTGAAATTTTGTTTTAAATCTCTTTAAACACTGGATTATCTGAAGAGATCGCTATAAGCGATAAGGGTGCCCATTGTTCCAATGCAAATGTATCCATATCAATTGTTTAGATTTAAATTTATGGTGAACAATAAAGAATTTTCATTCATTCAGTCATACTTTATAATGTAATACAATATCGTGAAAGAAATCTGCAATTAACTTTTGTCACCGATTGTATGTACCTAAACTTTTTTAGAATATACCGTAATCGAAGCTGAAATTACATTAACGTGGAATGAGATTTACCTTATTGGATTTCAAATGGTAATGACATTTTTACAAATATTGATTTCCAACGGTTTTTGTAATCTCGGCTTTAAAATATTTTCTTTATTATTCCAGTAAAGAGATCTAAATTTGCATGGTAAATTAACAAAAAAAAGAATAATAATTATTATAATATGGTTTCTTATGAGATATTTGGTAGCAAAAAAGCTCAGAAAATTTCTAAGACAAGGGTGCATAATACTAATATAATTATGAATGTGTTTATTTGGATTTTTATTTGTTTGATTGTTCGTACGTTTTGGGCTTATAGATGAACATATAATAATATAAAAAAATATACATAAATATATGTTCGATAACATTTATTATTATGGTCATCCCTCTTGTTGAACTAGTTAAAGTCGCACGTGGTTTTTCCACAACAACTACCTCGTTTTCGATATAAATTCACTAGCTTCTGCTCGCGACTTAAAAAAGTAAAAGTAAGTAAAAAAAACTCCCGATTTTTAAACATTCTTCATTGGTACTCCGCTCCTACTACTCTTAGCGTGATGATATATGCCTATATAGCCTTTCTCGATAAATGGGCTATCTAACACTGAAATAATTTTTCAAATCAGAGCAGTAAAACGAGGTCGGTTGGCAGTGGATCCTTACGGGTCTAAGATAGGCCACTTTTACATAAAATTTTCTAGGTTAGATGACACGCTCTATTTGACGAAACTACCTTTGCTCGACGGCGATGAAGTACGATATAAAATAACCGAATTAAAGAAGGACATTGAAGGTTATTCCACTTTCCTGTGTCATCTCGGATAAGTGACGCTTCCCATAGAATATAACGTTACCAATATGGCTGTCATATAAAAATCAATGACGCAGCACAAAAGAATATTGTTACTTATTACGCTGTTTGAAAATAACATAATTTTCTATCTCATCCTTTTATGATAACTCTTTTACAGTGCAGGCTGTCAAACTTGGGAATGCGCTGCCTCTTACTGTCAGAGAGGCTTAAACATCGCCTACATTTAAGATCGCACTCGGAAAACATTACTTTTTCTTAAATAATTATACCTAATTCTTATATTATAGACTGTTTAATATATATGTATGTATGTATTTAATTTATAAAGTAGTTTAAGTATATGTATTTAATTCATAAAGTAGTTTAAGTATATGTATTTAATTTATAAATTATGTAGTTTAAGAATGTTCATTTATGATATATTTAATAATCTGCACCACCTACATCGCCAGATTAGGTTAATTTATTCCTTAAGTTACGTTGCCTGGAAGAGATTGCTTTCAGCGATAAGGCCGCCTATTGTTTCTACCATGACAATATTGTATAGACTAGTAAACAAGTGCCTTTTGGACCAACTTTTTTCAGCAGTCTCCGAAAATTATAAATGAGGTGTCATTCGATTCGGAATGGCATCTAGATGATTTTTGAAAAAAATGAATTTCCGCTTGCAAAAATTGTAAAAGTTATTAAGCATTAACTAAAAAAAGGAGTGTTTAGTTTTTTGCCAATATTTCAAAAAGTAATGAAGATTTTTCAAATTTAAAAAAAGATTCTAAAAGAGGAGGAAATTTCCAAAAAAAAGTCTCGACTCCCGAAACTGAAAGATCAATATTTATAATTTACCCAGAGGGATGAAAATACGGACGAAAACGGGTACTCTGGCTTACGCAAGCCACACCCACATCGGCCCTTTAATGAATAAATATTATTTAAACATACTAAATATAAAAATAAAAAATTGAAAAAATTCAGGCACTAACTGAATAGATGAATATACAATAATCTGCTTGAAATTTTTTTTATAACAATTTTTCATTTAGTTATTTTTTTTGCTTGAACATGAATATTGCAAGTGTGATAATTGTTAAACTATAAATTTAATTTTTTTTCCTTTCTTGGAGCAATTCTTGAAAGACTTTAGAATAGAACCCCATTGGAAAAATTAGAAAATGTTTATTTTTCATTTTTTTATTAATAATTTTCGTTGTTACAAAATATTTTTGTTTTGCTTGAACATAAACATTGCAAGTGTGATAATTGTTAAACTATAAATTTAAGATTTTTTTCCTTTCTTGGAGCAATTCTTGAAAGGCTTTAAAATAGAACCCAGTTGGAAAAATTAGGAAATGTTTATTTTTCATTTTTTTATTAATAATTTTCGTTGTTACAAAATTAAAAGTTTAAAACAACGAAAATTTTGGGGTTCTATTCTAAAGTCTTTCAAGAATTGCTCCAAGAAAGAAAAAAAATAATAATTTATAGTTTAACAATTATCACACTTGCAATGTTCATGTTCAAGCAAAAAAAATATATTAATTTACTATTAAATAACTAAATGAAAAATTGTTATAAAAACTTTTTTCAAGCAGATTATTGTTCATTCATCTATTCAGTTAGTGCCAGAATTTTTTCAATTTTTTATTTTCATATTTAGTATGTTTAAATAATATTTATTCATTAAAGGGCCGATGTGGGTGTGGCTTGCGTAAGCCAGAGTACCCGTTTTCGGCCGTATATTCATCCCTCTGGGAAAATTATAAATATTGATCTTACAGTTTCGGGAGTCAAAATTTTTTTTAGGAAATTTCCTCCTCTATTCGAATCTTTTTTCAAATTTGAAAAATCTTTATGACTTTTTGAGATATTTGCAAAAAACTAAACCCCCCCCCCTTTTTTTAGTTAATTGTTAATAAATATTACAATTTTTGCAAGCGGAACTTCATTTTTTTCAAAAATCATCTAGATGCCATTCCGAATCGAATGACACCTCATTTATAATTTTCGGAGACTGCTGAAAAAAGTTGGTCCAAAAGGCACTTGTTTACTAGTCTATGTAATTGTGTATTTGAAATTGTATATTTGGTGAGCAATAAAGTGTTATCTATCTATCTATAACTTTGGTGGGTAAAATTAGTGTCACAAATTGTAAAAAATCAATAACTTAACAAGGGGGGATTTTCACATGTTTTAGTTCAATTGAGTGGATCTTTTATAAAAACTAGTGGTCGCCCGTGATCGAAATTCGACCATAATTAAGTTAAATTATAAGTTTGAACATTATTAAGGTTCTGTTTTAAGCTATTGTATAGCTTTTATCGCGGGCTTTGAGCGCAGCGACCGAATGAAGAAATTCCGCAACGAAAATAAAACTAACACCTCCCACTCTGCCTACCATGCGCGGTGTTGGGGGCCTGAGGCGGGCGCGGCGAGTGGAGGCGTGCGGTGGCCACAGTGACTCGCGAGCTCTCGTAGCGGTTCGAGGTATGTCAGGTATTGCAAATTACGGACGACGAGCTGCTCCGAAATCGGAAGAATACGTAAGCAGCTGTTTGTGAGAAAGTATATAGGTGTATAGGTATCTATCATATCTTTATAATGCCACACTCACCGCATGTGCGCCCCGTAAGTATACATGTATATATGTATACATAGGTGATGTGTTTCCTTATCGGTCACCACGCTCAAAAAGTGTAACTTGAATTAATATCAAAGAAAAAAAAATACTGCATAAATAAAAAAATAAAAATAAATATAAATGCATAAGTTGATAAAAAAAATGCTATGCAATAGCTAAACCGCGGCAGTCCCGGAGTGCCACAATGGTTTTTTATTTTTTATTTTTATTGCATGAGTTCAGCAGACAGGCAGACGGCCCGCGTGGTGGAAAGCGGTTACCATCGCCTATGGACATTTGCAACACCAAAGGTGCTACAAATGCGCTGCTGCTCTCTTAAGGGAGACTGGACCCTGGTCGCCAATGCCGTAACACAACTCAAGGTTGTTATGGTGACATACTTTAGACCAGGAGTGGTAGCCATCCAGTCGGGCGACTTGTTTTGTTGCCTCTTAGGACAGGCCGCCCGGCCGCAGGAAATTGTATTCTTTCTCCGTTCCTGCACGGTCTGTTGTCAGACTTTACTTCTATAATCGCAGATTACGCGAAGGCTGCACCGTTAATTTTACTTTAACAATAAACAAAAGAGAATATAGTATATGCGTCTGAGTGTCAAATACATGGCAGTGTGTGTAATATTTTTTTAATTGATTTAATGTCACTAAGCACGAAAGTAGCGTCAATTAAGTGTTCTCTCTTAAATGTTAATACCTGTTACAATTACCACCAAAACGTATAGTAAATAGAACAGTGTCGTATTCACTAACTAATCCTTGTTATTAACTGTAACAGATCAATAAACATATGCCTTAGAATAGCTATTGTTTCGTGACACCTAACATAATGATATGACATTATTATACGAGAAATTACTACAATTGTAGCTTCGTAACATCTCCTTTTAATATATATTAGCTGCCATAAATTTACGATGCCAACACGAGAGTGGAAAAAAGACAAGTGACGATCGAATGGTCGTGGGTTGGGAGCTGGGGTTGGACGAAGCTCGATGATATTGTCACGAACTACAGGACTCGAATTAAAATAAATGCCGTTAGATTTACTATAGAGTTTATTAGAACTGTACAAACACGTATAAAACAAGTACAAATAAAACTGGATGCAACCAGTACACACTGCACGATTCAATGCAATTCAACACGCGCAAAGTCCGTCACTATGTCGCTAATCGGAACTACTACACGTCTTAATCGTATCGTAGTCGTCGATTGACTGCCCTCCGTTCCGGCATTTTTTTATACTAACTATACAGTGCAAAAAAATTAACCGCGTTCCAGTGCACCGCTCGGCACTCGAAATTTCACACAAACTTTCATCCCTTTTTGACACCTCACTCACTAAATACATAATTTAACTAAAAAAATGTTTCGATTGTGCAACGAATTCTGGTTTAGATTCCAGCGGGGACAAAAAAGCTACATTGCGAAATCGTATCACGACTACACCATACATCAAGAGTACAATATAGTCGTAAGGCAAACATAATCCAGTAGAGAATAGCTGATACACATGACTGCCTGATTTGGTCATTTATTAGGAAGACTAAATCAGTGTTAGTCTTCAGATGCGAACAAGGATATAAAGTAATGTATACCTTATAATATATAGATAAAAAGATAGATAAAAAGTCGCGGTAGCGTAATGGTTAGCGCACGCGCCCCTAAGTCGAAGGGCGCGGGTTCGATCCTGACCGGAACGCATGCACCTCTTAGTCGGTTTTTCTGATCTAATGTGCATATTGTTACAATGGGGATTATTCACAAAAAATTACCCTCTGATTTTATATTTTTATTACGTAAAATAGGGTATTTTAAGATACTAATTTGAATATTTTTGTATTTTAAGCGTTAGTTTTTTTTATAATTCGATTTTAAAATTATTTCTCCGATGACGTCATAAGGGACAAGTTTACATTGATTTCTTTGCCTAGAAAACAAAAATAATAAAAGTAAGTTTTATCTATATATAATCATAGTAATCTGTGCTACTATTTAAATGTCATTGTCATTACTCATTACGTATCGTGATCATTTTAGTGTTTTTTTCGCTAGGCTTATAATTTTTCGTGTTCAACCATTATTATTTTCTATAGTTATCGTTATTTTTTTTAAGTGGTCTTTAGGGAAAATCCATGTTACAGAACTTAAATAATGTACAGCTATATTTTATTTATTTATACCTGAAGCAGGCAAACAGGCAGACGGCCCACCTGATTGGATTTAGTAAGGTCAAATAAAGGTCAAACGCATTTCTTACAAGAAGATCGTACGTTTTTTGGAATTTTAACTAGACAGAAATGATTAGGGACACTATTCCTCGAAATGGTTTTTCAAATAGCTAGTTTGAAAAAAAGTGAACAATCCCAATTACCACGTGCTAAAAACGGTGAAGGAAAACATCGTGATGCAACCTGCACATCGAGATTACCGATGTGTCAAACCTGCCATGCCGCCTTGGACAAGCGTGGCGGGTATACTGTCCGTTGCCCTATAATGGGAGGCCCGAGCTGACATTATTATTAATATATAGATGATCAAAAATACCCTATCTCGAAATCAACTAAAAGGATCTTTTTGTGAAATAATTTTCATTTACTTATTAACCGCTTCGAAAAAAGGAGGAGGTTCTCAATTCGTCGGGATCTTTTTTTTACTATATATTGCAGTAGGCCGAATAAATGTTCTAGAGAACTATTGCGCAGTTGAGCGTGGCAGCTCAAGAAATTGGAGGTGAACATCCGGTCGCTGGCGAGCAAACCTAAAATGTTATTTTTTGTGTGTATTCTCTACACGATTGTAGCAGTATATTGCATACAGCTTTTTGACAAATATCTTTTGTGTAGACTTAAGAAAAATGACTATAATATAAATAATTATATAAATACACATTACCCATCTTACGAGAGTTTCTTTGCCAAAATGGTAAAATAACTACAAAACTCTGAAAATAAACATTAGAAATATTTATTGCCGAAATTTCTAAACAGACCAATATAGCGAGCAAAGAGTACCTCCTTTTATACACATATTTGCACACTGCATAGTTTCACGATTTTAAAGCAATTTGCACGCCTTTCATTCCTATAAACGAAACGTTATTTATAAATCTTAAAGAAGCCTGACATGTGAAGTGAGGTTAGTGGAAAAATGCTTGAATTATTAAGTAATATGCAGATTTATAATTCTATTCTGAAATTTCATTTTCCACGTAATAAGTAGCACGAGAAACAAGTGAATAGCTGTTTTAACTATTCATATAATTCTTGCCGTATTTTTATAGCTGTGGTATATTTATAGCAGATAGCTGGTAACCTAACTTTATATAAACAATCAAAAAATCGTCGCTGCATCTCTATATAAACTATAAGTGTGCGAAATTTCATACTCCTCCGTCCGCGCAATCTTTGTAAACAGGGGTACAAAGTTTTTGCTTCAAGTATTAATATTGCTTAGAGCTACACAGGACTCGCCCTTGCCCCGCCCCACCCCTCCGTTCGGGCATTGTTTTATAATAAACTGTACAATACACAATCGTTTGTGTGAGCTGGGTTCTTCTAAGAAAATGTAATTTGCACACCTGCGAACGCTCAAAAAAGTTGAAAACAATAACAATAAGGATTAGTTCGACACTAATGACGGCCACAAAACAAGTTGAAAATCAATAGCATGTTTTTCTTAATTACAAATTCTAAACATAAAGTAAACAAAAGAATTCCTAAATCCGGGAAGGCAATAAACTGCTTTCCGACAGGCAGCTGTGCATGTATCTTTGACGGTATGTAATAATATAATTATGATACATTATATTATTATTCAATCAACTAATATTATTTAATCGGAATCTTTCTAAAATTATTTTATCTTTTCAACATTCCGTTGCACGACGTAGAGCGTCTTCTATGAGACTTCTTACCTGAAGCAGTCTAAGAATTTCTTTGATAATTTGTAGGTTGTTTCATGTTGGCATAACTGTATCAAATTTTGCAGGGGCCCTCTAGCATCTAGGGAGCAGAGGAGTCTTCACCCCTGTTGACGAAGTGAGTGTGCCTTTCCCGGGGCATTCTCAAGCACTGATGCGCTAGGATCAGCGTGGGCGCAACTACGTTCTAAGTCTCACGCTCTTCCTGCCATAAGCGCGGGGCACATGGGAGGAGGGTGGTTTTAGTGGAGTATTGAGTGTCTTCGAGTCACCACACAAGCCGGCGATTTGACTCTGGTGCCCATTCGTGGTCTCACCTCTCGTTGCTTTGGTCTTATCTTGGTAGTTTGGTAGTGTGCGAAATGCATTTAACCGCCTCAAAAAAAAAACTATATCAAATTAAAGTGTTAGCACACTACCTTCTTGGGCAAAGAACCCAACGTGCCAACAATATTAACGTGAATCTAAATGCCCGTTAGCAACAATTATAAATATAATGAAAACACATTTTAATCACGTAGATTGCAACGCACAGCGAACAAAACTTATACATGTGAGTCATGCGACTTTACGTGCTTATAGCAACTAAATACCGACCATCAATTACAGCAATAAGCGGAAAAGTAATGTTGGCAAAATGTTTTTAAATATATTTACCACAGTAATGCACGATTATAACATTAAAAGGCTTGCACGAAGTTGAAAATTAAACGTTGTTCAGTAATTATGTTGCAGGATTTATTGATTTACTGAGTGAATAAGTATTATTGTATTAATAGAGCTTTTTATTCGCTTCTTATAAGTAGTACAAAATTTATATATAATAATAACTAAGACCCACAGGGGGTGGCTTTGGGCTCGCGAAGCTATAGGTGAGTAGCTACACCTCAGACCCGACTCCGGGGGCCAAGGCAAGGCCCCCACCTCCGTGCTTGCCTTAGCCAGCCGGCACGGAGTGGAGATCGCTAGAGCTGAGACTTAAGCTCCAGGGGTGGAAGTGATAAATGGCATCACGTCAGAAGTAGCTTCGGTGAAACTGCAGCCCACCTGTCGATATTTTGTCTTTGACTGTCTTCTATGGCATTTTAAGGTAGACACCATAGTCCTCATATTCCCAGACCCCTATTACCACTAGCAGTTCATCCTAAAAACCCGGTACTTGTTGTCTTCATTTCCCACAATAGTCCTACTTCAAACTAAAAAAAACAACAAATAAATATTTCTAGAATATTTTGAAGTCGGTGGCAAGGACAACATAAAACAACAACAAAATTGTTGTTTTATATGTTTTGTATTGGTATTCAACGTGGTAACGCCGCCAGCCTTTTGGGAACGTTCCCGGTAAGTGACAGTGGTTTGGGACCAATATTTTATCTATAATTATGCCCTCTTTTTTACACGCTTTATATTAGCTTCACTTGTATGTCAGTATGTCTGTAACCGACCCCTTTGAGCTCGATTTTGTCCTACTTTGAACGATCAGATTTAATTCATACTTTGCACACCTGTCAAAGGTCGATGACAATGCAATAATATAGTATCATGGAGCTGATCTGATGATGGAGTGGGAAGGTGGCCATAGGAACTCCTGTACTAAACAAGATAGACCCTTCGTGTTTGGGCCCGTATGTTTATATCGCGTGACAATGCAATAATATGGTACCATGGACCTGATCTGATGATGGAGTCGGAAGGTGGCCATAGGAACTCCTGTACTAAACAAGATAGACCCGTCGTGTTTGGGCTCGTATGTTTATATCGCGTCAAAATGCAATAATATGGTACAATGGAGCTGATCTGATGATGGAGTCGGAAGGTGGCCATAGGAACTCCTGTACTAAACAAGATAGACCCTTCGTGTTTGGACTCGTATGTTTATATCGCGTGACAATGCAATAATATGGTACCATGGAGCTGATCTGATGATGGAGTCGGAAGGTGGCCATAGGAACTCCTGTACTAAACAAGATAGACCCGTCGTGTTTGGGCTCGTTTTACTTGTCTTGGCTAGCACTCTGCTGCTACATGATATGCAGGATCTCAAAAGCTTGTATTTAAAAACATTTAAACAAAAATCAACTAAAAAATGAAAAATAAATAATAGTTTAAAAAAACTAAAAAAAACACGCTTTTATAAAAAATCCAACTAAAAAAACAAAAAATAAAATTTAATATAATATAAAAAAGCGTGGGGTGTATTCAATTAATAATATAATATCTTAAAAAGCGCTTTGAATACACCCCACGCTTTTTTATATTATATTAAATTTTATTTTTTGTTTTTTTAGTTGGATTTTTTATAAAAGCGTGTTTTATTTAGTTTTTTTAATTATTTACAAAAAGAGGGCATAATTACACAAAAATTGTAAAATGTACCGACTTCAAGATGTTTTAAAACATATTTATTTTTATCTTTTTAGTTTGAAGTTAGTTTTGTTTTTTAACCTACTCCTGATCAAAATAAATTTATTACCATTAGGTGTCCAAACCCTGAAACCAGTAATACTAAAATAAAATGGTTTTGGAATAATAGATCAAGTTCTTCAATCTGAAGTCATCTCCTAGACTTGGGAGGCTGATCGATGGTTCTTAAATATTCACGCAAGGTTCTTGTTTATATACGCCAGTGCTTTATATAATACATATTTTGTATTCACTTGTGTGGATTGTTTGAATTGGACTTAACAATAAGTCGGCATGAAGTCAAATGTTCAATGACATTAAGTCAAGTAACAAACGGATGAACAAATTTTGGATGCGGCAATGACCAAAAAAAATGTAATTAATAAATGAGTTTATTTGATCCTTGTTATCATACTGAATATTAATACGTAGATTATTTAAGTTTCAATTGAAAAGAAATATCGCGTTTTTTGATATTCTAGTATCAACGTATACAACCTAAAGACTAATATTGTCAGTATGAATTATATATTTTACATACATAAACATACGTAATAAGTATTAGTAAGACCAAACACGAAACTATTAGTAATAATATAAAAAAAATACACATTCCATAACGACAGTCAGGTAATAAATGCAAGATGGCGTAGCGGAATCAAATTTAAAGTTTGAAAGACTATATTAATAATAAGACAAATAAAAAGCACAATCTTCCACGGAAACAAAATTTGTATAAAGCAGCTTTGATAACCTTCAATTCCACCTTCAAAAGGGTTATAACGCCAGTTCCTGTAAGTATGAAAGGGCACAGCTGTAACAGATCTCAGGACGAGCCTTCAAAATAAACACGGCTTAGATTTAATCAAATTTAAAAAGATATGAAAATTTGAAGTGGAAACATAACAGTTGGCCTCGTCTTGTTTTGGAGATTGTTTTCACCATCACTTATTAGTAGTGAATAAAACAATCAGCGGTACTTTACATAACTACCTACATTTGATATATATTAAAGTATTTACACACTTTCTTCTTACAAGCTACACAATACTTTTCTTATTTATATTTATATCCTAAGCCGATATTAAACGGTTCATTTTGTCTTTCAATTTATATGAATCAACCTAAGTGATACATATAGAAGCAAGCTAGAATCATTCAATGTCATTAATTACCGGGGTCCTACAGTTCTGTGCTTTGCAATCAAATTTATTCAAAAAAGTAAAAGTAAGGGTTGTAAAAGGTCAAAATAAATTACATTATATACCTAAAGCACTATCAAATCTTATTAGATTCTTGTTCACCCAAACAACGGTGTCCGGCGAGTGAATTATTAAAGAGCGTTAGGCTACGAGCGTTTCGATTTGGGCGTCCAAACACAACAGACAGCGTATTGCCTTTGTTAACATGTCCGTCAATGTTGTGTGTGTACAGGAGTTTGATGGATTTGTTTTGTGAATAGGATATCAAGTTTGTTTTAAAGGGATCGGTTTAAGAAGGTAATTCCGAAATAGCTCACTGTTAGTGATATCAGTCGAATAAAAGTATAGACGGAGTCTACGTGAATAAAAGCGTCAAATGAGGTGAAGCATTTTTTACAGACTTGTGTGGTACCTAGCGTTTTCATGCGGCTACAATGCAGGTCAAATCCTACGTATTGCCACCATTTTATTATATAAAAACTTAATCACACCTTTATAACATCGCCAGTGAAGTCGCAGGCAAATACTAGTATATATATATAAAGCTTCCTTGAAAAATCACGTGACTGAAGGTGAAAACTGTTTACAAATCCGTTGCGTGCTTTAGAAGGAATTAGCGGATATACTGACAGACAGACGTGGAAAGCGATTTTGTTTTATATTATGTGAAGAAGAAGATACATTTGTGGTTGGCGCCTGTATGGGTATCAGTGGCGTGAACTTTATACAACTGGATCCCTCAGAGCCAGCCTTCATTTAATAAATTAGCGACTATAATATATAAAAAGAACAGCTTACCTACGAAATTTAGGCTATCCGGAATTGAACCCAGGATCTTCCATGGAATTCCAATAAACTTATTGCCCCGACGTTTACTTGTACATAACAGAGACTGTCGAAGAAACAATGTACAGTGGCGGGATGAAAAGGTTCGTCACCTTAAAGTCGACTTTTGTTTGCACGAGTACAAGAAAAGTACTTCCAACATGTTAATAAATGTTACGTTTTTAAAATATTGTAATGTTGACATTGAGATTATCAATAGTTTTAATCATCAGAAAAAAAGAGGATATCAATCAATAAAGGATATGGGAGGATATTAATCGTTATGATTTTGTTTAGAGATTCGAAATCTACTGTAAGCGAGAAGCTGTGAAGAAGAGGCAGAAGAAGACGGAGGTGAAGAAATAACAAATTATTTTGTTTTTCCTACACTTTGTCCTTTTTCAGTTTTATCAATTTTGTTACGGTTTCTAGAACAGTTCCTCGTCTACGAAGAAATTCAAAAAGATCTGTCAAAGAGGAAGAACTTAATTTGTTTCTATGTTCTTCCCAATCTCGAACACTTTTTGTATCCAGCTTAGTAGCAGTAAATTATGAGTGAATCCCACTGCTCTGTCGGTTCACCGAGTGCTTTTAATGCTCTAAGGTTCTTAGATAGATAGATAACACTTTCTTGTACACCATTACAGAAAACACAGATGACCTTATAGCCTGAAAATATTCTATATGTGCACAATGGGCGGTCTTATCGCTAAAAAGCGATCTCTTCCAGACAACCTGAGTTCTTAGATACCGTATCTACTAGATCACATATACCTTTGGAGGATTCCTTAGATACTGACTCAATAGAAAATAAACACTTGATAGGTTTCATTTATGAGTAAACGCTTATTGTTATATTTGTCACAAATAAGTGACCAGGTAATGTTGTAATTGTCTGAAGATATTTTGATTGAATCGATAACGGACTTGGCAGAACCTTGTAAGTAAGATTTTAGATAATTACATTTGTTCAAGTTGCTGATGTTATCATTTTCACGAATGAGTGACAAATAGATTTTTTTCCAGCTACTTATTACCATTACCAGTTAGTTACAGTTACCAGGCAGTTTAATATAATCATTGTTATTAGTAGAAGATTCAACTTTTTGTAATCTGATTTCACTATTTTGTAATAATTCCTGAGCGAGGGTTGTTAATATTAATTGGGCCTCTTCATCAGAGGACAGGGACTCAATTTTGTTCTAAGTTTCCTCAAATAACATTGAAAGGTCTTGCAATTTGTTAAGTTGCAAAGACAACACATTGGCTTTTGCTTAATTTAGTGGTGAGAATAAGTGTTAACTGTTTTTCAAATAATGTTATACGCGTTTTAATACACCACTTTCTTGTAATTACTTCTTTCAAATGAGACATATTGTAGCCACAAACAACGAATATGAGCTAAAGTATAATAAGTGACTTAAAACTAAAGTGAACATGCAATAAATACAACCTTGTTTGTGTACGATTTCTGAACACAACAGTTCGCCTGGCTGCCTGCGGCTGCTTTTCAATACTTTTCCTTAAAATATATACGACGTCCTTTGTCCTTAGATGTGATTTCGTTAATGTGCTTGTCCATTTATCACGTCAGGGTCACCATAAATTTTGTAAGGTTTCACAGCTTCTTTTGAAGAAATGACTCACAGTTTTGTAATATAGGATTTATTGAAAAAAATACCTTGGTTTACAATGAGATGCCAAATTTCACTCGTTTTTATATGGATGCAATAAGAAATTTAAGTTTTAATAATTTTTGAAGCGCTTACCGTATTTGACATTAGGAAGAAGTGACAGATGCTCGCTAGCGTCGGTTCTGGGTTGCCAGTGCTGGTTATTATGGTCTGGCGTCAACATCGTTAAACATAACCTTTTGTCGAACAGTTTATTCTGTGAGTTTGAAATTGTAGCGCGTGCTCGCGGAACGTTAAATGAATCGATTTAAAAGTCGGCGAACCTTTTCATACCACAACTGTACATAGCTATATAGTGCTAATGTTATACTATAGCACTAATAAGCATAAATCTGTCTATAATTTAATACAATGCTAGTTATTGTACACTTACATAATATAATTTTATTTGACAAAAACAAAACCAACTTTAAGCTAAATAACATTTTTATTGTTTTATTGCAGGAGTTCAGCAGACAGGCAGACGGCGCACTTGATAGAAAGCGGCTACCATCGCCTATGGACATTTGTAACACCAAAGGTGCTATAAATCCGCTGCTGCTTTCTTAAGGGAGACTTGACATTGGTCACTAATGCCGGAACACAACTCAAGATTGTTATGGCGACATACTTTATATATATATATATATATATATATATATATATATATATATTTATAAATATATGCTACAACGTCTTAAAGTTGGTTAATTTTACAATTTTGTTGTTGTTTTACTTTGGACCAACTTCAAGATGTTGTAGAAAATATTTATTTTTGCTTTTTATTTTGAAGTCAGTTTTGTTTTTCTTGAAAAAATATTTTCTACTTTTTATTTGCTTGAAGAGGTTTAGACATAATATTTTAAGTGTCTGTAGAAATTGTACTACTGACGCGCGTATACTTTCAAAGAGTGTAGGCGCTCGGCGCTCTTCAACGACAATTGCTCTCCATTTCCCTGGGATCTACTCACTATATGATGGCTTGACGACAATGAGACCACCTCTATATAATATATTATTTAAAAAAACTGAAAATCGGTTGACAATCGACGGAGAAAACGCGTAACCTTGTAAATTTGTATGTTACAAAAAACAATACAGTCAAATTGAGCACCTCCTCTTGGAAGTCGGTTAAAAATAAAGTAACCCTTATTATCTTAAATAATATATAAAAGTACAAGGAGAGATCTTATTGCTTAAAGTAATCTTTTCCAAACAAATTTGAATACATGTAAAACCTTCAAATATACCTGAAGATTTTTAAATCTCTTTGAAGCCCCTATATCGCTAACCCTTTTAACAATACCATGAAAGTGGCACTTACTTTCATTAACATAAGCCCTGTATCATGGCACCCATAGCACGCTATAAAAATGGCCCTGAGGCGATAAATCAACAGATTTTTACTGTCACGTTTAAATTTAAGTGCCGCTATGAATAAAACATTTAATTTACAATACGTATATGAAATTAGACGACTACAATGTGTATTCTATTATTTTATTTACGGTAGCATTAATGGTCTCGTATTATGGTAAGTTTAGGCTGTTTAAACATTAATTCTTCTTCTACAGCCAATCTCAGTCCACTGCTAGACGTAGGCCTCCCCAAGTACGTGACACATACCCCGGTCTCCTATCTTCCTCATCCAGCCCCTGCCGGCGAACTTAGGCAGGTCGTTAGTCCATCGAGCTGGCGGGCGTATCACGCTAGGTTTGACGAGACGTGGTCTCCTCTCCAGGACTCGTTTGGTCCAGACGAAACCAGCCCACTGCCACTTCAACTTGCTAATTTTGCGAACTATGTCGTTTACCTTCGTTCTCTTACGGATGTCCTCATATTTTATTTTATCCATAAGAAAAACACCCAACATAGCTCGCTCCATAGCCAGTTTTTTTTAATAGTATCGCCTTCTCCTCTGTCATTTTCCAAGACAGAGATATTATTTTTCTTGTCTCTTCCATAGCCCGTTGGGTGAGTTTGAATTTGTGGATCAGTCCCAAAACTGGTCTACAAATCTCTCGGTTTAATAATCTACGGTCTCGGCACCGTATATCATGATGGGTAGGACGCAGTGCTCAAAGACCTTAGTCTTCAAGCATTGCGGAATGGTCGAAGAGAAGACCTGTCGAAGCTTACTGAATGCTGCCCAGCTTAACTGCATCCTCCTGTTGGCTTACCTCTCGAAGCCATGTCTCCCTACCTGGATCTCTTGTCTAAGATAGACATATTCCTGCATAACCTCAAGAGGGAAACCATTTTGTTAAAAATCAACCTTTTCCTTAGTTTGCCATTTTTCCACAGAGGTTGATGCTTACAAGCTACGCTATGATATGGTGTAACATAACAGCGTATATTTTTTTTCAAAAATGTAATGATACCGTTTCACTTTTCAGCAAATCAGTTCCGAAGCTCCTCTGAGTATATCTCGCTATATCTTTATCTTACATAGAAAAAATAGTTTTCAAGTCTCATTTGAATGTATGCCAACCATTCCTAGCCTTTACTTTTTCAGATTTATGTATTTCAGTCATTTCTAGCCTTTACTTTTTTCACAGATTTACTATATAATGATATATTTACCTGTAACATTTTATACATACATGAAGAAACTTACCCTTATTGAGATAAGAATGCTGAGACGGATGTGCGACCTTTCAAAAATAGATAAGGTGAGAAATGAATACATATAGAGTGTTAAGAGGACTAGTAGGTTGTTACTCTTAACTCCCAATAACCAACCATATTATTACGAGGGCTAGCAGGTTGATGCTCTTTAATCCCAATCACCAGCCATAGTATGAGGACTGGTAGATTCATACTCTTAACTACTCTCCCAGGGTTAATATTGTTTAACATTATCGAATAGTCTACCATTTCAAATGATTTGATATAAAGGCAAAGTTTTCAGTTTTCCAAATGTTAGAGGAAAGTTAAAGAAAATGAGTTTTTTCTTTCAGCGATGATTTAAGGTAATGCCTGTTTAAATAAGATTTTTTTATGCTCTGAACAAAGGTAATTGGAGTGAAGTGACTTTAGTTATAAAAGTTTATGATTCGTGTGAATAAAATAAAAAGTAAAGAGACTATTTTATTTTTGGTATTATGAAAAGCTCTAAGAAAGTATTATAGTTCTTATTAGTACGTGACAGCAAAATTACGTTCACATCGTTACTATTACCACGAAATATTTGTAAGCGAATTGCAACGGTGACAACAAAAAATGCGATTGTAGCGCCATCCCATCTATCCCAAGAAAAATGACGTATTTGTCATGATGAAACGTATCCAAGTCCTAGCCCGAGATATAAGCTAGCTCTGGGTCAAGTTTTATATAAATCTGTTTAGTAGTTTTCACGTGATGCTCATACAGACACACAGAAAGATGAACATTCTAAAACTTGTATTATTGGAATCTGATGTAGAAATAATATATATTACATTCAAACAGACAAACTTGTTAAATAGGAGACACTGTCGGCCTAAACGTTTGTTCTACGTCTATATTGTGAATATATAAGGTCGACCCGATGAGAGAGAGTTAGTTGAGTTGCAACTGCGATCGAGATTCTAGTGAGTGTAAATTTAGAACGGGATTCTACATCCACAGACTGCGCGTTTTATGTTATTCTACTTTACGGTCTGGACTTGTTGTATTTTTAAGAACTGTGAATTACATATGTGTACTTTTGATAAAGTTAATGTTCTTCCTAAACGACATTTTATTTCATATCCCGCAAAGTCGTAACAATGTCACGGGCAGACATTTGTAACTTTAATACAAAAAGTTTCTTATGATATGAGCAAGCAAAAAAGCAATAACGTTTATTTTTTAGCTACATATTTCTTTTACTCCAAAATTGTTTAGTATATTAAAGCTCGTATTCTCCTATGGGGCCAAAATAACGTATGTGTACTATATATGCATGCCCTTTTTGTCACTTCTTTTTTGGGGTCATACCTATTCTCGAATGTTGTGTCTATATTTTTTTGTTTCAAAAAAACAGAATTCCAAAAAACCATTTTTTGTAAAGGTTACCAATTTTTGTTTTTTTTAATTTTTCAGTTTTTATGGTAGTTTTTGATATTTTTCTTTAACGGCATTGCGTGCCCCCGCGTGCCCCCACAAAAAAGCCCTGCATGTAACTAAAACATACCATCTTTATAGCCATGTGTAATGCTAATAGAAAAATGTATTACTGAATTCATTTTATTATTTATTTAAAAAAATAGTGAACTAGCAAAATCCTAAGACAATATTATTTGAAGAAAGTTTTTACAATTAATCTATTGAAAATGTGTGCGTGTTAAAGGCAACCACACTATTACCTCCAACCAATTTTAACTTAGCCATTATGAATTTAAATTCACAGAAAATTAAGGGAGTAACAAACTTGACTCTTTTGTTTCGTCTATGTTCATTATATCATATATTAATAATATCTGGCGTCGTGCAACTTTCCAAGATTGTATTTATAGAAAAGCTACTAAATCCATAAATGGAACCATAGATAATTCAAAAGCTGCTGAATCCATAAAGTATCCATGTCCCGTGGATAATCCATAAATTACTAAATCCGTGAATAAAGCCATATATAAACCAACAGACATTTTCATCGACCAAAGCGATTAGACATTGAAACCTTTAATGTGTTTAATTTTTTCTTAAGTTTTGCGACTTTTGTACATAATAAAACTACGTTTTAACGGTTTTAAGCGCTGAAATATATAGAATAGAACAGAAAACACTTTCTTGTTCACCAAAATAAACAATTAAAGAATAATTACAATAATTAAAGGCGGCCTTATCGCTTAAAGCGATCTCTTCCAGGGAACCTGACTGAGAGGACACTTTTAACAACTTATGTCTTGTTATAATTAAATAAAAAACAAGTAAAATAAAAAAGGAAGAACAGTACAGCGTGGACAGTAAAGAGCTAACTTAAGAAAGAAGAATTGAAAAATATATTTACTTGATTTTTATTGTCGTGATTCGGCCACTTTTCAGTGGCCGTGATCAACGGTAGACAAAGATGTCAAATGTCAATGAGTAATGTTACAGTTTTATTTAGCCTACTGCCAACTTGTTCATTTTAGTTTTAAATTTGTTTATGGTTATTATTTACCCTATGGGGGCTTGGGGGCCTAATCTAATTTACCACCGTTTCGCAACATGTTGTGGCTTGAAGAGAAGGGCCCAAGAAACTCTTCAGCAAACGTGCCTAGCGCTAATAATTTTATATAATACTAGCTTCTGCCCGCGACTTCGTCCGCGTGGAATTTGTTTTTTTCATAAAAAGTATTCTATGTTACTTCTAATACCTCAAAGAATATGTGTACAAAGTTTCATGATGATCGGTTGAGTAGTTTTCGCGTGAAAGCGTAACAAACAAACTTACATTCACATTTATAATATTAGTAGGGATTACAATGGGCGGAAGGAAAAATAAAAGAAATTATCAGTCAAGTTGGTTTGTGTTCCAGTGCACACAGAAAGAGCTCACAGTGTCTTGAGGTCTGGCAGTTGGTTTTTGCTGGATTTGGGTCTTAATAGCTTTTATGATCGGACTCCAAGCAGGTGGCACTTGCCAACCATATTCTCTATTGAAATTTAGGTGTATTTTATTTCAACAACCTCACGCATCATTATAGGTATGAAACGATTCTCTTTCGCGAGGATTTGCCATTTATCGAATCTGATGTAATGGTTTCGTTTTATGGTGTATTCACGGATCGCAGACTTTTTACCCGTATTTTATGCTCCTCTTTGTTCTCTCTCTCTCTCTCTCTCTCTCTCTCCAATATATGATAATCCACACTCATAATCGAGCTTGTAGACACATGCGTCTTGGAGTGGGATATTGCATTTCACAGGTTTTCAAAACCGTTAAAACGTAGTTTTATTATTATGTTTTATTTCTTTAATAACTAACTGGGTTTGTATTAACCGGCAAAAAGTGCTATAACCCATAGCACCACTTCGTCAAATAGGGTACTTTGAGTATTCTAGAATAATATATTTTACTGGGAAATGGTCACAATTTACATGTCGCTCTGCCGTTAACATATAATTGATATAAAACAATTATAAATGAATAGATGTTGTCATGCCCTTATATAAAATGATAAGCCTGCATAAACCTACTTAGGCCCGAAACTAATTGGATAATTCATTTAAACAATTACCAACTAGATTTCAATTTATTATACGTTGCTAATTGAAAGCGAATCTAAGCCATTACATCAATTAAGAGACAATAGTCTGAGAGTGTCTGAAGTGATTACGCTACGTCATGCGTCCGAACAGTTGAGTGGAAAGATTGATATTGTGTTGTCAGCGCGGGGTTGGCTTTATTATTTACTCGTTAAAACCCCATAATGTCCAATTGTATTGTTGTTTAAAAATTTTGATTTTCAACAACACCACGGTTGGATATACAATCAAAAACTAAATACAAAAGATACAATCGTTAAATTGGTTGCTCGTATGTTGATATTAGTGAAAAACTTATAATTAATCTCGGGATGGCTTAGATTCTCGATTGGACCCGTTAGTTGGCGCCGCTGAACACCTCTTAGGCTGGGCCTCCACCAAAGCGGAGACGAGACGAGCGGAGAGGAGATGTTTTTAAACAATTAATAGAATTGCCACTCAGCTTCAGTGGAGATCGCTGTGCGGAGATAATATGTAATATTTGTATGGCGCGATGGAAGCGGTGATGTGAGGTGTGGGCGGACGACGCACGGCGGAGACGAGAGATGTGAGCGACGTGCAGTGATCGATGTCACCCTCCCCCCTCCTAATTTTATTGTAGTAATAGCGACATCGTCTACCTTTCGTGTCAGAATGCGTACTGATCACTCAATGTCTCGCACACTCGCAAGGCTAGCCAGCACACATCTCTGCTACACTACGCATTTCCGCTCAGCTTCGGTGGATTCACCTGAGCTGAAAAACATCTCTTCTCGCACAGCACACAGCACACCGCACACATCTCCGCTTTGGTGGAGTCCCGGCCTAAAACGGTGATACCGATTTTGATATCATTTTTTGTGTTTTCTCAAGTAGATTCGAGAATGGTTTAGATTAACAATTGGTGCTGGGTGATGGCGCTGCAATCGGTTTTTAGATTTTTGTTTTTTAAGGGCAAGACGACGTTTTCCGGGTACAGCTAGTATTAAGTAAAAAGTCATTTTTCAATTTTTAATTAATCATACTGGCCAGGAATTTTTGAGCCAACCCACTCGCAATGTATTTTCTAATATACTAAATTTGATAGCATACATTTCTCATCGACCAAACAGATGGGTGAAGGTTATTCTTAAATAGATCATAGACAATTTAACACGCAAGTGTTAAGAAATCTTAAGGAACTCTTACGGGTTATTAGTTCAGAGCGGCTTCAAAAATCGTGTGTTTCAATTCATTATGACATGTCATAAGGTCTATATTTTTATGCACCGTAAAAATGGCTTTTTTATGATGCATAAAAGTACTCGATACTCGCTTAAAATGTTTTTTTTTTCGAAACTGTTTTTATGGGGCTTTATGTATCGTTCTCGCTATGGGATTAAGTCTCAGCAGCAAAATAATCAGATTAGATAACCTTTTTTGAATTAAGTTTCTCGGAAGACATCGCAAGGCCGCCTATTGTTATATATAGTTGGTTTTGTTACTATTCTCCACTTTTTCTGAAGCTTTCGTTAACAATAAAGTTTTACCCTTCTAATAGGTTGCCTGTCTATATTTAATATTTGTCTGAATAGTATATACAGCCTTACGAGTACTACTTACTTTCTTACTTCGTTAGCTCAACGACCCAAAGTGGATCTTGGCCTCCGAAACGAGAGAATGCCACTTTTCTCTGTACTGCGCAGTTTCTTGCCAATTATTGGCTCGTATCTCCGACAGGTCAGCCTCTACTCTGTCCTTCCAGCAATATTTAGGACGGCCGACCGGACGCCGGCCAACCGGCCGTCCCAAATATGCTTTCCTCACGCTGCGATCCTCTCCTATACGTTCTACGTGACCGAGCCAGCGGAGGCGGTGAGCTTTTACTTATCCTATTGTTACAAAGGCCGCACATTTGGCATGTAAAAACGAATTATTTTATTACTTCGTGTTTAAACTTTGAAAACATCTATTGTTATCTTACTTATTTTATGGCTGTAATTAGTGTCGAACGACTTAATCCTTGTTTTATGGCCGTCGAAGCTGGCAGGTGTTCAGGATTAACTCGGCGAACGCGATCCTTTGTTCTATTATACAATTGAGTATAAAACAATGCCCGGACGGAGGGGTGGGACAGTCAATCGACGACTACGATACGATTAAGATATGTAGTACTTTCGATTAGCGACATAGTGACGGACTTTGCGCCTGTTGAATTGCATTGAATCGTGCAGTGTGAACTGGTTGCATCCAGTTTTATTTTCTACTTGTTTTATACGTGTTTGTACAGTTCTAATAAACTCTATAGTAATTCCAACGGCATTTATTTTAATTCGAGTCCTGTAGCTCGTAACACTGTTAGGCTCGGCCACGAGATTCTCAATTTCGAGGTTGTAGTCTTATGATTATTACTTTTATTAAATAATTTTTACCCACTAAGATAGTCAACCAACTTTTATATAAAAATTTATCCAGAGGCAACATTAACGTTTGTACACGACATAAACAAGACTGCCTATTTTCCATTTGTACAGTGTTATTGTGACAATAATTGCAAACTAGACACGTACATTTCCCAAGAGTCACGTACGTAAGTAAATATCTGGAATTGTGATAGTATTTCAAATTCGTGTTATCGGCGGCAGGAGCGCGTCATGGCCGCACGAGCAGCGCTGTGTGTCGAGTGTGAAATACGCCTAAAGCGAACGTATTTACACTGTATCCGTATGTTACCACTTAGTGGATGTTACTTAATTTACTTCAATTTCATATTGAACACGTACCTCATAATTATAATCTACAAGCTTAGAATTACAATCTAATCTATAGTTTATAAGTTTTAATACATATTACATTAACTTTTTGCTAAAAAAAACTTATTATTTAAATCGGCAATACACACAAAATTAAGAGTAAAAACGGTTAGCGTACACTTTAATTTATATAAAAAAAAATATCTTTATAATTATTCAAAATACTAAGTCTTCGCCAAATCTTTTCCTAGTTAATAAATTAGGATGCGAAATATAAATACAAAATTAAAATTTAATATTGGTAGGTAGCATTTAAAAATGTTTACTGGAGTAACAGTAACAATCCAAATATAACAAAAGGTAAAGTCGATAGTTATCAAAGTGGTTCAAAAAATAAAACGGCTCCAGACATCAATCTCGATAGAACATTCGTGATTGTCAATTCGCATCGGTGTAACGGCGTTCAAAATCAAGCGACGCGATGTCAGAGCTTGCTTCACGCACGTACAGCGTGAAAAATGTCCCGACCTTTTTCAAAGCTCGCGCTGGTAGCACGGCGTACACGCCGCCATGCACACCGCGGCATGCACGCCGAATTCATATTGATTGTGACGGTCTTGAATAGAGAAAGATTTGTCACGTCAGATGGAAGTATTGTTCCCACAGCGATTTTTATTATGGATTAGCGAGCTTCAGAACTTTTTTATTCGATATTTCATACATTCATAACTTCACGCCAGGTCCCTTGCGGGGTAGGCACGAACAACAGAGCGCCATTCAGGCTTATTCTTACACACCTCACTTGCTTCTTTGACATTCATAGCTCTTGTCATGCACGCTCGTCTGTTCTTAAGGCTCCTAACATCACCTTCTGCTAATACACGATCAATTTGATCACCGTCGTAGGCTACGGCCGTGCCTAGACATATAGGCCGGAGAGGAAGGACGCGCATCGATCCAAGCGCCCCCTCCACCTCAAGCTGAGATCCGATATAAACAGAGAGACTCAGATCTCTGGATAGCAAACGATGGGGCCAGCTCGTAAAGGGCCGGTCGTCGTCCGTTCGAGCTGAAAGTTAATGTCTGAGCGAACCTATAGCCCCGACAAAGTACGTTAGAGGATCGGACAGGGGTTTTTATGGGTTATTTATAACCGCGGCGTGGCAATACCACTTTACACGTGAGGTGCTAGTGCCGCCCTCACCTGGAGAATCCCACACACGGGTAGCATAGTTCTCAAACGGATTTCTTATGTATAAAAAAAGGGGATCTCATAGACGAAGTTTGAAATGAAGGTATTAAAATGACTACAGAGTTATGCAGTGAAAAAAAAACATTAAGGATAGATGTGACTAAAGGTTAAACTTTGATAATAAATTTTCATGTAAGACATTTTTATTCAGTTCATGATAAAACATAACAATGTTCTTCAATTAATTTTTTTATGACTTCGATAGATAGTCATGAGCCATTAGCTTTTAAAGTAGTGAAAGAGTCCCCCTTGAATTTTTAAACAAAAAATGTACAAAAAAACAAAATGCTTAAAAATATTTTACAAAATTGACTATTTTTGTTTAAATACACACAGTCATTGTTCTATAACCATATCTCAAAAACAATGAAGAATTATAACTTGTACACATTACTTAATTATGCGTAGTATGATCCTCACTTGTAAATTTGATTTGCAAATAGCTGTGCCGTTTTGAGAGAATTTTACACATGCCCAGCACAGTAAACGTCGAAAGTAAATAGGTAAAACACTTTAGCTCCGGCCAATTTTAATAGTTGTTTGATCTCTCTGCTTCCACTGCAAATACCTAGATGGCCTATTTTTATGTTTATCCGAGAATCGTTTATTTATATGTTAACAGTGTACAATTTCCATCAATACATTCATGTACTTAATACATTGTATACACACATATAAGTAATATGAATTGATATTGTAGTTTCTTATTCTAGTGTGCATATTATTTTTGTAATCAAAAATTTTGAAAGATATGTAGTGTGTGTCTCCCCCGTTGACACTTTATATTCGAGGTAGAATTTCTTAAAATAAATATAGCAAAAAAATCTCTAAACAACAACAAGCTGCATTAGGTGTTTTCGAGATAAAGGATATCTTTGCTTTTTTTTTCAAATAACTAAAATAATGGAAGTTTCTCATCTCGACAGAATTAATATAAGAGTAAACCAAATGATTTTAAAAGTTTCTTCGTTGTGCTGTTTTTAATAAATAATATAAAAACTCACCCGATTTTATTAACCACTGTTAACGTATTATCTCTTTCAAATAACCCAACATTTCCAATAACTTTTAATCAATATCAGTCTAAAGCAATTCAACAATATACGTGAATTTCTAAAATTTGTGTGCGCATCAACAAATTAAACATAAACAAAACCTCTCAACCAAAACAATTTCAAATAAAGTGAAGCTGTTATATTTTTTTCAACGTGTAATAAACTCTCATCAAATCTCCATAGTAGTGTAAACATGAGCTTATAAACAGCAGCTTCCTACAATAAAAATATATTGAGCAAGTTAAATGAGGAACTCCTCGTTAACTATACGCAGTCAGCTGGAAAATTGAATTAGTATCGGAGGAGACTGTTTTTTGGGGCTCCGCATGTGTTGGAAGATATCAGTTGAAATCCTTGACGGTCTATGTATATTATATATATATATATATATATATATATATATATATACATATATATATATATATATATATATACATATATATATATATATATATATATATATATATATAGAAGAAGAAAGAAAGAAAAACTTTATTTGGAGAAATAGCGACGTAATTATATACCTTATACATTATTATTATTATATACACAGCATAACCTATATTATATTAATATTGTTTCTTTGACTTTCTTTCTTTAATGACAAGAGCTATGAATGTCAAAGAAGCAAGTGAGGTGTGTAAGAGTAAGCCTGAATGGCGCTCTGTGCCTACGCAAGGGACCTGGCGTGTAGTTATGTATGTATGTATGTATTGTTTCTTTAGCCAGGTGGTAGGGCATTTGCCCGGCTGATTGACTACCACCCCTGGTCTAAAGTATGTCGCCATAACAAACTTGAATTATGTTCCGCCATTAGTAACTAGGTTCCAGTGACCCTTAAAAGAGAAGCAGCGCATTTGTAGCGTGTATATAAAGTATTATATATACGCTACAAAAATTAATAATATAATATTTACAAAGTAGCATGCTACGAGCACATCATTGGAATTGACAGAATACCGAAATCAGGCAAACCGAAGATTGAGATGATACCGTCCATCGCTTTAGATGTGTTAGTACTAGCAGGGTTGGGTCCCTGAAATCAAGATAATGATTCTAAAATAGCTCTACATCAAATACTATTACTTCGAACACCGATTGATGCAGACGTGAAATCATCATCACATAAACCCGTTTTCGCCAAGATCAGAGTGTTACATAAACTTTCTAGAGTTATAGATAAAGAATCAGACAGAATTTACGGCTCTAATATCGCATACACGGTGTCTACATATTTTCCTAAAAGCACCTCTAATAAAATATCGTAAGTACTTGAATAACACACGGGGCCCTTGTCAACAAAGGGATGGGCGCGCGTCGCCGCTATTTTTTCCGTACCATCAGCGATGCGTAAAAGCCTTTGCGAACGATATGGCCCCATCTAACTGATACTTAGTATTTAACGTATACGAATAAACTACACTTACGTAACATCCGCTATGTTCAAATGTCAAGAGAGTTATATTATTTCTTTGGACAGGGATAGCTTTTATCCGTGCAGGAATCGAACAAAAGAAGCGGAATAAGTAACTAAAGGTAAAAAATAAACATTTCTACAACATCTCGAAGTCGGTGCCATGAAAATATTCGGAACCATTTTGAAGCTACACTGAATCGAACGCAAAAAGAATAACCAAAATCTAACAAAATCGCATGAATTTTACATTTCTGCCTGATTTCAAGGATTTTTCTGATACATCTTGGGAACACAAGTCCAATAGCAAAAAAAGTTATACGGGACCAGTAGTATTTAAAAAAAAGATATATTTTAAACTCTTCCATAGTTTTATTTTACAGTACAATATTTTAGCAATCTTAGTATAAATAAATACTCAGGGAGGCTCTATGTATGATAACCCAGGATGACCTTAATATCTGTCACGGTTGACCGGCCTGTCAAACTCTGATCTGCTAATGACGTTGATAAGTGCGTTCCGTTTTTATTACAGGACCATTCTGAATCTTTACTGAATCCAACGAAGAAAGAATCATGAAAATCAGATCAGAAACAACAAAAGTTATGGCTGAACAAACATACATAAAAAATTGTTATATGACGAGTTGAGAACCTCCATCTGTTTTGAAGTCGGTCAAAAAACAACCCACAGCCACTGGTAGGGCATTTCCCAATCTGGACGACTAGCACATCTAGTCTAGAGTACGCCGCCACAACAACCATAAGTTCATCAATCAATTAGTGGTCAGTGTAGTGAGTGCATTGGTACCTCCTTCAGTGTTACAAATGTCCTTAGCCGTCGTTAACAGCTTTCCACCAGGTGGGCTGTTTGTCAGTCTGCGGTACTCATGCAATAAAAGTAAGTACTTACCGAACGCGTTTGCTTTCCAATCTGGACCTAAAATGTTTGTTCAGAAATTCGTTTTTAGATGCACCTGAATGTGACGGAGATACTCTTCAGGTAATATTTTAATGAAAAAACTGCGATGAGCTAAATACGTGTAATGAATCGATATAGAGATTTTTTGAAGACGTGGAATCGCAGTAACGGTCTGAACTGTTATTATATTTGAATCTCGCGTTCCATTCGACACAGCAATCTTGCTACTTTGGTTAGCGTCGTGAACAGCACCATAAGGCGAGAGAGTTTAAAAATACCTTTCTCGTACATATCGAGCCTGTTATGATAGAAGATCGTAAGCAACTTATATAAATAATTACAAAAGAGCTACTTTGATAGTATACACGAGGGATGAAAGAAACCTGTTTAGGGACGACATGCTTTGACACACAAGCGTAGTGAGGGCGCTAAATGTTCGAGTGCCTAAATAGTTCTTTCACTCGAGGTAAATCCTCTGCTTTGCATTTTGAATATGAGGAAAGCAAATAAAACCTGATTAGTCACATAAATAACTACGAGTGCTTTTCTATTGAAATCAGACATTAAATCCGTATCAATCTTTTGATGTAGGTAGTCACTTTATAAAAAATATCCGTCAAGTAAATTTCTTTGTCTGAAAGAAAGAAATAAAGACTTTATTTGAAGAAATAGAGACGTAATTAAATTCCTTATACATTATTATACACAGAGAATATTTTGAAAATTTGTATGCTGCATTTTCAGCAAACAACGTTTGCACTCAGCATATTGCTGTGCCGGAACTATATAAAAAAAACGCTGATTTTTAGTCCAAACCCTTCTTTTGGCGTAAGACCAAAACGACCCAATTTTGTTAAACTAATTCTACTTGTGTAATATTTAATTAGTAAATCAAATAAATAAATTCATATAAAACCAACAAAAATATACTTTGTAACTTTAAAATTAAAATAAATACATAGCCACATAATTACATATATGTATTGGTACATCCCTGTGTGTATAGCCGTGTAACAACTCGTGTCGGAGTTTTAGGCGGGAACTGAAAGGAGATCTTGTGCTGTGCAGTTTTATTTTCTAAAAATGTTTAAAATTACTCTAAAATAAACAATAGTTGTAGGATATTGATAGTTTATGAGTAGTAATTATGTGTTTTGTGAGAAATGTGAACTGCATAGTCAAATGTGGCCTTTTGAGTTGTCACAAGAACTCCGCTAAATGGCACTAGCTGATTACCTACAGTTAAGCTGAGCTACACATAGGCTTAAGAAAATGAAGAAACTATATTGTAAACTAAGATCTGGCCTAAAGGCCTAGCTGCCAAGCCATAAACCTAAATAAATAATAATAACAACTGTATCGAATCATCTATTCGAATACAATTCGATAGAGTGATTACCGAGTATTACCCCACTCTGTGTCACGTTACTGATATGGGGCAACAATTGTCTATGGTATATTAGCAGCCAGTTTTTTTTATCATTGACAGGTTTGTTATCATTGACAATATATTTAAATATCATATGTAATGTGAATATTTAGCTCAAATTTATATAATTGATATCATAATTTAGCGAAAAGTAAGTGTACAAAGTACGTAGATATGTACAATGGTCAGCAGTTTACAAATGAACAACTGCGGCCTAGTAATTAATAATTGTACAAAAAAATGAATATAATTTACAAAGACAGACATCTTCTAATAGGTTCTATCTTTGAAAAAAGAGTTAAGAATGAATTATGCTAGTCAGTGGCGGGTGCGAGCCATGTCTGAATCGTCCGAGCCTCGTAAGTTCATATATCGATAACGAATGTGCGTCGAGTGATTACTCCGCCGCGGTGACTCGATCAAAGAGTCACTTACATTGTGACTCAGTTACGGACGTAGTGTTGTGACTCCTTATTGATTTAAAACAAGTATTAATGATGGATTTTACGCTATTGGAGATGGCAGCTTTACTCAACCCTAAAAAGTAGACAAGCTTTAAATATAGAAGTTACTTAACTAGAAATAATATTATCACAGAGAATAATTTGCAAATTCACCAACGCAGGCGAAATTAGTGGAAACTTCCATCAGCGGGTGGTGAACCGCGTTGGATATTCCAAAACTGTCTATTCGGCGATTTTGTTTAATTATTTCCGAGGGAGATTTATGTGCCGCTAAGTGTCAACGTCAATACGGACGGTGGCGGGGCGGAAAATAACTTGCAATTTATCCCAGAACCAACTGGCCGGCTTATTCTGGAATGTCGTTTTACATAATTTATTTAGGCTGGTGTGCATAGACAATTAATCGATGTTTAAAATAAAATAAGCGCTAAAATTATATGACGCAGCTGCGATCATTAATTATCGCCTTAACGCTAAGCACACCAGTTTACCTAAGTTTAATTATATTATAGTATTTATTTATTAAATATTTATTTTTTATCAGTATGTAACTAGAAAGCTAATAAAAAATAAAAATCTTAGTATAACTAACATAAAATTGATACAATTGTAACCAACTGCTTGCAATTGTATACGTTTTATGATATTTAGTTGAACATTGTTTCAATTTTCTTTTAGTCTCTTCTCTCTTGGAATGCCTGGAAAAGGTCGCTAATGCAAATGTATTCATATTAAATGTGTAGGGTCAAGTTTATGGTGAACAGCAAATATTTTTCATTCATTAACCCCCGGTTTCTATATTTTACCGACGGTTATCTGTAATAGTAACGGATTGATTTTGAAGCTACCAATAACCGATGGTTGAGAGGGCTACGAGCGTTTCACAAGCTCATTACTGTCGGTTATCAGTAACTAATTTCCTCCCAAGCGTTTTGTTAACGCAACGTAATTGTGGTCGTAGTACACGCAACTTAATTCAATGAGTTGAGGTTTAAGTACAAAATAATACATTTTCAAAACAAGAGATCTTTTCGGATATACGATTTTCATTAAAAATCAAGATTTCAAACAATCTGCTTTAAAATTCTTCTTGTATTTTGTAAGAAACGCGTTTGACCTTTATTTGACCTTACTAAATCCAATCAGGTGGGCCGTCTGCCTGTTTGCCTGCTTCAGGTGTGAAAAAATTCTAGCTGTATATTATTTGATTTAAGTTCTGTAACATGGATTTTCCCTAAAGACCACTTTAAAAAATTTAACGATATATAGATAATAATAATGGTTGAACACGAAAAATTATAAACCTACCGACAAAAAACACTAAAATGATCTATTCTATTCTATTTTTGGCGATTTGGCTCCAACGCTACTGGCGCTGATTCGGCCAATGTCACAGTAACAGAGAATGTCAGGTGTGGGTTATTGGCAATAACAGTTTTTATTTTTTTATTTAGTAGTAAATAGTTTTATAAATATTAAGTTCTTTTAAATTTTCGGAATAGGCATGCGGGTTGTTTGAAACAGATAAGCATTATAGTCAACTGTCCAAAGTAAATCTCTTTGATGATTAAAATAAAGGGTAAAAATTTAGTAGCATAGCATTAATTAATTTAGCTTTCTATTTAGCTAAAGATATCCTATAACTTAGGTTGCCTGGAGGAGATCCCTTTAAGCGATGAGGGCGCCTGGATTTTGCCTGGAAATATTGTAAATGGCGGTCTAGCCAGGTGCCCCACCACCTGGCTAGACCGCTGGCATTTGCCCGACTGGATGGTTACCACCCCTAGTATAGATTATCTCGCTATAATAACCTTGATTTGTGTTCCGGCATTAGTGACCAGGTTCCAGTCTCCCTTAGGAGAGCAGCAGCGTATTTGTAGCACCTTTGGTGTTGCAAATGTCCATAGGCGATGGTAACTGCTTTCCATCAAGTGGGCCATCTGCCTGTCTGCTGAACTCCTACAATGAAAAAAAATGTATTGTGTCTGTTATTTTAGTGAGCAATAAAGTGTTATCGATCTACACTTTTTGCCTTAATAGATCTCGTTCAAAGCAATTTCTAGTTATAGTTTTTTTAATATTAAAAAACTAATTTATTAATAAATCTTCAACCTCATAATTTAAAAGTCACATATTATACGACTTTGGTGCTTAATAATAACTATGGGAAATACCTTTCTGTATATCGATTTAATAAGCAGCATCGTTATGATTTTTTAAAGAACTGACTAATGTTATCACCTACAACTATGTATGTACGTTAAAAATATTTCAATTCACCGTTATATAACAGAGCGTTGAATGGCATATGTATGTATGGCAGCAACGTAATTAAAATCTTGTTTAGCCTAGTAGTAGTTTCCTTATAGAATATGGCCTATACTATTGAGTAGTGGCATATAAAATACGAGAACCGGAGTTTTCAACGTGGTATGGATGTTGGCAAAAGCCAACGTCACGCGGTGTTCTCAGGCGGTCACCCATCCAAGAAATGACCGCAACCGACGTTGCTTAACTTCGGTAATCGGTCGAGAAAGTCCAAAAGTCGTGGTAGCGTAATGGCTTGCGCAAGCGTCCCAAACTCAAAGAACGTGGGTTCGATCCTGGCCGGAACACACGCACCACTTTATCAGTTTTGTTACAATTACCACGTGCGAATGACGGTGAAAGAAAACATCGTGATGTAACCTGCACATCGATATAACCGATGTGTCAAACCTGTCAAGCCACCCTGTACAAGCGTGGCGGGGCCGTTCCCCTATAATGAGAGGCCCTAGCCCAGCAGTAGAACATTTATGGGCTGATATTATTATATTATTACGAGTCGCGTGACTCGAATTAAAATGCCGTTAGAATTATTGTAGAGTTCATTAGAACTATACAAACACATATAACACAGGTTATATATATAACCGAACACAACAAGTCCAAACGTAATGCAGAAGGTCGTGATTCCATAAAAACGCGCAGTCACCCGTCACTAAAAGTTTCCCGATTGTAGTACACAGGTCTCGCTTCGCTCGTAGTTATCGCTTGACTGCCTCGTCTCTCCATTGGGTCATTGCTTTATACTGCACAGATGCAATATGTCCGTCCGGCCGCGTGGCTGAATTTCCTAGAATCAGTTTGTACTTTAAATCCGTAACATCTGGCTAATGACTGCCATAAAAGATTACAATACAACAATGGGCTGTTTTCTAATCACAAATTTTAAACACAAAGTAAACAAAGAAGTCTAAATGCCGAAAGGCAATAAAATGTGTTTTTACAGGTATGCAGGTGTGAATTTGTTTTTGTCGGCATCTAGGTCATAACAATATATAAAATACGTTTTTCAGCCAAATTTTATTCGTGTGACTGTGACATTTTATAGAAGGACGTCTATGACAGATATATAAAGGTTTTGATTTTACCAAAATTACTACGAAAACTTGTAAATAGTAATCAATCACTCATTTACATTGAAGAAATTTAATTAAATTAATAAATCAATCCATTTGAAAAAAACTAGTCTTGAAAATCCTTTTCGAGCAAGACAATGTTTCCACCTAGCTCTGGCAACTTGGTAACTTTCAACTTGATCACGTCGTTAATCAAGCGTTTTAGCGCAACTGAAGGTAGAGTTTGGTATTACTCAAAGTTCGATGAAAACTAACTGAAAGCAGAACCAAGAATCTCATTTAAATGACGCTTTTTATAACTTACAAGTTGGTGTTAAAGTTTTATATGTTTAAAATACGCAATTATACGAAAAACTTAACTAAATCCAAAATCAATGTAAGGTTCCATAGATGGACCAGTCCTTTTGTCCCTTTAACTGTGGACCCTAGGGAGATTTCAAGTTATAATAATAATACTCAAGAGATGTATCAGCCTCTATTACTTGAATCAAATATAATTATTTAAATGCTTTAATGTTGTATAATCTGTATATATAAAAGAATGCCGTGTTAGTTACACTATTTATAACTCAAGAACGGCTGTACCAATTTGGATGAAAATTGGTAGGGAGGTAGCTTAGAACCAGGAGAGAGACATAGGATACTTTTTGTCCCGTTGGAACCGATAGGTGGCGCTGAGATCGGGTTCTAGAATCATCCTAATCACCTGGACCGATTTTGGTGATTTTGTTTTTGTGCGTTTGAGTGGGTCACCGGATTTACATGAAATTTTGTATGGTGATAGCTTATATCTCTGGTCAACATATAGGTACTTTTGATCCCAAAAATTAAAGAGTTCCCGTGGGATAGTTAAAAACCTTTAATTACTTAAACAGCTTATAACAGACTGTAAGTAATTTCTCTGCAATGTAACATAATAGAAGCGGAGATTTTGACAGGGTGTGGTGTCGGTGAGAGAGTTTTATCTTATATATATATATAGCTGATTAGTTTGTTTCTTTGTTTGTTTGCTTGAACGCGCTAATCTCAGGAACTTCTGATCTGATTTGATTTTTTTTCAGTGTTAGATAGGCCATTTATCGAGGAAGGTTATAGGATATATTTCATCACTCTAAGATCAATAGGAGCGGGGCACCAATGAAGAATGTATCAAAATCGAGGGGGTTTTTTTTACTTACTTTTTTTAAAACTATTCCACGCGAACGAAGTCGCGGGCAGAAGCTAGTATTACTATATATTTTTAAACTCGTCATATCTTTCGAATGAAATGTCCGAATTGAATAATTTAAAAAAATATATGAAGGTATTGAAGCAGTCTTGAATATGAAGTAATTTATTTTGATAAGGATAAATACCAAGATACAAATAAAGAGCCTTTTCTACCGGCGGTATTTCAATTAATTTTTTAAAATAAAAGAACACTTATTGTGGCATATAACTATAATAGTTAGACATATCCTGTAGTAATACTATTTGTTAATAATGGTGTGTTCTAAAAAGTCGTAGTACATTATTTTATTATCAATAGTTTTCGCAGCGCACGCGATTTTAGGTATTTTATACCTTTAAATTTTAACAGATAGTAAGGTAAATGGATATAAATTGAATAAGAATTATACAGAAAAACTTAGAATTAATTAGAATCAACCGACCATTAGTCTATTGGCACGTTTATATTGTTAGGAGCTACAGGACTCGAATTAAAATAAATGCCGTTGGAATTACTATAGAGTTTATTAGAACTGTACAAACACGTATAAAACAAGTACGAATAAACTGGATGCAACCAGTTCATACTGCACGATTCAATGCAATTTAACACGCGCACCGTCACTATATCGCTAATCGAAAATACTACAAACGTCTTACTCGTATCGTAGTCGTCGTTTCACTGCCCTATCCCTCCGTTCGGGCATTGTTTTATACTAAACTGTATAATACCAACAAAGGGGCCACGTTAATCCGCACATCTGGCAAGCTTCGACGCAATGCAATAAAAACAAGAATTATCCGACACTAATGGCGACCATAAAATAAGTACGATAACAATATATGTTTTTATTGTTTAAACACGAAGTAAATAAAAGAATTCATTTTTACAACATGCAGGTGTGCGGTCTTTGTCGGTATGTAACAATATGTTATATTCATTTAATCGAGTCGGCATTTCTTGAGGCTCTCCATCTACTGTAGTCTGGCAGAGGTGGTATTCGTTCCCCACATAACAAACCATGTAGAAAACCATGTGCATGAACTGGCACAAATTGGTTGATATTTTCTCAGCCTGCAACCGTAGATAAATGTTTATCTTAAAATGTTCTCTTTTTGTACGCTATTTAATATTATACAAAGTAGCACATGTGCAGGCAACGATACTTGGTATCCTTTCGTTTTGGTCAAGGAGAGAAAAACCTGACCTACTAAGTTTTGCAGTTTTGTCACGCCTAACGAATTTCATACGAGTTTGCCAATATACAAGATATATTCGTTTGTGGATCGTGAGTGTTATTTTCCTTGTATTTGTCTTGTATAAGTCAAAAGTCAAAAAAATAAATTGACATTATCGACGTAAACTAACTTAATCATACAAATATTTACTAAATTCAAAAATGGGCTTATAGTCCATTGAAATCTTACAATTTAAGGACCGAATATTGCATTTATTAGAGGACGTAATTTTATTTTTGGGACATGTGTGAGGGGTCAATAGAAGCTTAACCTCAAGTTTGTGGGGTCGCCACCCTTGTCCCCCGGCCGCCATCTTGGAAAAAGGGTCGAAAACACTTTTTTTGCGATATTTCGGAAACTATGCGTCTGACAAAATATTTGTAAAGACATCATTTGTAGCAAATTGTTTGCCTACAAATATGTTTATATAACTTTTTGCCCTAAATTAAAAGGAAAAGAAGTTATAAGCAAAAAACTGAGAATTTTTTTATTCATTTCTAACTCTTTTCTTTACCATAGAACTTACCAAATTTAATTTATCGAATGTTAAGCAGGTACAAAAGGTCAACCCCGCCACCTATGAGATAGAGTCCGTAGGCGCGTATATATATATATATATATATATATATATATATTGTTGTTTGGATGTATAACGCATAATATCATTTGTTTACATTTTAATTACTTCTAAAATTCTTAATTTAATTTAATTTGATTGGTAAATGTTTCTATAACTTAAAGATCTTTCTAACCTAATAAAAGTTATGAATATTGTAATTTAATAAACGACCAATCAGAGCAGAGCATATGGCTCCAAGCGGGGTCAGACGCCCTCTATACTTTAGTAGTATCTACTTCGTAGACGGTGGAGTTTTTGTGACACATTTGGTTGGTGGCAACAGGTCGAGTTGGACCTTTGAGAATTTTAAAAGAAAGTATTGAAGTTGAAAGTATGAGCGGTGCCCTGAACCCGCTGCTCGGTCTAAACTATGTCGAATTAATGTTTTAATCTAAATTAAAAGTGTATAAACCGTGGCCATTGTGTTTTATGCTCGCATTCTATCCTGATGACGCCCACTAAACCTGCAATCTATAAAGAACATATACGACGCACGAGAACGAGGCCTTTTCAGATACATATATATATATATATATATATAATTGTTTATTCTTTATTTTTTTTCATTTTAGGCATATGTATTGTGTAATATTTATATATGTATTTAATTTGCACCACCGTCATACACTTGCGAATCTCCTCTTCATAAAATCCATAGCCCGGGTTGTCAGGAAGAGATCGCTCTAAAGCGAAAAGGCCGCCCGTTGCTCCTACTTTTACTGTTTAATGTGACTACTGTAAATTGTTTATTTTATGTGTATGTGGTGAACAATATAGTGTTTTCTGTTCTATTCTATTCTATAAACCGTATGTGGTCTGTACAAGGGGGTACATGAATCACCTTAAAAAAAATGTGTATTCAATATTGTTTAACATTGACTCGCATTTATTTGTGCGGATTATTATCTCAAATCAATGAGCACGTATTCTAGAATTCAGGTAACCCTGATGGAACAATATATCGTTCCACTCCGTTTGAATAGTAGGCCGAAACCAATGATTAATTAAACAGTTTTATTGTGAACATGGGGCCTACCGCAACAAAACGCGTACCCGTTTGCCGATTTGTAAGCTGCCAGAATAATGGAACACATTTTTGTGTAGGTGCGTTTATTGGAGGGTGATAGGCTGAAAAATTTCGTCCGAACACACTTGAAAATTGTTAGACCTAAACACTTATCGAGGGTATTGAAACAATTTATGGTTAAGTGATATATAGATAAAAAGACAGATATACATATTGTTACATACAGACAAAGACATGCGCACCTGGTTTTTCACCCTTCCCGCACTTGGAATTCTTTTGATTACTTTGTGTTTAAAATATAAAATATGAAGACGCGCAATAGCTGCCATGTAGTCCCCTAAAAATTTGTCAAAATTTGGCCCAGTAGTTTTCATTTTACGATTTTTTTTTCCCGTTTCTTGAGACCTATATTTTTTAAGAAGCGCGGCGCCATTCGTAGGTCTACCCATACATAGCTATAATGTTTAATATAATATCTTGTATAAAATATTATCTGGAATTTCCAAACAGTAATGTATTCAAATCTTTTTATTCATAATACTTTAATTAAAATAGTTTATCAATGACTTCAATCCTCTATCGGTTGTGACAATTGGTAAGTTTCATAATTATATACTGTAAAGCTGTTCGAGGGATGGCGAGGTGTTCTTAAAATGTTTGTAGAGTGTGAAAAGTAATAAATGTGTCAAAACCGTAAAATTCTCTGATTATAACTATGTGACCAGTTGCTGTTCTTTTATTGTCATAAACCCTTCTGAGTTGTTGCAAGTATTACACTTACCTATCCTTTGAAGTAAATTTCATTACAGATACAAAGAGAAAATGTTATTTTTATTTGTTGCTAGAATCGCGTTGAAACACTCAGTAGCAACCGTTTTGCGCAGTAATCAATCAGATTATAATCTCATTTGTGTGTTGAAGTGTCACCGTGAGTTTATGAGAAATTTTATGAGAGCGTGAAATCATCTTTACAATATATTTACGCATGGAAATTTTTTTAGAAGTAAAACATTAAAAATTGAATCTTTAACAGTTATTTTTGTTATTGATGTGTTTTAAAGCAAAATTTTTGATGTGAAACATCTATAGGCGAGGGTAAACCCGATTCCTGGCGGGGCGAGATTGGGCCGTGGCGACGCTTCGTCACGCTATATGATGAAATATATATACTATAAGTCTATATATAAAAAATATATATAAATAACAACAGCCCATAACTGTCCCACTGCTGGGCTCGGGCCTCCCACTGTAGGGGAATGGACTGTATACCCCCGCCACGCTTGTCCAAGGCGGCTTGGCAGGTTTGACACATCGGTTATCTCGATGTGCAGGTTGCATCTCGATGTTTTCCTTCACCACATATTAGGTCAGAAAACAGCCTATGTGGTGCATGCGTTCCGGCCAGGATCGAACTCGCGACCTTTGAGTTTAGGACGCGTGCGCTAGCCATTAGGCTATCACGACTTCACGCAGTCTATACGTATTATTATTACCAAAGTCACTGATGAAAATAATTGAGTTGTCGAGATTTCAAATAAATTTAAAAAAATTGAATTTTTGTATTTTATATTTAATACAAATAAATATTAATGTAATAAACAGTCATTATTTTATGGAACAAAGGGGTTTGGGTAAAAGTGGTTTGATTTTTAAGTTTGCGGCCAGTGATTACATTTATACAGTAGATAGTATACAGTAATAAAAACACTTTTTGTTTTAACGTTTTTCTCTAACATACATCGGAGCCGAAATATGTGAAAAAATTGAACCAGTTAAAACATACATTATTTTATATTAGATTTTGGGTTTTCATGCACAAAACTTTTTAATCTGCAGTTTATTCGTTAGTAGTATTAGGGTAATAGTTCACTTTAATTACATATGTTATATTATTTCAAAAGCCATGCACAATAACATGAATCTTGCAAGAAATAATTGAACATGTTTGTTATTAGAAACAATAAACTTCAAAAAGTGAAATTTGGTTTTTTAATTTTTAGATTTTAGAATTTTCAAAGTCACGTTTTCTGATAGGTAAATGGAAATGATGATATTTCTCTTCCAAGTCGAAACCTGTAGGTATGTTAACTTTTCAAGATTTAACATCATACCAGTGGTCGCTCGTGATCGAAATTCGACCATAATAATTTATGTCAAAGATTTCGCCAAGACTACACTGTTAATATGACTTTTACAATAAACTAAAGAGTATATGTGCGTGGGTAATGTTTTTTTATTGACGTAATTTTATGCATGATTAAAAAATATATTAGCATTCGTCGTTTCTTTTCCATATAAACAATAAATGTGCGGAATTTGATACTCCTTAACAAATGTACAAAGTTTTTGCTTCACGTATTAATATACAGAAGATATAGATATTGTTACATGCCGACAAAAAGTGAATGCACACCTGCTTGCCATAAACCTGGTTCATTAGCTTTCCCGCATTTGGAATTACATTGTGTTTAAAAATTGTAATTAAGAAACATTCTATTTATTGTTATTATTGTACTTGTTTTATGGCAGTCATTAGGCAGGTGTGTCGAACTGATTCTAAGAAATCCGATCTATGCGGTCTGGCAGCCATACTGTATTGGTGCAGCAATGGCACCATGGAGACATCGGCAGTCAAGCGAGAACCACGATCAGAGCAAGACGTACATTCGATAAGCTATATTGTGACGGACTTTGCGCGTGTATTTGAATCGTGCAGTTTGTACTGGTTGAATCCAGTTATATTTGTACCTGTGTTATACGTGTTTGTATAGTTTTAATAAATTCTATAGTAATTCTAACGGCATTTAAATTCGAGTCCCGTAACTCGTTACAATACAATACAACGCCTGTTTTCCATGGTAAAGGAAATACAATGGGTCATGCTGTCATTAACCTCATGCCAGCGGCCGCGCGGCCGGGTGGCATGGCATGGCATGTCGTAAGAGGCGACGAAACTACCCACTGCCAGAGGGTTGCTAATTTGCCTTTCTTGCATATCTACCAGTCCTGGTCTAGAGTACTCGTATGCCGCCATAACAACATCTTGTTGTATGTCGGCTTTGCCAGGTTCCAGTCCCTCTTTCGAGGTCGGCAGCACATTGTTAGCACTTCTCATGTTACAAATACCTATAGGCCACGGTAATCACTTTCTGTTGAATAGGTCATCAGCCTGTCTGCTGTACTCAACATACATATTATCACACCTCTATCCTGTGGGGTAGGCAGATATGATCGATCTTCATTTACGACGATCCTATAAAACAACTTTCACTTCAAGTATTTTCATTGACCTCTTTATATATGCACATTTATTTGAGATGCTATTTACCTGACTTTTCTTTAACATTTGGTGATTATTGTGTGTACGTTGCAGTCGACGGCATCGATTTTACTATTCACAATGCAGTCATGCACTTTCTTTTACTTTCGTCCATTCTCTCTACATGCCCCGATCACCGTAACATTCCTTTATCTACACTTACCACTACATCTTTTTGATGAACTTATTTATTTCATAATGTATATATATGACTATGTATATATGTGTGTATTAGTATATTTATTTCTTAAATTAGTTTGGGTATTTATGTATCTATTGCCTTTTTCCTGCACCACCTATATTTCCTGATTCAATTTTTTTTCATTTAGGTTGTCTGGAAGAGATTTCTTTGAGCGATAAGGTCGCCTATTGTTTTGCCTAGAAAATATTCTAAATATTTTAAAATAAATAAATAAATCGTAAATAAACGTTTTTTTAAAGGCATAAGAGGTTTGAGGATCCATCTTGGTAAAGCACATAAAGAGAAAGATGACTCCTCAAACACTTTACCTTTACTGCAATCTAACGACAACACAACCCCTACACCTTTTTGGAAAAAAATATCAACATGCAAACAAACATTGCTAATTTTAAAAAGAATTCCCCGTGCGACCAGAATTACAGTATGCGAAACCTTTTCTCAAACAATAAAAAAAGTAGTAAATGAAAATTCTTTATATACCTGGGAGAATTTATTATTGCTCCCTTACCAAGTTTTAAATATAACACAGAATGATAGAAGTACTGCAACCTGCAAAATCAAGAAAAATTGAAAACATCTAAAATTTTTAGATTTCACTGATAATCCAAATAGTTCCGGTAAGCGTAAGGAATCCACAAGACGTTTAACGCAGCTTGTGGAATCCAAGCTATCCGATGGTGATATTAAGGGAGCCGCACGGATTTTATTTTCAGATGATGAAATAGCTCCTTGCAATGAGATTACACTCCGTGCTTTGGCTGACAAACATCCACCTTCAGGATGGAGTCCCCAGTTACTGGACGAGACCAAATGATATATATTGTTTGCGCGCAACCTCAGATGAAGTACTTGCAGCCGTCATGTCCTTCAAATGTGGCTCTGCCGGCGGACTAGACGGCCTCACTCCGCAACATTTAAAAGATTTGTTGAGTGGGGAGACTGGTAGTGCCGGCCAGAAACTTTTAAAGGATATGACAGATTTGATTAATTTGATGCTTTCTGTTACTGTAAGGAAAGAAATATTGCCAATCCTTTATGGTGCCAACTTATGTGCGCTAACTAAAGAAGACAAAAGTATCCGCCCTATAGCAGTCGGCATGACGTATCGACGTCTCGCAACGAAAATATGCTGTCGAGCGATAAAAGATTTAAGCTCCAGCTATTTTTTACCATATCAATTAGGATTCGGTACAAAGGGTGGCTGCGAAGCGGCGGTACATTCTCTTAGAGCTTTCACTGCCAGCAATAGTTGTGAAGCGATTCTTAAGGTGGATGTGAAAAACGCTTTTAATTCGGTAAACCGATCTGCCCTGCTGAACCAAATCAAAAAGACATTTTCCCAAAATTTACAGATACGTTTGGCAGTGTTACGGCGAAAATTCATTTCTATTATACAACAACCATTTAATTTATTCGGCTACTGGTTGTCAGCAGGGAGACCCGCTCGGGCCTGCAATTTTTTCACTAGCCTTTCACCCAGTCATAGAAAAGCTAAATTCAAAATTTAACGTTTGGTATTTAGATGACGGTACCCTAGGAGGCGACTTAGGTACACTGAAAAATGATTTGACTATGCTAACTGAAGAATTCGGCAAAATAGATCTGGAACTAAATTTTTCAAAATGTGAACTCTTCATAAATAAAAATTGTGACTACCCCGTTTCTGGAATGATAAATCTGGCCCCAAATTTAAAAATTGTAAGTAAAAAAACTTGACCCTCCTGGGGGCACCTGTCTTCGAAGAATCTTTTAACTCTTTCATTGACGACAAAATTCAAAATTTTACACACAAAGTAGACAACTTAAAAATAATAAGTAAACACAGTGCATATTTTATTATTCGGCATTGCTTATTTGTTCCAAATTTTATGTACGCCCTACGGTCCTCTCTCCTGTGGAGGCAATACGCAAAATCTCAGACGTAGCTTTACCTGCTTTTCTGTCCTCAGTTTATAGTACTGTGGACCTCATTGGCAAACTTATAAATCCGTCACTAAGTGACTTTGAGGTCCCATACTTGGCTGAGGCCAGAAACGCATGGTCACTAGCATGTACGAGTCAAAATTATCCAGTAGAGCCAAAATCACAGAAGCTTTGGGACGGGCCGCTCAGCAAGTTGGTGTATGAAAATCTCTTGTCCTCTAGTGTCAACGAAGCTGAGCGAGCGCGTCTCTTAGCAGTCTCAACATGGGAGTCAGGCTTGTGGCTTCAGGCGCTGCCCTCGTCAAATTTAGGCACATTCCTAGATGACACTACATTTAGGGTTGCTGCCTCTATTCGACCAGGGGCACCGGCTGTAGTCCCTTATCACTGTCAATGCGGAGATAAAGTCGGTGGTTCAAGTCACCATGGCTTGTCGTGCGTCAGAAGTGCCGGCAGAATACCACGCCATGCTGCACTAAATGACATTATCCGCCGGGCTCTTGTAACCACCGGGACCCCAGCCATTTTAGAGCTAAATGGACTGTGTCGCGACGATGGCAAGAGACCGGACGGGATGTCTTTGGTGCCATGGAAGATGGGACGACCATTAGTTTGGGACGCAACGTGCGTTGACACTTTGGCAGCGTCCCATCTACCCGATACGGCTGTGGTAGCTGGTGCAGCTGCCGCCCGACAAAGAGGACCTAAAACGCCGCAAATATGCGCCCATTGGTAGTGGATACATATTTGCGGCTTTTGGTGTCGAAACTCTCGGGCCATGGGGTCCAGAAGCCCATCGCCTTTATCGAGACCTATCAAAACGGCTGATAGATGTCTCACGAAACCAAAACACTGGCCTGTATTTTGGGCAACGCATAAATAAGCATTGCCATACAACGTGGTAATGCGGCCAGCGTTTTGGGAACGTTCCCAACTGACGGTGATTTGGGACCTATTTACTATTTGTAGTTTCATTATTTTATAAATTAAGTTGTATATATATTATTAGAATAGGATGTATTATTATTATTGTAAATGATCTACTTTATGTGTATGTGGTGAATAATAAAGTATTTTTTATCTATCTATCTATCTATTATATTTGTTTATTTTAATTTTAAGTTTGTCTGTTTAAGTTAATGTAAATTTTAATTGTAAATAACCAATAAAAAAGATTGTAAATATGGTCTGTTTTTGTGATTGTATATTTTGGTGTGCAATACAGTGTTATCTGTCTCTCTATTAATCCACAATAGTCCATAAGAAATAACATGCTAGTAAGGGTCTTTTCTATCATCTGAATAATATTTCCTGTAGTATTCGACTCGCAAGGGAATATTCCTTCAGGTACCAAACTTCAAAACAAAGCAATCGTTCCGATTTCAAGGGTCTTACGTCTGAAGTATGCTTACTTTGCCAATAAAGCTTAAAGCTCCATTGCTATTATTATATAAAAATAAAATCGATGAATTGCCTGGCTGTCCAAGCTCTATAACGGATTGTTGTTTATGTGAAAAACGTAGTCGTATACTATTTTCGTAATTTATCTACAAAATCCAAATATAAAAATTCAATCGAAAATACCCTATATCACAAAAATTACTTTTCTTCTCTCTTATTCTGAAATTATGCTTGGAGTTGCCTGGTCACAGGGAAGAAAACACTGTTTTTCGTCCCTAAGAAATAATTTTCTCTGGTGTCAAAAATTTTAAAATGTAGGAAGTTTAAATTAATACTTTAGATGGCAGAGAGTTGTGTTTACTGTCGAGTGCTGAAAAGAACTAAAATGTTTTTTTTTTTGGAATTGGTAACCTTATGTTCAAATATTAACAAGTCGTACAGCTATATAAAGCACAATTGTGTGAGCGGGACGGATGATGTGCGAGCTATGTAGAGCAACTATTAATATGGGCGCTCCCGTGTTGCGATAGCCAGTTCTCCGTTGTCCGTTGCGACGAATAGATGTATGCTGCTCCCATAGGTAGAAACGTGTTTGTGTGTGTTTGTGTGATATGTGTGTACATGCGCGTGGTTGTATATTAGTAGATAACAATATTCTGATAATTATATGTAATAAGGTTACAAATGTGGTTAGGTTATATAGATTAGACAGGAGGCATGGGATAGAGAGGATGGGATAACTATATGTAATATGAGAAGGGCGCTGTGGACCGTCGAAACTCTTACTCATGGCCCAGAACATTACTAGCTCAAGGGAGACAGTTTTGCGCCGATATTCTCTAAGAGTATGTCATCGCACCGGTCGTATCTTGGGTTTTTATTTATTATTTTACTAGTTGTGCCCGCGACTTTGTCTGCGTGAAACTTTTCCGCGGAACCTTAAAAAAGTAGCCTAAGTTACTACTTATAAAAGCAGCTATCTGTCAGTATCTCCGTCTCGGTCCGGCCGTTTCAGAGATTAGCCGGAACATCTAAACAGTCAGACGAAAATTTCGAAAATTGATTTTTTGATATAAGTACCGTATATACTTTCACAGGTATTTAGTAAAAACATTGACACTTCAATTTTATTTATCTGTATAGAGTACCTACAATTGTTTGTGCATTCTGACGTTTGTAAACGGTAACAAATAAAATTACTTTTTTTATATGTTAGTATGAACGTATCAAAGTGTCGGAATTGTAATAAACTTCATGTAACTATATCCTAAAGATAAAACCACGATAAGGAAACTACATGGGAGTGGTTAAGATATAATCTAGTACATGAAAGTTAATCAAATTTCTCAAAGTAACATAAATCCTGTAACTTAATCCCGTTTTACACACGTGAGGAAGTAAACCAGCCATAATTTATTAAGCCACTACGAAGTTTCGCTGAAACAATTCTGCACGTGATTTCTTGTTTTTGATCTTAGTGTAGCTAAAGTATCTATATAAAGTATCAATTACTATTTTTTGTTATTTGTAATATGTGTTCATAGTACTACTACTACACTGATATGAGAATGTTGAGAGGGATGTGTGGTGTTACAAGAATGGATAAGGTGAGAAATGAGTACATAAGGGGATCTTTGAAAGTTGCCATCTTGACCGAAAAATTGAGAGGAAGAAGATTAAGTTGCTATGGACATATAACGAGGAGGGATGAAAGTCACGTGAAATAATGTCAAACTACAGGATAGATGGGTACAATGTCATGTATGTAATGGTGGACCAAAAAAAGATGGATGGATTGTGTGACGGATGATATGATGATATGTGGTTTGACAGAAGATGTACCTATGTCATAATAGAGGAGTGTGGAAGAAAAAGACCAAACAATTGGAATATGGTGAAAGAATAGAGAATACTACTACTACATAATTATACCAATTGGAAATTTCTGGGGATCGTTCCACAAGATTATGGAAATGTATTGCATTATTAAAAAATCTAACAGAATCCACATACGCATAATGTAACAAAATAGTATAACAATGACTTATTACAAAATACGCAATATTTTTGGAACCGATTTCTACTAGACAACTTTTAAATGGACATAAATATGGTAGAAATGGGGGTAGATATGAAAGGTACATACCGCGCAATATAGCGCGGCTGTGCTAAGTCTCGGATACATTAGGGGTTGACACGCTATACAACGTATAATTTCTTTTCAGTTACATAATCGATGGACATTATGCTTTAATGACACTGCACTTACATGTTGCGTGTTTATTAGTAATGGGAATTGTAAAAAAACTATTTAAAAATGTGAACTACCTTGAAAAACATCATAATACTTATGAATTAAAGGGTTAAATTGTCTGTTATAACCACAGAATATATAAACCTTGTTATTAATTTAAATCTAATATAACGACACTGCAAAAAAAAAATAGCTGTGATTCTGTGATAGTAAAGTTTTCATATAAAAAGTACTTGTGTATGTATTTAACTAATAAAGTAAATTAAGCTCTTATGTGTATTTAACCTATAAAGTAGACTCCTTGCCACATTAGAAGTTCCACGAAAAATGAAGGAAATAAAAGTGGCAGCTGCGCTATTTGATAGAATTTTGTTCGTAACGTAAACCATGAAATAAACTTACAGCTTTAATTGTAGAATATTTGAATGTATTATTCAGTACTTACATCGATTTACGAGTCAGCAAATAATTAGTTTGGGAGGATTAGAGACGGCGATTGCAGCAGCCCTGCGTCTGTGGAACTTCTTTTATGACGCGGACTCTACTTATTAAATTAGACATATTGTGTATTTAACTTATATCCTATTTAAAACTCTATAGCAAACTATTGATACAGTTATTTAGTAGCATAGTTGTTCTTGTCATGTTTCCATTTAAAGTTAATAATTAATTTTGTTATGTACCCTCTTATTTCTAAACCATACAATCAACCATTTATTTAGTTAAATAATAATGTTATATCTATATTTATTCTGTGATTAGCGCCTGCTTTGTATAGAGTAGTTTGTCTATAATTTACACTCATTTTGATACAATATTTATCTTTTATAATGCAGTGATTGTGTACAGATTATAATTCAAAATCTCTCAATTGTATATAGACGGTATTCACTACATTTTGTTTTTATATTGGCAGACGTGATAGATTTGTACTGTGTTCTGTTTGTTTTATTATATGTAAAACTTTAAGTATAATGTTTAGTATAATATCTTGTATAAAATATTATCTGGAATTTCCAAACAGTAATGTATTCAATTCTTTTTATTCATAACACTTTAATTAAAATTGTTTATCAATGACTTCAATCCTCTATCGGTTGTGACAATTGCTATTTCATAATTATATACTGTAAAGCTGTTCGAGGGATGGCGAGGTGTTCGTAAAATGCTTGTAGAGTGTGAAAAGTAATAAATGTGTTAAAATCGTAAAATTCTCTGATTATAACTATGTGACCAGTTGCTGTTATTTTATTACCATAAACCCTTCTGAGTTGTTGCAAGTATTACTTTATACCGCCAGATTAGTTTAAAATGTTCTTCAAGTTAGTTGCCTGGAAGAGATTGCTTTAAACCATAAGCCCACCTAGTGTTTTTAGCATGACAATATTGTAATCGTGCATTTTTGTAATTGTTTATTCGGTGAGCAATAGAGTTATCTATCTATCCTTGTTCTATGTCCTATACTGTATATAACATGCATTATTATTCCTTATGATAGTAGTTATATAAAAGGTCAAATTATCTCATCGTGGGAAGGTACTATCTTCAAGGGCTAACAAAGCTCAAGAATTGACCAAACACATAAAACACTCCAAGCAGTACTAAAATTGTAACAACGCCTATAAGCAATCCAAACTTGAATGTTGAATGAGAATGAAACAACAGTACTAATCCTAACCCTGCTATCGGCCAGATCATAACAATCCAGCCGAGTGGACTGCGGGTCTCTTGGACCCCACTCGAGAACTTGCACGATTTACTCCCAAATTAGCTGAATTTAATACGCCTCTAGATTCCGTCATATGTGACTCGGTATTCTGTAAGGGTTACCATGATATTGTATTTGTTAAGGACAATTGGACGTAGTTGTGCTATTTAGAACTAACCAAAACTAATAATTTATAAAAAGTTGCATAGAACGGCCAGGCTATTTATTATGGCACCAGTTCAGCAGACAAGCAGCCCACCTGATGAAAAGCGGTTACCGTCGCTTATGGACATTTGTGACACGAAACTACCACCAATGTGCTGCCGCTCTCTAAGTGCAGACTGGAACCTGGCCACTAATGCCGGAATGTAACTTTTTTGTGTAGTAGTTGTAATGCTTTTTCATCTGTTGTTATAATTTTTGTCTCTGTATGTCTTTTCATACGAGTATCTGTGTAGTGTGAGTACTTTTGTTATTATTAAATTTTGACTCTGCATGTCACTGAAATGTCCCTAGCGGAAGATCGACATTGGTTGAGAAACAGCAATCTACTGAGCTAGAGCTAATTTAGAACTTCATCTTCATGGTTTTTTTTATATTTAGTATTTCTCATTGTATGTAGTTCTAAATAAATCTTTTATTTTCTTCTCTTTCTTTCTTCTTTCAAGAAAACCTTCTTTTCTGAAAAATATGTTTGATTAAAAACGTTTTTAAACCTAAGATATTACACTATTTCTACGAATAAAATGTAGTCAATAGTGAAATAATCGGCTTTCAATACAGAAAATCTTTCTGAAACTTCTTAAACCAACTCGCCACAATATGTATAGTTAATATGTTACAGAACCATTTAAAGCATTCGAAAATATGTTTCAAATTGAATTGAATAGGTTATAATTTCAAGTATCGGTTCTTGCACGTGTATTAATCTGAAATGAGTGAGTTCCTTAGTTATTTTTTCTATAACCTGACATATTGCAAAATATTAAATTACCACTAAGAGCCGTTTTCTCGTAGTCCCTTATTATTGTCACAAAACTACTTCCGCAAGGAATCCAAGCAAAAGTTTGATAATAACATTACTTAGGTACCTTATTAAATTGTGTACTCTATATACCGTAGCGGTTAAGCCAATTCACTCCAGCCTAATAAACAAATTTGACCTTTCCTTGCTCTTAAATTAATTATTAGCAAAAGCCATGTTGTCTTGTTCTGGTCAATTTCATCTTTGTACTAAGACGTATAAGTCAACAGAACTTAAATTTGAATTCTTGTCTTGTAGCCATAGGCTTACAGCGAACAATGAATTAATTCGTAGAAATTTCTTGCTAACGAAATCAACTTCGTTGACTAGGCGACCCAAAGAGTATTTTATGCTTAAACTGGAGGACAGGACTCTTTGTTAAGTAGACGATTGCCTTTTCTAGTATTGTTTATTTATACTACTTACTTGTTGTATTATATAATTTTGAAGTCGGTACTAAGTAAAACGGGTTTGCCCTTTACTTAGCACTTACTTGAAAATTATATAAACCAGCAAATAATCATTAAACTGTTGTAGAAAATATGTATTTCTTGTTTTGTTTTTATTTTTTGATACTGGATTACGTGGTTGTTTTTAGAAAACTTATTTATAATAAGTATGTTGAAGACGAGAATAAAAAATAAACGAGAGGTTTACGTTGATACAAGGTATATTTCCAAGTGTAACGTCATTGGTGGCACAAAAACAACAGCAACGCATTTCAAAAAATTAAATTTTAATTTGACACATACAAAAAGTTTGTATGTCCATCAAAGTACACTGTGTCGATAATGCTCCTTTAACTCTGATTACACTACACTTATTTACGAAATCGGTTGCAAGGGAACGCATAGTTTTGATGTTGATGTTATGAATAACTCTGATAATCAGCGTAGTGTTAATGCGGAGCACGTCGATGGCGCTAAAGACCCAGGAAAGTCTGTAAAACACAAAAAAAAAACACTTCAAATCTCAATAATTTTAATTTTCTTTATAACAATACTAATTACCAGTCTTGACTTTAAGTCTATTGTCTATGTAAGTGTTTCATTATAGAGTTAAAACCACTTTTCCCTTCAAACATATTATAGACGAGAAAGGACGTGAGGATAGACGTATCAAATGATTCTTACTTTTTACGGTAAAAAATACTGCACGGATTTCCTAACTACCTAAAAAAACAACAAACTGATATTATAAATGAGAATGTGTGTGTTTGTATGTTTGTGACGTTTTAAAGCTTTAGATAAGCAAGAGATCGTCATAAAATTTAGCACACATATTGGGGGTATTGAATAATACCTTTCATGCAGAAAAAAGTATTGTTCCGAGGAACAGACGAATATAGCTGCAAAGATGGCGCCCGGGTCACTTATTATTGGCGCCACCGTTGCATTCACTAACAAATACATCTTCATGGTAACAAAAATAACAGCGACAATGTTTGTGAAAATAAAGTAATTATAACATGCTCACTTCGTGACATACATAACAGTTTTTGACGTGAATAACGCCGCGGGCAAAAGCTAGTAGGTTATAGTTTATGAAGATACAATCTTGAATTAATCAAAATATAATTATAAGTAAATGTCAACTAAACAGTTGTGGGTTGAGCTACTAAAATAGGACTTATCCCGCCGAAATAACGGACGCAATACACTCCCGGGTGGGTTGTTAACATGTGCGGCCAATCTCATGTTTCTACATCCTGACCTTTGATTTAATAACTTTATGTGAACTGAAACTTGGCTTAATTAAATCCCTTTGATAATTCACAACACTCAAGACGTTAGTTAAGTCTTTGAGCCTTCTACGCATTTTATTAACATCTACGAGCCGTAAGTACGGCAGATGATATTATAATAATAAACTATTTAGTTTTAGTGAAGGCATATTTGGTTTGCTTTTTAAAATTTTACATGCGCTCCAGTTTCAAGGAACTCCCCATGCCACCTTCAAGAGTATAGCGATCCTTGACATTGTAAACTACGTGCAGTTCAGGTACTATCTCGAAGGCAGGGCAAAATTTGCCTCCAAGAAGCTGGGACTGCTAAGCCGGTCCAAGCAATACTTCAAGGCTGTAAGTGGAGTGCTGCTCACATTTATGGGCTGGAGCACCAGCCTATCAGCTTAATGCTTAGACTGTATTTAACGACGAGCCGTCCGCGCACTTGATGCCCACAATAACAGACGGTCCAGATACCATTGATCTTCGAAGAGACTGCGCGTCTTTTTGCGTATTCCACCGAGTGTATAACGGGAATATTCTGAGGAACTTCAGAATGGTGCCTTCGTCTTTATTCTACCAGCGCACTGCTTGCCATCGGCCGGGCGTTCAACCGTATTTTCTTGAACCACTTCAGTCATATACGCAACGTTTCTTGTGGACACGGTGGGGATTTGGCATGAGCTCCGGGCTGAGGTATTCTCACAGCGCTACGATACAGACTTTTTTAAAAAGTGAAAAGTTTGTCATAAAATATTTAGGAGACCGGCAGCACGTTCGTTACATTCCTGGTGTTGCTTACGTCCATAGGTAACGGTAACCGCGTTTCATCAGGTGTCAGCCTACTTGCTGTACTCCAGCAATAAAAAAATGGTGTTTGTGCGTTTACATGCAGTAGAAGTGACACAAAGTGTAGGAGGAATCCTAAATTTCGTGACGTCTTCTTCTTCTTACTCTGTGAGCAGGTGGTTTCCGCAACTCAACGACATAACGCCTAATAAAACTACGTTTTAACGGTTTTAAGCGCGGTAATTTATTAGGTTTTGGTTTATCCGATGTTTCGGCCACTTTTCAGTGGCCGTGGTCACGGACGACAAAGGTGACATTTGTCCAACGAGTATTGTTAAAGTTTTATTTAGCCTACCGCCAACTTGTTCATTTTAATTATTTAGTTTTAATTTTGTTTATGGTTATTATTTACTCTATGGGAGCCTAATCTAATTTACCACCGCTTCACAACATGTTGTGGCTTGAAGAGAAGAAGCGGCGCAAGAAACTCTTCAGCAAACATGCCTAGTTCAATTTTTTTTATATAATGTTAAAATGGGTGGAAGGATAAATAAAAGAAAGAAATTATCAGTCAAGTTGGTTTGTATTCCGTTGCACGCAGAAAGAGCTCACAGTGTCTTGAGGTCTGGCAGTTGATTTTTGCTGGGTTTGGCTTTTAATAGTTTTGATGATCGGATCCCAAACAGGTGGTACTTGCCAACCATCTTCTCTATTGAAATTTGGGTGTTTTCTGATTTCAATAACATACATACTTAATAAAACTACGTTTTCATACAAGTCGCGGAAACTTAAGAAAATATGACATAACGCCTATTTTGCGTGCAAGGGTGGATGAGGGGTTACGCCATCCAGTCAGCTCCTCTAGGAAGTCCACTAGTTTTTTGACTTCACTTAAGACTTCTGGCTACCTGGGGCCTCCAAATACTTCGCCCTGTATTGGGCTACCTCTCCGCATCAAAGCAGGACATGGCCAGCTAAAGGAAGATTGAAATTTTCCTTTATAGAGCGGCAACACATTGGTAACTACAACATTTGTAAACCCAGCTTTCATTCAGGCCGTCTGCCTGTTTAGTGAACTCACGAAAACAAATGTACCAACAGTGTTATTTACAAAAGCTCTTTACATGTTTAAATTTAGTTAGTTCATTACAATATTGTAATATTAATCAAACTGCCGACTTCTGCCGCTGTTTTCATTATTTAAATGAGCCTACACATACATTTCAATTAATTAAGTTCAAAGAGAGATCAAATTTAGCGTTCCACTAAATTATTTTTTTTTTAACTCGTAGACGTTTGTTGATTTAGATCTCCTTTATAACATATTATTTAGTCCTAATAGTCCCCAGTACCTTAAGGAACTTTTTAAATTCAGAACATATTTACTATACTATATTATCAATATAAACTCTTTAACGTGTTAGAGCTATGCTGGAATCATCGTGCTGATTATAATTCTTAGGGTCGGCTCGTTCAGCCACGCTCACACTGAAGTATATAAATTGCTCCAGACAAAGCTGACGTTAACAAACATTACCACGCAAAAGTAATAACAAAATATTATTAATATTGTTACAAGTGCGGGACTCGAATTAAAAATGCCGTTGGAATTACTATAGAATTTATTAGATATATAGTTCACGTATAACACAGGTACAAATATAACTGAACATAATCAGTTTAAATTTGATGCGTGATTCAATAACATGCGCAACGTCCGTCACTATATAGATTATTGGATGCACACACGTCTTGCCTCGCTTGTGGTTATCACTTGACTGCCTCACGCCTCCGTTGGGGCATTGCTTTATACCGTACAAATATGTCTGGTCGACCGCGAGGACTGAATTTTCCAAGAATCACACCTGGCTAGTGACTACCATAAAAATTACAATACACAATGGCCTGTTTTTACAATCACAAATTTTAAGCACAAAGTAAACAAAAGAAGACAGTCATAAACCAGTTTCAATATTATTCGATTAAACGCCGGCGGGTGATAAATGTGCTTTCTTTACAGATATGTAGGTGGCCCAAATTGTAACAATAAGTTTCAAACATAAAACATCAAAAAACAAGAGACATAATATGTTCCGTTCAAGTTAGCACAGAGTCGAACCGCATTACAGCAGTCCTTCACCATCTGAGAATGCGGAGGAACTAACCTCTGTTAACGAAGTGAGTTTGCTCTACTTCCCGGAGCACTCTCAGGCATTGATGCGCAGGATTAAATGGGCATTACTACATTCTAAGTCTCTTGCTTTTCCTATGGGAGGCAGGTAGATTTACTGGAGTAGTGGCCTATAGGGAACGTCTTTACTTTGCTGAGTCTCCGATCATGCTGGCGGACGATTTTGTTATTCCATGCCATCTTCAGTGGTTAACTCTCGCTCGCTGTGGTCTAATTTCCCAACAAAGGACCCGGTAGTATACGAAATTTATACCCCCTGTATTAACAAAAAAAAAGTTAAACCACATCGAAGTGTCATCCTAATAGTTAACATAGCCAATTCACCCTTATCTTCACAACAATAAATAAGTAATAAAAAAATATCGCTTGAACACGCGTGCCTACGAGCGAGCAACGCTTATTGAAGCCCGTGCATTCGTGAGAACCCAAGTCCTACTACGCGAACCAACGCATTTTTAACCGACTTCCAAAAGGAGGAGGTTCTCAACTTGGCCGGTATTTTTTTAATGTATTATATGTACACCGATTACTCTGAGATTTATGATTCGATTTACGTGATTCTTTTTTAGTTTGATGCGGAATAGTTGCCATTTGGTCCCCTAAAAATTTAACATAGTTTGGCCCAGTAGTTTTCATTTTACGATCATTTTCTTGTTCCCGTTTCTTGGGACCTATATTTTTTAAGGTGCGTGGCACCTTTCGTAGGCCTATTATTTCGTACCCATAGCTAGACACTAAAAAGGAACAATTAAAAAAAAACTTCGTTTAAAAAAAACGACTTTGAAAACTAAAAAGTATAAAATAATTTATTTCTAAAGCTATTTTTATTTTCTTTAATATCTTATCTTTAATACATATTATTTAAAAAACCTTGAAGCCTGTGCAAAATAAAACATAAAAATTACTATATTTTGAAAATTACTAAGCACCGACTTCAAGATGTTTTAGATAACATGTATTAAAAATAGCTTTAGAAATAAGTTATTTTGTACTTTTTAGTTTTTGAAGTCAGTTTTTTTAAACGGAGTTTTTTATCCGAGTTTCATCATACACTCGCTTAATTGGGAACTGGTTTCCATCACTACTAAACGTGAAAGGGTGCGAATGCGCGCAATTTCGCTTTAATTATGAAGAATTTGAGGCTTCAATGCGGTTCGACTTTGCGCTGGCTTGATTAGATTTTTATTGGTATATTGATATATTATACATACATACATAACTTCACGCCAGGTCCCTTGCGGGGTAGGCACGAACAACCGAGCGCCATTCAAGTTTATTCTTACACACCTTACTTGATATATTATATCTACCTATATAAGTAATTCAAACACTCATTAATCATGTCGGTTAATAAAAATAAACAAAAACTAATGAATCGTTATCGGGTTCTGAATGCGACAGTATAAGTTTTCTTTTGCTTAACAAAACGTAGTGAACGTAACTCGAGGCGGCCCCTTAAGTTTGTAATATATAGACACCGTAATGTAAATTTTATTCGGAATAAATTACATTTTTCTCAGGTTAAAGTATCTTAAGGGCATTTGCATTACAACCTTGCGCATTTAAGATAATAAAATGGGAGTTTGTCAGTTCAAGTATTGGAGAAGACTATTAGAAGGAAAGAAAGAAAAATAATCTATTTGAAGAAATACGACGTAATTACATTGGTTACATATTATTATTATTATAAACTTGTTGTACGCCGCATTTTCAGCAAGCAAGGTTGGCGTCAGTATATTGTTGTGCCGGAATTATATCCGACACTAGTAACGACAGTCATACAGTAAGTAACGAAGTTCGGAGATAGTTGGCTAAAACCGGTGTAAGCCGAAAAGAGAAAATCTTTTATAATATATACACTTCCATTAACCGGTTTTTTATTCTATTTCTTTCAACGTGTGTTTGCGTGCAATTGAAAACTTGTTGAACCAAATGGTTACACTTTACAGATATGCGGTAAAAACCGTTCAAAACCAGTTTATTTAAACAAACCTATTTAACGGTCTTTTGTGACCAACAATAGTTTGGTTGAGATTAAAGTTCTTATGTACTAAGGCTACACAGCCTTAGTGAATACACTCACCACATTCATAGTCGTAGATTTTGTATTCTTTCTTTACTAAATATACATCCCGGTTACCACGCGTTCGAGCTTCCGACTCAAGTTTTCGCTTGTACATGTTTACTAGAAACTTTTGCATTAAAACTAGTTAATCATTACATTAATACGTGAAGCAAAGACTTTGTACCCTTTTTTACGAAAATAGCGGGGACGGCGCACTATGAAATTTCGCATAATTATAGTTTTATAAAGAAGGAGTGCAGAATAATATTTTTTATTAAATTGTGCATAAATAATACAGTAAATCAATAAAAAATACATTTCACACACTACCATGTATTTAACACACACACACGCATATACACCACTCTTATGTTAATATCAAGAGTGTTAAAGCCTTGGCGAAATCTGTGATTATAAAAGTATAGTCTTTGACAAAATAACCTTACTAATGTTCAAACTTATAATTTAAAATAATTATGGTCAAATTTCAACCACCGGGCGACCACTAGTTTATGTAATTCTCTGATAAACAAAAGTAAAACAAGTTCAAGGTCAATCTTTTGACATTTGACTTTAGATATTGATAATATCTTTCAATATTGATTATGAATAACCCAATTTTAGCGAACCTATAAACCTCGTATAACTTTAATAGATAAGGGGGTAATTTTGTATGATTTGTCATATCCGTTTGTCTGCGCCCGTTTTTGTATGTAACGGTTATTTTTTGCGAAAATTAATGGCTTGTACGGAAGAAATTTAGTAATAATAGATAATGTTGTATTTGCCGCTAATATTGAGTAATTAATCATGCCATTAAACAATATTTTTAAAAACTTTGTTATAAATTATTACCATCTTTTAAAAAACTAATAGAAAATTACTAATATTAATTCACCATAATTTATTTTGCAAAATTACAATGTAAAGTGTGAATTTACCAGCCATGGGCGGGTTGCGGCGATCATGGCGACAACTGCACGCGGCTGGAACTGCACGCGATGTGGCAAAGTTGGTAATCATGGAATAGGTGTAATTTTGCATGTTTTAAGGAAAATTGCACGAAAAATATATTACTTTAATAGTAATATTTATTTTGTAAGTATATAAAAAGCAAACATTATTTTCAACAAAAGATCCGTTGAATAGATTAAGCGTTATAATTATAATAGGAGTGGTGAGGCACCGTCTATTTATTTTTCCATGTTACCCGAACATTGCGACGGGCAGACGCCATAGTCTCCATATTCCCAGACCCCTAGTAACACTAGCAGTTCACCCCGCTAGACGAATACGTTTAGTTCTCATATCTATATTTTTCCAGGCCGTATTTAATTCTTTATAATGTTCAAATAAAGTTATTATTAAATTCATTAATGACGCTAAAATAATTTATTACTAACAACAGAAATACAGAAGGAGGAAGTCTAGTCAATCTTCAACAAGCTTATCTCGCCGCACGCATAACATTTGAAACATAACCACGGGTTTCTCCTATTTGTCCCCTGTCCAAAAGATTGATGCGTGACACTTCACCTCCCCCCGCACTCGTGTCCCCGCATAATTGTAGGGGCCAGAGGCGATGTCATAAATCATGGCCAACTGGATTTGAATTCTACGGTGACAGCTCTTTGAGCTATCATGAATATTTAAACGCTTTATTTACTTAATGTTTACATTTACATTTATGCAAATAAAGCTGTTATATTCATTAATTTTTTAGCGGCAGCATAGAAGAAAAACACTGTAAATGGCAATAGCTTAGTAAAAGTGTAAGGTTCTAAATTCTACACATGTAACTGGTACCCTAATCATTCCTGTCTCAGGTTTTGGAAAATGTATTATTTAAAATACAAATCAAGCCAGTCAAAATAAAATTAAAACATTCAAAAAGAAACTTACAAAACTTTTCATTTACCCTAATTTGAATAAATCCTTGATACTGTCTAGACATACGAATCGTTCCGAGACATTTATTTTCCAAAAAAGAAGTTGTATACATATAATATGATAATCAATAGATATAGGGGCTGATTTTTCAATCACCAGATAAAAGTTCTTCAAAGAATAAAACACGCCTTCTTCTTGTTCAGCCAATCTCTATCCACTGCTGGACGCAGGCCTCCCCAAATTTGTGCCACATATCCCGGTCTCCCGTCGTCTTCATCCCGCCCCCGCCATCGACCTCAGTCCACCAGTCTAGAGGGAGTCATACGCTGCGTTTGCCGAGACGTGGTCTCCACTCCAGGGTATATTTGCTCCATCGGCCGCCAGGCCTGCGACAGACGTGAGCGGCCCACTGCCACTACAACTTGTTCATTTTACGAGTTATATCCGTTACCTCCGTTCTCTTACTGATATCCTTTTTTTTTGGTTCTCATTGCTGAATAAAACACAACATGAAATAATTAATACTTCCAGATGCATGAATAAAACAGTTGAATTGTTTTATCTTTACTTTCAGCCAGGTAATAATTTTTCCGATATTTAGTATAACAATACTTACCAGTCAGTTTTTGGAGTAAAACTTATAATTTCATATTTTGTACGAAACTTTAAAATGCTTACCAAAATAAAACTGACAAAACGAATTTTGTACTAAATGCTTCTAAAATATAACATGAATCGCTCTGTCCAGGAAATGCCATAAATTATTTCTGCACTTTTGAGCTCCGCATATAGAGCGTACGTCGGACCTTTCCTTGCGTAGCTAAACTGTCAACTACCGTAAATAATTTGCAGTAATAAAAAAGCACAATCCACTTTTAAAATCCAACCGCAACTTATCCGACTGACGGAACCCATAAAAAGAGGGTTCCGTTCAATTATTTTTACATCAGCACCGGAAAAGTTCCGGATACGATAAAGTATCTCCCGGAAAAAGATATTTATTCGACCAGTATGATATTTTCTATTCAACAAACATCGCCAAGCAAGTATGAACCGTGTCCTAATACACATAAGGTTGAGTTGTAATGGATTTTTTTACCGCACGTTTGATAGTTTTCTGGTAAATGGAAGGAAGTTCTGGGGTGTGAAAGTTATAAAACATCTTATGTCTAGGCACGAAAATGTTGTGAAATTGTTAGTCTTCTTCCTGAACAATTAACTACTTACACTGTTATCGATATAATATTTGATTGTATATCTAGACCAAAAAAGATGGATATATATATATATATATATATATATATATATATATATATATATATATATATATATATATATACAGCGTGTTTCAGACCTTACGACAATAAATCAGACCACGTTTTCTTCATGACGTACTCTGCCCAAATATAACAACGAATCAAGGTAGCTTCTTTGGTTTAGCCACAGGACCTCCTTTTTCATTTCAGAATTTTACAACAACATGTATCTGTTATTGTGACTAAATCGGTAGGTTAGTGACCACATGTATCATGTTGCCAGCTCGTCTCTTCATCATTAAACGCGGAAGTTGTTCATTCTTACGCTCTCGCTCATTACAATGAAAAATATTAGGTGCGAAAGGGACAAATACTTTTCTTTTTGTCAAAATCTGCGCATCAAACAAATGCCGCAACACGTGCGCCGTCAAGTTAGTACTAATTAGTGCTGTACTAGTTCACATCGTCGTAATTATCGATTTTGGTCTCGCAACACTTCAGTTAAATTTACACTTCATAGTCTATTAAAATAACTTAGGAATAATTTTTAATTTACAAAACTAAAACAGGTAACGAGGATAATTTCGACAGAGACGTCAAAAACTGCAAAAATTTCAAAAACGCTTGTTAAAATATTACAGAATAGATAATACGAAAGGACTTGATAACGATGTTCCCATGAAAAGAAAGGTTTTATCACAGAATTTAAAGAAACCAGCGTTGAATTTTATTTTATAGTGAATAAAATATTATTTTGAATGAAATTTCTTAAATTGTGTAAAATACTAAAAAAAATTAATTATTTTAAATCTGGCATGTATGTAATATTTTTTGTTACACACAATTAAAAGTAAGTAAATCACATATTTAGCAAACCATAGCATGGACATGTCGTTAGATACAAGTTGCTAGCCCCCGCATTTTTAGGTGGATTTTATTGGATAGTTTATTATTATCATTAGTAAGTAAAAGTTTATTACGTATTAGCATATGGTGATAATATGAAATGCTATGATGATATGATTTAGATTGTTTAAAGTAAAAAAAATCTTCGAATAATGAAGTATGGCTATTTAATAAAATGGCTCATTAAAAAAACTTTAATAAGATATGTGCGCGATTATAATACTATAAAAAAATAAATAATAGTGTACATTATAACAAGTGAGAAATATTGATATCGACTGCTGGGACTCCGGACCTGAAGTGACACCACTAGAAATTTGTGAAACTGACCTATCCTATACTTATTTGTTTATTTTATGTCAGTTTTGAGCCGGCCTTAAACCTATAACGTTGTTTGAATCATTGCGCACGAGGTTGGCAATTTTGAATCTATTTATAGGACTTTATGTTTATTGATATAAGAGAAATTAGTGTATTGAGCGTGTGAACAATAAGTGATTTTTCAAAATGCCTCGGTATAATTTTACAGCATCGGAATATGAAGACATGATTTTGATTTACGGGGAATGTCGCGGTAATGCTGTTTTAGCTATCCAGACATACCGTGAAAGGTATGGGCACACCCGTGCTTGTCCGAATAATGGCCGCACGATTGTGCAAGCTTTGCAGAGGATTCGGGAGAATCAACCCTTAATTCCGCGTTTGGATAGTGCCCCTTCAAGGGCTTCCGTGACACGTGATGAACAAATTTTCAATTATTTTTCTCGCAATCCAACAACCAGTCTGCGTAGAGCTGCTCGACATTTGCGTGTAAACCATACAACAATACATAGAGTTTTAAAACGCGATAAACGGAAACCTTTTAAGTACCGGAAAGTACAAGCTTTGATACCCAGAGACAAGCCTGTCAGAGCAGCCTTTTGTACTTGGGTTATACGACAAAATGACGAGAATCCGGACTTCTTGTACAATTTGATGTGGACTGACGAAAGTACATTTACAAGAAACGGGTTATGGAACCGACAAAATCTTCGGTATTGGAGTCACGTGAATCCACATCTAGCATGAGAGATTTCCCATCAGTACAGATTTTCTGTGAATGTGTGGGCTGGCATACACTGGAATGTTATCATTGGTCCGGTTTTTATTGAAGGTAATATAAACGCTGCGAAGTTTTTAGAACTTCTTAATGGAGTCGTTGCCGATTACATGGATGAACTACCACTAGCGGCAAATAGACAGATGTGGTACCAACTCGACGGAGCACCAGCTCACTCAGTGGTGTCTTCTAGAGAGAGGTTGACTGAAATGTTCGGACAGCAGTGGATTGGCCGTTATGGCCCATCGAGATGGCCACCTAGATCACCGGACAATTTATGGGGATATGTAAAAAATGATGTTTATTCGACAGATATTGATACTGTGGAGAATTTAAAAAACCGAATAATTACGTCTTTTACTAAATTAAAAGATATGGCTGCCACTAGTGACCTATTAACGAGAGTTCGACATAATATTCAAAGACGATATAATTTGTGTGTTCAAGCTGATGGCGGTCATATTGAAAATTTAAAAATTTGATTCGAGTAAAAATTTCGAAATGATAATTTGATCAGATACTTATAACTCAGTGATTAAATGAATGAATGCCTTGTGGTGAATAATTTGTGAGTAGATATTATTAGTGATTGTTTATGTTAGCCCGACACATGATCCGTGCTGACATGTTGCCGTACTTACCAAGGTCAGTGAACCAATATTTACAAGATTTTCTGTTTTTATTCCCTTTTTATCGCAATTAATTTGTTCGGAAATTGCTTTTTTTTAATTTTGACATTAAGTTTGATTTAATAGTACCGAAAAATTTGTATGGAGTACGACTGCTAAAATTATGATTTATTGTCATTTCAAATGAAACACGTTGTATATATATATATATATATATATATATATATATATATATATATATATATATATTAAGGCTTATTAATAGCTTCTCTTGGTCTAGCTATTTATAAATAATATTATTATAGCTGTTAGCTATAAAGCCCACCAAATAAAATAAAATATTATGCTGACCCCAAATAATTAGGACAAAGAAGAAACTTTCAAAATTTGATAGCATACATTTTGTATAGTTTATAAATGTTTTTATATTTTCTGAATTCCTAAAAGACTTTGTTTTATGACACAAAAACAAAATCACCTAAATCGCTCCCGGTGATTAGGAGGATTCTAGAACCCGATCTCAGCGCCACCTACCGGTTCTAATTGCGAATCTAAACCATCCGGGACTCCATTCAAACACACAAAAACAAAATCACTAAAATCGCTCCAGGTGATTAGGAGGATTGTAGAACCCGATCTCAGCGCCACCTACCGGTTCCAATTGTGGTTCTAAACCATCCCGGACCCACTCAAACACACACACAAAATCTCATCAACATCGGTAAAGTCGTTCTCAAGTTATGCTTACCAACACATTTAGCGATTTATTTTTATATATAAGATAGTAAAGAAATAAATCGTTATAGTTAAATAAGTATAGTATATATTACCTGGAGCAAATAGAATAAATTATCATATTTCGAAAGTAAAATATATTTTTGTAACAGGGTTCTGAATAAATTATTAACAGTTGGATTCTGTGATGCGAATTTTATATTAAGGAAGAATGAAATCATGCTTAGTAAAGTACTATACTTAAAAGTGATTTGTTTTATGATGGTTATTATGAAAGTGAAACCTCTTGAAATCGTTGTGATTTGAAACTCGATGAAATGAAAAAGCGACACTAAAAGAGCTAAATACATAAGTCTATAGAACTAAGCCTGTGAGAGAATGAGATAGAATACAATATATTCAATAATTTCAACACTATGCGCATACAGATAGAGTTGGAAATGGTTTGAAGTTTTTCGTTTATACTTTAAATGGTGTTTTCCAGCTTAAATAGATAGATAACACTTTATTGCACACCAAAATATACAATTACAAAAACATTCCATGTTTACAATATTTTCTAGGCAATACAACAGGCGACCTTATCGCTCAAAGCGATCTCTTCCAGGCAACCTAAATAACAGAGGTTGAATCAGGCGAAATAGGTGGTGCAGGAAAAAGGTAATAGATACACAATACACAAATACTCAAACTAATTTAAGAAATAAATATACAAATACATACATATATACATAGTCATATATATACAATAACACATAAGTTATTATAATAAATAAATGTCTTAGCATGATTATATTCCGTAAATCAGGAATAGCTATTTATGGACAAATAGTGTTTTCTGAGTAAATTTCTAAATATAGGTAAGGATTTGGCCTCTCTGACAGTAAGAGGCAGCATATTCCAAAGTTTGACAGCCTGCACCGTAAAAGAATTATCATAATAGGATGAAGCGTGTGCAGGCGTCATAAGTTTTCGATATGTATCATGGCGCAAATTGTGGGCAGTGGATAGGCGAAGGAATTTAAAACGTTCCTTAAGGTACTGGGGACTATTAGCAGTATATAATAATATGTTATAAAGGAGAGTGAGAATGTGAGTATTCCGGCGAAAATGAATAGGAAGCCACTTGAGTCTTTTACGATATTCGGAAACATGGTCATATTTACGCAAACCAAATATGAACCTGATACAAAAATTCTGAAGCCGCTCAAGGTTATTCAGCTGTTCTAAGGTTAAATCTAGATAGCAGGCGTCAGCGTAATCATGTATGGGAATTCCTTCACAACAAAGCGCAGGGTCGACGGGAGGAGAGGTTTTTTAGTGGGTATTGAGGTTGCTCGCCCGTGCGGCATCGCTCTGAGTCTTCCACACTCCTCAGTGTCAAGCCATCGCGGACGAAGCGCAAACAAAGCATACTATTGCTAGCGTTATCGCCCCCGATGGATGCGCGCCGTTTCCTAGTGACGGCCCTGAGAGTGCGTAAATCGGTCAGCATTTTTCCTCGCCTCAAACAAAAAAAAAAAACAAAAAAACATGTATGGGAAGCAAGAGAGACTCAGCAAGCGTAATCTTGGTAGCAGTGGGCAGAAAGTTTCTTAATCTTCTGAGTGATCTCGAACATAAGAAGACTCTGCGACTTAAATCGGTGATGTGAGGCCGCCAAGACAGCTCTCTATCGATGATTATGCCGATATTTTTGACAGTATCGCTCAGAGGAATATGTGTCTCGTCAAAAATAACCTGTGGTAAGTAAGCAGGACCAGTTAACTTTGGCATTCATCCTAGGGCTACCGACGATTATCAACTGAGTTTTCTGTGGGTTTACGGCTAGTCCAAACTTTTTGTTCCATCTTAGAATGTGATCTAGGTCAGTGTTGATTTTCTTGATTGCAGTATTTAGTGAATCAGTATCACTTTATACGTAAATTTGTAAATCGTCAGCATATAGGTGGTAGGAAGAAGCCAATTGGTCGGAGATAGAATTTATGAAAACAGCGAATAAAAGAGGAGATAAAATAAATATATTATTACGATATAATATATGAAATGTGACGTCACGAAATTTAGAATCCCTCCCACCCCTTGTCACACTTTGTTCCACTTCTAAAGCGTGTGTACTGACCACACATATATATTGATGGGCAAAAATCAGGGGGGATAATTCGGACTAGACTCCGAAAATGCAATCCTTAGAATTGTTGTCTGTGTGTCTGGATGTTCCTGCTAATCTCGAAAACGGCTGGATCAATTTTGACGAGACTTTCACTGGCAAATAGTTGATATTACAAGGATTAACTTTGGCTACTTTTAAAATTAGGGTCCGCGAAAAAAAGTTCCACACGGATGAAACCGACGCCGACACAGTTTGTTATAAATATGTTCCCATTTGACCACGATCATATTTAATATTGAAGATCATGAAGTCGAAGGTCAAGTACGCTTACCTAAATAATACAGATTGTATTTTTCGGTAAAAACTGATTGGTAGTGCATTCTAAAGCTCTGCCGTACAGAGAAAGAACGTGGAGGCAAAACATTCCGTTCACATTGGTGATTCCACTGTGAAAGGATGGCGTAGAACAACCGCTTGGTCATCTAAACTTGGTATGGTGTAGGGGGAATTTTATACAGGTTATATCGCCTGTATAACGGGGAGTGTTCCGAGGAATTGATTGATCTGGTGGCAACGCCTCATTTTTACAATCGTACCGCTCCATATCTACTGGATATTCAACTACATTCCCAAGAACTCCAACGCACAACTACACAATGATACTCTAGAATGTCTGTTCCAAGTACGACAATGTTTTGGGTGGAACTTTTCTCCGAGGATTTCCCTCTGCGCTACAACACATAGGGATGTTTATTACAGAATGGAGCCATAAAATGTCTTAAAGTCCCCCAACGCATTGGCAATGCCTCCGATGTTGCAAACGTCCATAGGTGACGGTAACCACCTTTCATCAAGGGCCGTCTGCCTGGTCACCTACTTCAGGCAATAAAAAAAATGTGTATGTGAAATTCATATAGGTACGTCAGAAGTGGAGCTTCAGAAAAGGCGCCTACGAGAGAATCAAATAAATATAGAGCATAAGGATAATTATAAGGTTTATTATTTTTATAATAAATTATTTTATATTTTAATGCAAATTATTACATTTTATATACTAAAATATGACCATGTCACTGAATATCGTAAGAAGCTCAAGTGGTTGTCAATCTCATTTCGCCGGAATGCTCACCTTCTTCATTGATTGATACCATTGATATTGACCCTATCTTAAGGAAAGTTTTGAACTCCTCCATACTTCTCACACCCGTAATTTGCGCTCCTCTGCTAATCTTACTTTAAAAATACCCGCACACGCTTCTACATTCTACACAAACTCTTCGCTGTGCAGGCTGTTGGACTGTGGAACTCATTGCCCGAAAACATACTACAGCCAAAATCATTCCCCACTTAAAAAAAAGGTAAAAGAATATTATCTCTGACTTTAATTAATATTTAATATCAAATTGTATGTATTTTAATTTCTAAATATATTTATTAATATTGTATATGTTTTATTGCTATTATTAATATTGTATAGCTAAATTTGTTGCTATACACATATTAATAATTTATATATTTGGATATATATAATATTAATATGTGTTATTGTCTATTTTCTTTTTCTTAATTATATGTATTGTGTAATATCTATGTATCCTATTAATTACAAGTATTTGATTTGCACACCACCGTCATACACTCTTGATTCCTTTCACACACTCCACAGCTCGGGTTGTCTGGAAGAGATCGCTCTAAAGCGATAAGGGCGCCCTTTGTTCCTGCCTTGACAGGAAATTACTGTAAATTATTTACTTTTGGTGTTTGGTGAACAATAAAGTATTTTCTATCTTCTATCTATCTACATATTTAAGATATTATAACACATATAATTCGTATTGCATGTTTTAACTTTGAACAAATGACACGAGAGACTTATGATAACTAGACCATCAACGCACCTGGCTGCCGACTCCTTGTGATCTCATATGCTGACCTAACCAGGGCGATGGCGTTAGCTCGCAGAACCCACAAAGTTGCTGACAGGCCACCAGAAGCCACAGATGGCCACTTAAAGCCCGACACGGCCACCGAACACCAATGTATGGCCAACGAGAGTTGCTGCGAAGCCATCACCATGCGGAAAAGCCTCCAGCAGCTCCAAACCCAGTTACCGGTGGGTAGTTGCTCACTGAGTTGCAGCCGGGGTTAAGAGGTAAAAAAAACCTACAGACCCCTAACCTCCTCATTACAGACAACGCGGAAGAAGACCCTGGATGATATGATAACTTCTAACTGATTCTAAAAAAGTTACACTTCAAAATCAAAAAAGTAAATAAAATACTTTATGTGAGATTCGAAATCTGATGTTTACGTGGCTGAAGTCGCATGTGTTTGAATGATTTTATCTCCTATAATTTCAACCATCATAATTATTGGAAAAAAATATAAAATGAAAAATAACTCAAATCTTTATTGGAATCATGTAGTCTGCGAAATGTAGCTGCAAGTTTTTTAATTAAAATATAATGTCTAACTTTGAGCACTCGCAGCACGAATATCGGGCTCCAGTTACTGAGTTGTTCGGCACTAAAGTAGGTAACCACTCGAACAGTGTAAGTGCTAAAAGTGTGGCTATCGATGCAGTGGCGGTTTAGTTGATTGGGTTTCAGCAAAGACTAACATAAAATGGATTTACTTCATCACTGTATAACTGTAAAAATCTATACTAATATATAAAGCTCAAGAATTTGTTTGTTTCTTTGCTTGAACGCACTAATCTCAGGTCTGATTTGTAAAATTCTTTCAGTCTTAGATAACCCATTTATCGAGGAAGACTATAAACTATATATCATCACGCTAAGACCAATAGGAGCAAAGCATCAATGAAGGATGTTTCTAAATTTGGGTTTTTTATTAACTTACTTTTTATTATAACTATTCCAAGCGGATGAAGTCGCGAGCAGAAGCTAGTCAATAATATATAATAAGCTAGCGGTCCCTGCAGACGTTGTCTTGATCTATCTTGTACCTCCTACCGGTTCCAATAGTGAATCTAAACCATCTAGAGATCCACTCAAATACACAAAAAGGTCATCAAAATCGGTCCAGGAGATTAGGAGGATCCTCGAAACCCAGCCCAACCTACTGATTCCAATTGTGATTCTAAAGCATCCAGGGACCCACTGAAATACACGTAAACAATTTCATGAAAATCGGTAAAGTCTTTCTCAAGTTATATGCTTACCTTTCCTGCATTCGGAGTTTTTTTGTTTACTTCGTATTTAAAATTTAAAAACATCCTATTGTTATCGTACTTATTTTATGGCCGTCATTAGTGTCGAACTATTTCTTGTTGTTATTTCATTGCGTCGAAGCTTGCCAGATGTGCGGATTAACTCAGTGAACGCGGCCCCTTTGTCGGTATTATACAGTTTGGTATAAAACGTGCCCGAACGGAGGGGTGGGGCAGTCAAGCGACTATTACGATACTAGCAAGGCGTGTGTAATACTTTCGATTAGCGATATAGTGACGGACTTTGCACGTGTTATTGAATCGTGCAGTTTCTACTGGCTATGTCGTCATATTTGTGCCTGTTTTATTCTTGTTTGTACAGTTCTAATAAACTCTATAGTAATTCCGACGGCATTTTAATTCGAGTCCTGTATAGCTCGTAACAATATGTAGATTTTCTGAAATTGTGAACGGACCAATGGTAGAAATATTTTAAATCTAAAGTTTAGATATTAAAATTACTTTTATTCATGAAATACATGTTCCTGACGAATGCTATTGCCATTATTATTTACTATCTATAATATTGTTACGTACGAGCGGGGGTACGCTCTTATGGATTGGAAGAAAACACTAGTTTTTAATTTAAAAGCTTTTATTGACTTACAGTCAGGTACTACGTGCGGCTGTGCACGTAGTACCTGACTGCAGGGTTGCCCCTATACGCACGACCAACGATGCACAGTTCCGACGATAAGTTGTCACACCCTCAATACCGTCACCGATATTGCGCGGACCACCTCCAATATTATCGCGTGTAGCTCGCTTCTGCTTCCTCTCTCGAACTACGCTACACACCTCCTTCACGTATCTGTTCACCAAACTTGTCACTAAATTTACCACTTAATTCGTCTCTGTCCTCTATTAACCTTCTCTAATAACCCTTTAGTATCGCACTTGTCGTTCACCGTCTTGTACTGAACTCAACTTTAAACTGCCCGATAGGCGCGCCTTACGCTGTTTATATACCTGGAAGAATTTTCTAGAACCCATCTATATATCTCTGTCTTTTCTTTCCCGAACCTTCTGTTCGGGAACTTTCGTTTATACATCTATCCCTTTCTAACATCTCTCTATCTCTTTCTTTCTTTCGTCGTCTATCTCTGTCTAACATCTATCTATCTCTTTCTTTCATTTATCGTCTATCCTTTTCTAAATATATCCGTCCTCGTCTTTTTGTTCTAGATTTTTCTAGATTTTTCCAAAAGTTCTAAAACTAACTAGATGGTTCCACCATCATTCGCCACAATATTATAAAATTCTAGGCATGCCGTGTTTGTACATTGAAGCTATTTAAAAAATTAGAACTGGAATACTACACTATATAAACGACGGAGAACACGACGCATTTTATTTAGCTTTCTTGTCTGTTGTTTTGTGTAGACTGTTGGTTCGGGATTCACGTAAAACCCTTCCCTCCTGCGCCGGCGCGCGCTCCCGCTATACCATCCCACCTATCCTATCCCTCTATCTCTTTCTAAATGCTGACAATAACCATGCCTCGCCTCTGGAGTTGCACTCTCAATCACTCTCTATTAGGTGGGCCATCTGCCTTTTTGCCAGCTTGGCAATAAAAGGAAGTAACTTAGTGGAACAAAATTACGTGTACATTTTCATAGTGCTTTTTGGAGTTACTCCATTCTATGTTACCTAATGTCAGTGGTTCAACTTCGAAGGGCTCGCGTGCCGAAGCCGTCGTTACGAAACCAACACGTAAGGGATACTAAATGATGACTGGTCGCTTTTAGGGTGACGAAATTTTAGGGGAGGAAATATGTGATTTAATTTGTCAATTGATTTTCTCACCTGACTACAAAGTGAAATATTGTATATTATTTTACATATTATTTTATAATTTCAAGAAAATATTTGCTAGTCGAAAGATTCCAAACATTCTGGGCGCATATTGTCATTCATTCGTTGATTTTGAGGCGGTCTTGCGACACATATTTAGTGTCGTTATTTAATTAATAATCTAGTGAAAGTTACTACTTTAGTAGTAATAGTATTGTGGCGACCGAGGGTGGAACTGCCCAACAGCGTAAATCAGTTTTAGAACTTTTAGAAAATACTAGACATTTCTGGAAGGAAAAGACAAAGACGGATAGATGTTAGAAAGAGATAGACGATAAACGAAAGAAAGAGATAGATAGATGTTAGAAAGAGATGGACAATGAACGAAAGAAAGAGATAGATAGATGTTAGAAAGGGATAGATGTACAAACGAAAGTTCCCGAACAGAAGGTTCGGGAAAGAAGAGACAGAGATAGATATATGGTTTCTAGAAAATTCTTCCGGGTATATAAACAGCGTAAGGCGCGCTTACCGGGCAGTTTAGAGTTGAAAGTTGCAGTTTAAAGTTGAGTTCAGTACAAGACGGTGAAACGAGAAGTGCGATACTAAAGAGTTATTAGATAAGGTTAATAGAGGACAGAGACGAACTAGTGGTGAATTTAGTGACAAGTTTGGTGGACAGATACGTGAAGGAGGTGTGTAGCCTAGTTCGAGAGAGGAATCAGAAGCGAACTACGCGCAATAATATTGGAGGTGGTCCGCGCAATATCGGCGACGGTATTGAGGGTGTGACAACTTATCGTCAGAACTGTGCCTCGTTGGTCGTGCGTATAGGGGCAACCCTGCAGAGAGGTACTACGTGCGGCTGTTGTAAGTCAATAAAAGCTTTTAAATTAAACACTGGTGTTTTCTTCCAATCCATAAGTGCGTACCCCCGCTCGTACGTAACAGTATATTATAGTTGTTATATACATATATATATATATATATATATATATATATATATATATATATATATATATATTCTTTGTTACTATTGTTCTTTTTTTTCTTTGGTGTGCCTGTATCAAGAAGCTGTAATGATGAAGTAAAGATTTTTAAGATATTCTGTATTAAATATTTTTAATCTTGCCGAATTATCTAGGTAACCTATATTGACAATACAAAATTCTGAACGGAAATCTCAAAAAAAGGAAAGATTAGAAAAAGACACCACAATACTTGTAGCTAAAAGTTTTTTTCTAAATAACCAATGGAACAAAATAAAACGATCTCTCATGACTATGTAAGATATTATTAGTTAAATCTTGAGAAAACATAATAATGATTTACTGTTTGGGACCTGATCATCAAAACTATTAAGACCCAAATTCAGTAAAAACCAACTGTCAGACCTCAAGACACTGCGCACTTTCTGCGTGCTCCAGAACACAAATTAACTCGATTGACAAATTCTGTTTTCGTTTTACTTCCTACGCATTTTGATATTATATAAAATTATGTTGATGACTGACTGAATTGATCGTGTACTAGCAGAAGGTGATGTCAGAACCTTAACAACAGACGAGCGTGCATGACAAGAGCTATGAATGTCAAAGAAGCAAGTGAGGTGTGTAAGAATAAGCCTAAATGGCGCTCTGTTGTTCGTGCCTACCCCGCAAGGGACCTGGCGTGAAGTTGTGTATACTATGTATGTATGTTGCTGACGATTTTCTTGCGCCGCTTCTTCTCTTCAAGTCACAGCATGTTGCGAAGCAGTGGTAAATGAGACTAGGCTCCTATAGAGTAAATAATAACCATAAACAAAATTAAAACTAAATAATTAAAAAGAACAAGTTGGCGGTAGGCTAAATAAAACTTTAACAATACTCGTTGATAATTGTCATCTTTGTCGTCCGTGACCACGGCCACTGAAAAGCGGCCGAAACGTCGGAATAACAAAAAACAAACAAATTACCGCGCTTAAAACCGTTAAAACGTAGTTTTATTATGTATACAAGTAGCGAAAACTTAAGAAAATATTACATAATTACTACTTAAAAACTATCAATATCCTACAACTACTGTTCATTTTAGAGTAATTTTACACACTCTTAGAAAATAAAACTGCACAACTTCTTTTCAGTACCCGCCAAAAATTCCTTATACTCATTTTTATTTAATTGTTTGCAATAGTGATGTGCTATACAACAATACATACATCTGCACGTGACATATTTTTTATTGCCCTAACGACCGGCTATTTTGGGGATTTTAAAACTGTCATTAATCAAATACCATAATACACAACGCAATGTCCATTGTCCTTTGAAACACCAGTGGGCGGTTAGGAGAACGATTTATGAATTTTCTCACTTTGTTGTTATAAGTGATGGGGACGAAGTGTACGATATCCGAAAATTCATTAAATAATTAAAAAAATATCTGTCGTGTCTGAAATAAGTTTCAGTATTTTATTTATTGTTGCTGTACATTTTCAAGTATTTCGCAAACAACAGCATTTTCCATTAGATGAGGCGTCTCTTTTTATTAAATGCTTTATTTGCATCATATGCATGGCACCAAAAATTTACAATAAGATTCCACAAAATATAAAATCGTTAAATACGAATTCTTTTAAATTCTATCTCAAAAAGTTGCTTGCTAATAAATGCTATTATCCTATAAATGAATACATAAATGATAAACTATAATTCAAACAAACAATGATAATCATCATTACCAATTACAAAATTATTTCTATTGACTGTTATAATATTATCTAACTATGGGACTGTGGACGCTATTTATTTATTTAATTGTCAAAATTTTGACATTCATAATATTTTAATTAATTGTATAAATAATATAATATTAAGACTACGTTTTAACGGTTTCAAGCGCGGTTATTTATTTGATTTGGTTATTCCGACGTTTCGGCCGCTTTTCCGTGGCCGTGGTCACGGACAACAAAGATGACAATTCCAACGGGTATTGTTTAAGTTTTATTTAGCCTACCGCCAACTTGTTCATTTTAATTATTTAGTTTTAATTTTTTTCTGGTTATTATTTACTCTATGGGAGCCTAATCTAATTTACTACCGCTTCACAACATGTGACGTGGCTTGAAGAGAAGAACCGGCCCAAGAAACTCTTCAGCAAACATGCTAGCTAGCTATGCATTTATAAAAATCTATAGGCCACGGTATTTCTATTAGAGGGATAATTTCCTTGTTTGCCAGCATCGAAATAAATAAAAAGTAGAATTTGATTAGTAGAATTAATTAATTTATTATTCAAAAAAGGTTACACACCTTTAGGCTATGCATTACATACAGCGTTTGAGCATATAATGGAGCTTATTTTGTAGGTCAAACTTATACGAAGAGAAGAAATTCATTAAAATTAAAATTATCTAATTAATAACGAAGTTAAATAAACAAAACAACTGTATTCAATATAGGGGAAAAACTTTTATTGGTGTAAATATCTAGTTTTGTGGTATTTTTTAATATGATCCAAATTTACATAATTACGACTGCGGTGCCCGCGACGTCGTCCGTGAAGAATTTTTTTTCAAAACCCCCCAATTTTGAAACATTCGTCATTGGTGGTCCGCTCCCACTGGTCTTAGCGTGATGATATATAGTCTATAGCCTTCCTCGATAAATGAGCTATCTAACACTGAAAGAATTTTTCAAATCAGACCAGTAGTTCCTGAGATTAGCGCATTCAATCAAACAAACACACTCTTCAGCTTTATATATTAGTACAAGATTTATATGGTTATGAGATATTATACACTACGCTTTGGATTAACTATAAACTGTACACACACTGGTCATAACTTTTACTCAATTATCCTGTTTGTATTCCGTACCCGATTCTATTCGAAATTATTCGAGGACGTTTGCCCACTTAATCGAAATCATAACGTATATTTGCGGATATTTTTATCGCCCTTCACTCCATCCCTATATTTTCTATATCGTATGATTATTTTAATCGTTTTTATTACGTTCGGACACGAGGGGAAGTTAGAGGATGATACCTCCCCAAGATTAATGGTTAGACATCGTTATTGAAGTAAAACTTTCTTAGAATCATTGTGATTTGAAACTCGATGAAACGAAAAAGCGACACAAAGAGATAAATACATAAAACTATAGGACTAATCCCGCGAGGGGAATGATATAGAATACATTATATTTAATCATTTAAACATTATAATCGTACAGAGAGAGTTGGAATTTAAATGTATTCATTAAAATACATAAGTGTTATATTATTTTATAAACATATTTTTTAAATTACTGTAAATAGATTACATCTTCTTCTTCTTATATATAAAAATGAATGTTTGTCTGTATGTCCTTTATAGGATCGTAAACTATTCATTTGATCATGTCATGATCTTTAGCAAGTTGTTGTGCATGAGCCGAAGAAGATTTCTGAGTTGGTTCACAATTGGACCCGGTAGGTGTCGCTGCTGTTGGCATATCGATTGAAGCTTTTCCGGGCAGGACGACGTCTGCCGGGACAGCTAGTGTTTAATGAAATACAGTCAAATACATATGCTGGTGTGCATAGACGGATCGCTAATCGCTGTTTAGCTATATAGTTTTAGCGATTGTTTTATTTTAACCATTGGTTAAATTTCTATGCACACCAGCCTTAGTTTTCCTAATTATACTTATATTGATGAAATAAGAACTTTCATACTTTAAAAAAAACAAAACAATTCAGTAGCAAATATACATTAGATTTAACATTACGGCCTCATGCTCGATTTCATTGCAAAAATTGCATTGTACGAGAAATAAGGCTTTATTTTGGACATTTGAACCACATGTCCAGGGGTGCAAATAAATCAGATAGCGTGTGCGAAATCACGTCCAATCCAACGTAGCTTGTTAACGCAAGGAAACCTGACCACCTGGCTCGATTATTCGCTATACGCTTAGTAATGATGCGAGTTTTTGTTTTGTAATAAAAGTTAACATTAGAGCAAACCTCACAGAAAAACACGTATATTTTTTGTAAGTACTCGATTAAATAAATAAATAACTTGCTAAACAATATTACTCAGTGACACTTGGCATCTTTGTCTCCCATGATCACGTATAAAATATGTACTGAAAAGTGGCCAAAACGTCAAAGTAAAAACCTAATGACGTCTGCACACACTGCAAAGATAATAAATGCACTGACATTAAAATATTTAACAATTAATAAACACATGCGTATCAATATTATTATTTTTTTTGTCTTTGTTTTTTAATCTATGATAAGTATATTTTATTTCTATTATTTTCAATAGGTAAAGGTGGTCTGGAAGATATCGCCGGCGGCGATAAGACCTCCTATTATATATATGTAACTTATATAATAAAGAACATTCATTCATTCATTCATTCACACACTTCATCCTATTATGATAATTCTTTTACAGTGCAAGCTGTCAAACTTTGGAATATGCTTTACTTTACCTCTTACAGTCAGAGAGGAGAAATCCTTACCAACATTTAGAAATTTGCTCAGAAAACACTATTTGTCCACAAATAGCTACAAGTATATCTGATTAACACAATATAATCATGCTAATACATTTATTATAATAACTTATGTATTATTGTATATATCTATATATATATGACTATATATATATATATATATATATATATATATATATATATGTCGGAGGGAAGCTATGACTATGACGATATGACGATGTATTGTTGACTGGATGTATACCGCACAATATCATTTGTTTACATTTTAATTACTTCTAAATTTCTTAACTTAATTTAATTTGATTTGTTAAACGTTTCTATAACTTAAAGATCGTTCTAACCTAATAAAAGTTATGAATATTGTAATTTAATAAACGACCAATCAGAGCAGAGCTTATGGCGGAGCGGGGTCAGACGCCCTCTATACTTTTAGTAGTATCTACTTCGGTAGACTGAGGAGTTTTTGTGGCACATTTGGTTGGTGGCTACAGGTCGAGTTGGACCTTTGAGAGTTTTAAAGAAAGTATTGCAGTTGAAAGTATGAGCGGGTGCCCTGAACCCGCTGCTAGGTCTAAACTATGTCAATGTTGATCAAATCTAAATTAAAAGTGTATAAACCGTGGCTATTGTGTTTTATGCTAGCATTTTATCCTGATGACGCCCACTAAACCTGCTATAACTAAGGATGATGTCGTGAGAACGAGGCCGTTCTGCGATATATATATATATATATATATATATATATATATATATATACAAAAATACATTATATAATTAAATTAAATAATATTATAATTAAATTAGTTTGAATATTTATGTACCTATTGCTTTTTTCCTGCACCACCTATATCGGCTGATTCAAATCTCTTTCATTTAGGTTGCCAGGAAGAGATCGCTTTGAGCGACAAAGCCGCCTATTGTATTGCCTAGAAAATATTGTAACTATAGTCTGTTTTTGTAATTATATACTTTGGTGTGCAATAACGTGTTATCTCTCTCTCTCTCTCTCTCTCTCTCTTTAAAAGTAGAAAGAAATACTTAAAAATCGTTGAAACGTATTTTTTATTAAGTGTACTAATGGCAAAAGAAAATACTAAGTAACAAAATAATAGTAATATCACGAGGAAAACGGAGCACTTGCACGTCGCGTGTTTATAATAGGAGAACCGCAGTTTAATCGAAAAATCGTATTTCTCCCGTCGTTAGCAATCGGATTAGCAAGTATTTGCATTTTAGTTAAAGGTGTCTATAACACTTTACGAGCAAGTTTTAATTCATTCGTATTTAATTTTCTTGTTCAACACAGATGTATACGGGCCACCTCTAATATCTGATTTTTTATAATTTCGAAATTTCCAAAAATAAATTTGCAGTGCCATGCAGACTACATCTTCCTCTCAATTTGTCTCCAAGGAGTCAAAATTACTATGACATATAAAGATAAACGGACGGATGGACATGAAGATATCATAAGATTTCCTTTTTTGTCAAGATGACTAAGGAACTCTAAAAACCCAGAACTTTACTACACTAATTAAATAAAATGAAATGAAATTAAAATTTAGTTGTGTATGTTAGAATACATAAAATTTATACAGCTCTCATACTATACATTATTATGAGTTCATAGGTTATCCATAGGGTGTATAAATATTACATTGTCTTATATAAAATCTATTATTGTTGACAATTAAAATATTATTGACGTTACGACGGAAAATTAAATTAAATTAGAGTATTGTTACTGTACTTATACTTCTTTATGTGGAAATTAGAATACATACAAATTTTAAATAACATTGTTACGAGCTACACAGGACTGGAATTAAAATGTTTATTTGAACTGTACAAACACGTATAAAACAGGCACAAACATGACTGGACACAACCAGTAGAAACTGCACGTTTTAATAACACGCGCAGAGTCCGTCGCTATATCGCTAATCGAAAGTACTACACACGTCTTACCCGTATCGTAGTCGTCGCTTGACTGCATTACCCCTCGGTTCGGCCATTGTTTTATACTAACTGTATAACAAAGGGGCCGCGTTATGAGTTAATCCGCCATCTGACAAGCTTCGACGCAATGCAATAAAAATAAAAGGATTAGTTCGACTCTAATTACAAGTATGATAACAATAGATGTTTTTAAAGTTTAAACACGAAATAATCAAAAGAACTCCGTATGCAGGAAAGGCAATAAACGGCGTTTTACGACATGCAGGTGTGCGTACTTTGTCGGTATGTAACAATATTAATAAGTTGTAATGCATCAATGTCTTGGAAAATACTGTAAAGTTAAAAATCGCTTTCAAACATCATGAAGCGAAGGCACAAAAGTCATTAGAGTTTAAAAGAAAATCAAATGATACTTTGAAACAAACTTTGACATCAACAGTGTATTCACAAAAGAAACTTCTGTACTTATTACACAAATAAAAATTGCTTCATTCAACGTCCAAGACCGTGATAACGGCCAACAAAGTTAAAGGATAAATTGTCCGGGAGCCTTCAATTCTGACTTTTTTACTGCTCTCTCGCCGGAACTCAAGATTGTGGGCCCAATAGGGCTCGGGCAGGGTTTATTTATCGCCAAAGACGATTGATTCTTGAACACGTATTCAGATTTATAAAATGCGTGTGAAAAAGGCTCGTGTTTGGTAATAAAGAGTGATATATAGAACCGTGCTTTAGGGTAGAAAGAAACTTGTTTTCGGTTCCGGATTTTAGCAGCATGAATTTGTTGTACAATCTCGTGTTCCAAGTCTGAGAGGTAAATGTGTGGAACCTAAACTTGTAAATTAGCTCTGAGTCTGTTCATATTTTTTATATAACTTAGCTTCTGCCCGCGACTTCGTCCGCGTAGAAAGTTTTTTTTAACTATACCACGGGGGCTCTTTAATTTTTTGGAATCAAGTATCCTATATGTTGACCAGGGATATAAGCTACCACCATACAAAATTTCATTTAAATCGGTCGGGTCGTTTCGGAGATTAGCCCGTACAAACAGAGAAACAGAGAAACAGAAAATTTGAAAAAAATCTAAATTAGTTCTATTTCACTTCTTACGTCCCCCTGACTCGGTTTTTAGTTTTTTTATTGTACAGCAATTTGACCGCTACAGTTTTATTAGATGTATACATCTAAGCAGATAAGGTATCTATTTAAAAAAAATACCTCATTAATATTACCATCTAATCTAAAAAGATTAATAAGTAATTAAAATATAACCTAAATTAACTAAAAGTATTCTAAGAAAGTGTCCATTATTTTATTTTTTTATGGCAGGAGTTCAGCAGACAAATGCGCCGCTGCTCTCTTAAGGGAGACTGGAACCTGGTCACTAGAAACACTAGAAAACTGTTAATGGTTATTAACAGTTTTCTTATTATCTCTTTGTTCATGTGTTCTTTATTAATAGCTAGCATATAACACTACACTATTTTTTGTTTATAAGCATTAGTTCAAATGGTTTTGCCCTTTTGAGCCTTCTCGTTGTTTCCTTGTTGGCGAGGAGCTGGATCGCCTCGACATTCACGTGATGATGAAGCCGATGCTCGTGGGTTTCCACGTACTTTCTAATAAGTGAGAATAATAGGTGCGAAACTCCACTTTCAGGTCCCGATGGAGGTCGCACTTTCTAACGTACCATGATGCGTTTACAATACTTTATTTTGGAAGAAATGTATGATGAGTTCATATATATGATTCTAAAAATATTATAGCACTTAATTTAATTGAAAAAGCAAGGAAAATTAGTTTAATAACCTTAGATCAGCTTATCCATTTTTTATATTTTAATAAACTAGATGAAAAACATTTTTTATTTATTTAGAAAAGCTGATGGCTCGGGTTGTCTTATGCTAATTTTTCAAGGTTTTGGAATTGGTAATTTATAATTCAGCAGTTTCCTAGAAACCCTTTTATAACTATTATAGGGTTTTTGGTTAACCGTGTCCGGAAGTCCGAAAGTGTTCTGTGAAGTGGCTAAAATGTCGGAATAATAAAAATTAAATAAATATCCGCTCTTAAAACTGTTAAAATGTGAGTAAAAGTAGTTTTGTATATGGGGTATTTTCAATTAACAAAAGACTTTATTCACCTTTATATGGACTTCAAAATACCACGTGGACGAAGTTGCGGGCACAGCTAGTTGAATATAAAATACTACAAACTACTTTTCCATTTAGAAGATATTTACCATTAAAGAGAATCGGACGGTGATTTGAATCTAACTAAATATTAAAGTTTCAGGCACACGCTAATAATGCTATAAAAATTAATTCACGGTATTTGCCGTAGACCGCGACACGCAGCTTGTCATTTTTGTGGGTCATATCACCATGGCCTTATTGCATATAATTTCCTCCTCATTGTTATTATAATTAGCTACAATTATGCGATGACAGACGATAAATCTTAGTAGCTTAGAGAGTGACGGACTCACGTTGCAAGTAACGCTAGTTCCGACTCACGATTGGGAGCATACAATGGACAACGCAACTTTTATAAAATCAAAATCTCTGGCCGTCTACGCGTATTTAAAAGAAATCTTGCAGTGATTTATCCGCAGCAGCAAAAGCGTTCTGAAGGCTATTGTGGTAAGGTTCCATAAACCCGTTCAACAAAATTGGGCAGTGGTGATCATTGGCTTAGAGTAAGTTATGTAAGTCGGACCACAAGGCGCTCTGGTCTCCGCCATCGTTTCACGGTGGAAACGCTGCCAGTGCGTACTAAACGTTTTGCCTCCACGTTCCTTCTACGTACAGTAGAATTATGGAATGCACTACCAGAGTCCGTGTTTCCCGAAAAGTACAATCCGGGTATCTTCTCGTGTGCATAGGTACTATCTAGGTAAGCGTGCTTCATCTTCGACCGCGTCATCGTCCGGCATTGGACGTGATCGTGGTCAAACGCAAACCTATTAAATATAAAAAGAAAATTGACGAAAATTAAATATTTCGTCGGCGTCAGTGTAAGGAACTTGTAACTACATTTTTGTTAAGTTTGCTTGTAAGCAAACTGGCAAGAAAGTCCACTCGGCAAGTGGAGCTAATGGACCCGATGCCTCGTCTACCTCGTTGAGACTTTAAATATCTGTTTACGCCCTTTTTGAAGGGCCCCATATTGTAGCGTTCTGGGAAAACCGTGGGGGATTTGTTCAAAAGCTTGCTCACGTGTGGCATTAAGGGACGAGCACAAAGTAGGAAGTGTGTATGAACTCCCAGTCCCTGCCGAGCAGTGTGGTGGTAAAATGGCGATGTAGGCTCCAAGTCAAATTTGTTGCATATCACCAAAAATTTAAAAAAAATCACCAACAATGTGGTTACAAGGTTCTGCACTGACGCCGATAATATGCGGGGGTGGGTGACCAGAGTTGTCATGTAAGTGTAGTCTCTGATCACATCCACAATTATGTACAGTGGTTGCAAAGCGTCTTCTTACTCTTCAGCCCCGGGTTCAATCAGATACGTAGGTTCGTTACGTATGTTATTTATTACAGATAATTACAATGTTAATGCGTACTGATTTTATGTTACTCAAGGGATACAAGTTGGTATTTAGAGAATGGCTTTTGAATTAACAGAACTTCAACGTCAGAGTGCCGCCGTTGGATTGTGCGATTACGAAGCAGCGTGAGGTTTCGATGATGATCTTGCTCTGTGTCTGCTGCATGTTTAGGGTGCTCTTATATACTAAGTCGTTTGATGTTGACGACGCAGGTTGCCGATGCAGTTGAGTCATCGCACCACAGGACCGCACTCACTACAACAACTACTATAACAATCTTGAGTTGTGTTCCGGCATTGGTGAGCAGGTTCCAGTCTCCAGTTAAGAGAGCAGCAGCTCATTTGTAGCACATTTGGTGTTACAAATGTTCATAGGCGATGGTAACAGCTTTCTCTCGAGATAGGTTGCTGCCTGTCCGCGGAACTCTTGCAATATTTTTTTTTATTGCAAGAGTTCCACGAGAGAGAGAGGCAAGATATTAACCTCTTAAAAAATTATGTGCCCCTCAAAATTTTTAAAAGCTGAAAACCTTCACGGTAATATAATACTACACATTGGGTACGGGTTGTCTGGGAGAGTCATTGCTAGCGATAAGAACGTCAATTTCTTTGTTTTCTTTCACTTTATCTTATTCATTTGCGATAGGCGCATGAAACGTATCCTTCCATACTTCTCTATTCTGGCATGTGTTCGCTGTCAAGCCTTCACAGAGCAAGATGGCCCATTGTACTTACTACATGAAAGATTTTAAATTCTGTTGCAGTAACTTATTTTTTCTTTGCATTTAAAAGTTCTATTCTGTGTATGTTTTAGTACCATTTATTTCAATCACTGGTTATTAAACTCTCAACACTTTTTGGCACCTTCCAGTCTCGTCCATATTTTCACCATTAATAATAAATTATAGAGCTAGCGAATCGAAATTAAAATTTATATCTTTTTTATACGTCCATAAAATCAAGAAATTTAATAAGATTGTATTTAATTTAAAAATGAACCACAGTTTTATGTCGCGTTATAATATTTCACTTTATTGGTTTATATTATAGCGCGTTATTTTATGATCCACTTAAAAAGATTAATTTAGTAGATTTTAATACAGCTTTGATCCATTATATAAATTCTTGTTAGCTGTAAATGAGTGCTATTAATCCGCATTTTGGTTTAAATAAAATAGACACAGATTAAGGTATTAAAACTCGAAAATTTTCCGGCGATAAGGGAATTAGAGTTTTCTTTAGATTACGATTAGAAGAAATAGGATTATTAAGATGCTTTATATTAAATGCGGTCTCTAGGGAAGTTTATTATTCTATTATTTCAAAGAGACAATAATGTTATTAAAATAAACTATTTATAACCGTAAAAGTTTCGTCGTGTTCTGATTATTATAATAAGCGAATGTTCATTTATTACCTATCGTTTTTTTTAAATAAATAAGTAGAAAACACATACGCATATTGTATATTCCTAAGCTAAGTACATAATATTAGCGGCATAACTTATGAAGCTGTTTGTATTATGGATAATATACGAGTTAACCGAGTCTAATCGTTGCACTGAAATAGGAGAAACTCCACCAAGCTTGAGATATGGGCCCTCCAGAATCATTTCAGGTTGTAACCGGTTGTAATAGCGCACGCGCAAGCTCCACGTCAGATTGAAATCTTTCTTACACCAAGTTCCTGAGACGATCCATAATGACAATGAATTAGAAAATTTTCGCTTATTGTATTTTTAAAGATGAAAGTCCAGGTATACTCTGTACGGGCTACGGCGAGACACCCATACACATGGTAATGATGATAAGAGAATGATGATGATAAAATTGACCGTAAAGAATAATCACTTGGATGGCTAAAATTATATATATTGAATAGAATACTAAATACTAATGATAAATGATAATGATTGATAATGATAAATGATAATTATTGACAAATTCTATAAAATGATAATATTTACTAAAATGATAGTGTACTGATGTACTGTACGCGACACGTGAGAGCGACGTGCATGTTCGCTGCTTGATACGAACTCTGTGTTTGGTAGACATGAACACTTATGGGTTTTAATAAAACCCCCTACATAATTTACGTAGCCCAATAACAATCTGTATAGATAGTCCATTAAAATTTTACATTTGCATTTCTTAGAGGACGCAATTTTATTTTTGGGACATGTGTGGGGGGTCAATAGAAGCTTAACCTCAAGTTTGTGGGGTCGCCACCCTTGTCCCCCGGCCGCCATTTTGGAAAAAGGGGTGAAAACACTTTTTTCGCGATATCTCGGAAACTATGCGTCTGACAAAAAATTTGTAGTCATAATTTGTAGCAAATTGTTTTGCCTACAAATATGTTTATATAACTTTTTGCCCTAAATTAAATATTAATGAAGTTATAAGAAAAAAATTGAGAATTTTTTTATTCATTCCTAACTCTTTTCTTTACCATAGAACTTACCAAATTTAACTTATCAAATGTTAAGCAGGTAGAAAAGGTCCCCCGTTTTTCCCGCCACCTATGAGGTAGAGTCCGCAGGGGCGTTTTTTTAGCTATGTTCTGGCGAAACATGCAGCAACATTATGGAGATATCAAAGTTGATGGAAGAAAATGAATTTGAAGATGAACTTCCAACTATGACTCCAATTTTAACTCCATTCCTCAAACTTTCACATTTGACGTTGATTTAGATTCTGAGCCACAGCCTGGACCATCGAAGAAAAGTCGATTAGAGTAGCTAGCTAATAAGTGATTAAAAATATTATGATGTCGACGATTACCTTATAAGCAAAATGTCCGTGGAGTAGGTCTACTGGGGATACCACGTAAAAAAACGCGCCTACGGACTCTACTTCATAGGTGGCGTCCTTAAATTGTAAGATTTCAATGGATTAAGAGGCCAATCAGTAACATTATTTTAACCTAATATGTGTAGCGTCCTGAAACTTCGCATAAGAAATCAATAATGCACATATATCGTAATCACAGAAACATGAGTAAGAATCTCTAACCACTCGTTTCATAGCTAAACACATTCAGATATATTGCCAAAATGATACAAAGAATGGGCTCAAACTGGCCCGGTGATCTCCAATCTCTTCTTATATTGTCACCCCAAGCCTCGCAATAGAGTCTTTATATCACCTCAAAATCATACACAAACAATTTAATTACCATTTAAATATAAAACAAATGTATGACTTCTCAGTTTACTGCAGATCGTAGCGCCTGGCTCCACGCACCGCTTAAATACTATAAATTTCTTTAAATTACTGTCAATCAAATATTCATAAACTACAATATTTGGCAACTTGTTAATACGTGTTACAAATGCCACCAAAACATTTGGCAAATATGACGGCATCGCATTGATTAACCAATCCTTTATTAACTGCAATAATAATAAATATCTGTCTTATTATATATCGTCATCGTCGTCGCCAGCCATTTGTAGTCCACTACTAAACATAGGCCTCCCCAAATCAGCGCCACTCACATCTGTTTTCTGATTTCCTCATCCAGTGCCTACAGGCGTCCTTGCACAGGTCGTTGGTCATTCGGGCTGGAGAGCGTCCGACACTACGTTTACCGAGACGCTGTCTCCATCAGTAATGTCGGTTACCTTGGTTCTCTTACGGATATCTTCATTTCTAATTTTATCCATAAGAGAAACACCCAACATAGCTCGCTACATAGTCCGTTGACCGACTTGGAACTTGTGGATCAATCCTGCCTTCAGTGTCCATGTCACGGCCCAATACGTCAGGACGGGGAGGACGCACTGCTCGAAGACTCGTCTTCAAACATTGCAGAATTGTCAAATAATTTCTGTTTTATTATGTATTATATTACCTATTGCTTCGTGATACCTAACATAATCTATCAAATTACGACATTATTATACGAGCAATTACTTCAACTGTATATATTCATAACGTCTCCTTTAAACATATATATCAGCTGTCATAAATTTAGATTGCCAACATATGCCAACTAAGACATCTAATAATAGTATATATTGTTAATGAATAGACTTATCAGAAACAGTGTAACCATTAAAGGCAGCGGTTTGACTGGATGTTGTGTACCATCTATGAACCGACCGCACTGTATCTGCCGTTTGCAGTACCGACCGCAGCCACAATTGTTATCCACAGTGTGTTTATGTTACGAGTATGATATGTTGTTTTAGCAGTTTGTCGGTTGTAACCCACTTTATAGTTGCTGTACAAAGTAGGATATAACTCCTTGGATCAAGTGTTGAACACGAGTACTTATAAGTTTTGTAAGGTTTTCAACGTATGGTACTACCTATCTGTATCAAAAGCCGAAAATAGATAGGTTCATTTCTATATTTCAATTTTAAAAATAAACGAACTTAATTGCTAGAATATCTTAACTTATTGTATAACAATATTCTGATATCAATACATATAATAAAACTGCTGAGGTCGAATATCTGTACAATGAAAAAAATTTCAAAACCGAGCCAGGGTGAGAAGTGAAATAGAACTAATTTAGACTTTTGTAAGGGCTAGTCTCCGAAACGACTAAACCAATTTGAATGAAATTTTGTATGGTGGTAGAGTATATATATATATATATATATATATATATATATATATATATATATATATATATATATATATATATGTCGGAGGGAAGCTATGACTATGACGATATGACAATGTATTGTTGACTGGATGTATAACGCACAATATCATTTGTTTACATTATAATCACTTCTAAAATTCTTAATGTAATTTAATTCGATTTGTTAATGTTTCTATAACTTCAAGATCGTTCTAACCTAATAAAAGTTATGAATATTGTAATTTAATAAACGACCAATCGGAGCAGAGCATATGGCGGAGCGGGGTCAGAGACGCCCTCTATACTTTGAGTAGTATCTACTTCGGTAGACTGAGGAGTTTTTGTGGCACATTTGGTTGGTGGCAACAGGTCGAGTTGGAGACCATGGAGTATTTTAAAGAAAGTATTGAAGCTGGAAGTATGAGCGGGTGCCCTGAACCCGCTGCTCGGTCTAAACTATGTCATAATGTAGATCAAATCTAAATTAAAAGTGTATAAACCATGGCTATTGTGTTTTATGCTCGCATTTTATCCTGATGACGCCCACTAAACCTGCAATAACTAAAGAAGATGTCGTGAGAACGAGGCCGTTCTGCGACATATATATATATATATATATATATATATATTTATTTATTTATTTATATAGGTATATTAGAGGAAGTTAGATACAATTTGAAATAATGAAAATTATATTATTTTTGTAACAACTTCTGTACTACATTCTGGCAAAGAAAGACAATACAAGTAAAGAATTTACTTAAATTACATATAAAAAAAGTAATGTATGCGGTAACAAAGGTTCTTTTAAAGCCCATCAAACTGCAAGACCAACCTACTTTATTACACAGCATTATTCTGTGTACGTGCATAAAGTGCCCTAAGATTCAAAATACTTGTTCTGCAGGAATTTTGTTGAAAATTTTCATAACTACAAGTCAAAAGAGTATATGCTTCATTGTCTAGATAATAAAGTTCGTTTTTATTTGGGAGTAATTGGAGTGTGGAAGTCTGATCGATGCAACGTTGCATTTACTCGAAGCGCACCAATTTGGTTGATTTTGTTCGTGCGAAATTTGGGTGGATGTCATGGACATAAGTCTCTTAAACTATTATAATGGCCTGGCTTGTATTACGTATTTCAGTTTCTAGTGTTATATTACATTAATTAAACTATTACTCTTGGAAATACATGCGATCTATTTGGGAGCTCAGTTTATGAAAGTGCTTGAATGTTTGTAGTCATTCAAACTTCTAAAAAAATGTTTAAAGTGAAACTTCAGAGAATATACAAGCAAATATAATTATATGTACTATGCTTAATAGACAAGTGTGAACTGCACACACATATTTTCGCATTTCTATCCTATTATAGATATCTTTATTCTTAGGTATTGTTGCGGCGGCGCTGGGTTTTTTTTTTAAATTGCATGTTCACCCCCGATACTGTTCGGGCATCTGAAACACATATAATATATAAATATAAATAAGGCTTGTCTCTTATACTACTTAAAATTACTTAAAGTCTAGTTTGAAATTAAAATTGTATAAGTTGTATATAAAATAATAAATACTATATCTATTATATGTGTATGTAAATACATAAATATATTAACACTCCGACGAGTCTATATATTCCACATCTACTCCGTACTTGATGACGCAACATGGTGACTAAGAGATAAATCCACGCAATGATAAACATTACGTAGATTTATTTCTCCTCACGGCGTCCTCCACCACCCTAATGCAAAAAGCTTCCAGCCAAGACCTGGACTCTTCACCGGCCAACATCTTGCACAATTTTGACTCTGTCAACTTAATTTTTGTTGCAGCTTCCAGGTCTTGCCTGGAAGCACCATATTTTGGGCATTCAACAAGTAGATGTTGGATTGTCTCCGGTGTGTCTCTATCACAGACACACGCTGAATTATCCTTACGTTTAAAGCGGTGAAGGTACGCCGCGAAGCCGCCATGCCCCGTCATCGCCTGGGTAAGTACCGAATTGACCTGCGGCGCTGGGTTTAGCGGGAAGCGAACTGTGCCCATTTTGCGGGATAAGAAGTGTGGGAACATTTGGATGGGAATTTCAGAACGAGCACGCACTTACCTGGTTAATGGGAATGAAATGCGGCTCCTCTTCTCCACTATGCACTTCACACACACTTTAGTGTACTTTTATATTTATAGTATTTAATTTTATATGTCTTTATTTGTAGTATTGTATATGTTTATTATATATTACAATTGCGGTGCAGAGCGGGTAATTTACAAGTTGTATATATTTATAGTGTTACGTTATTTTATGGTATTTTATATATTTACAATAGTGGAGCGATTTATTTAATTTATTTTATGATATGACATGAATGATCGAAGTGACGTGCGAAAACGGAACGCGCCGTCACATTTCAAGGAAGAATTTAAATATGTCGAAGAAAAGATCGTATAGGCCAAAAGAGGGTTACATGGCGGTACCAGGTATTTGAAACTTTATTATATTGAACTCGGCTACGTTCAAAATAATTGGAGAGGTTAAATATTCAAGTTTTAAAATAATTCGAAGGTTATTTTAAAACTTGAGCATTCATGAATATTTGACAGTGTTTTGATACACAAATCGTACACAACACAGTCACTAGGGATTATTGGCTTAAATTGCTAATTCATTTCGTCCGTATCGTTTCAAACAAAAGCCAAATCCCTTCAAACCTACACAACTCCATACCATTCATACATAAACAGTAAATCTAGTACAGTTTTGACAAATAGCAACAATGCAAAAGGGTATATTTAATTCCTTTATGAGGTATGTAGTTGCCGGTCACGATCCTCGTTAAACAGTGATTTTAGTATCTTTGAAACAATGGACCCTTGAAAAGGCCTTCTCGAGTGACAAATGGGAGGTATATTTCCTTAATCCTCCGGGAGTCCGTGTTAGAATGTGTGGAGAAATGAGAGAGGTTTATTGTAACGAGCATGTTCAAAATTAAATTCAAATTATTATAAGTTTTAAATGCAGTAATATGGATTTTTTGTAAATAACAATGACTTAACATTAAATATAATACATACATGCATACATACATGAATTCACGCCAGGTCCCTTGCGGTGTAGGCACGAACAACAGAGCGCCATTTAGGCTTATTGTTACACACCTCACTTGCTTCTAAATGTAAACTAAAATTAAACTACAATATAACTATACATACAAAATAAAAATCTATAAGTGAGAAATAGACTCCAGCTCACTGTCTGGGGGGAGGGTGCTCAAAATACTGGCCGTATTTCCGCGTTGGATGGCAACGCTGATGCGTTGTACGGCAGCGTTGCGGAATGCGCTACCAGAGTCTATGTTTCCCGAAAAGTATAATCCGGGACTCTTCAAGTCTTGTGTGAACAGGTATATTCTAGGTAAGCGTGCTCTAACTTCGACCGCATATTCGTCTAATTTTAAGTGATCGTGGTCAAACGCGAACTTATTTATCATAAAAACGACAGGGAGGAACGGATATGTTGATTTCATGAAGTATAACTAAACTAACATAAAGTGTACTATGTTTGTGATCTTCATATGAAGTTCCTTTTACAAAAGTAATCGTCTCTACGACGGGAAGTGTTCCGAGGAATCATTTGATCCGGTGCCAATGCCCATTTTAACAACCGCACCGCTCGCCTTCAACGGGGTGTTCACCCCCATTTCCTTGCACTATCATGCTCAACAAGGCAACAGTTCATAGAACATTTAATCCACGTACAATAATGATCTGCAGAACTTCTCGCCGCGTTTTTCTCTCTGCGCTTTGACACGGTGTTCTTTCTTTAGAAGGGAGATTTACATTTTTTTTGAGGTGGACAAGGCGTCGGCGACGCTCCTGGTGTTGCAAATGCAAGTAGGGCGTCTGCTGACAATAAACAAAAAAAGGAAGTTCGTAGAATTATTTCCCCGTAAATTTCAATACTCGTTTCAGTTTGAATACTTTAGTCTTCGGGGCCAAAGGGACTCCTGGAAACCACAGACACGTTCAACCGCCGCCGGAAATCCGCTAAATTGACTCGCTTACTCGAATTATTATAATTTACTAAGTGATACCACTAAACTAATCCTCATATTCATGAAACAATTCAACTTTATGAAACACTTTGCACGGAATTATTTTAACTAATAGCCGCGTCTTACTCATGGAATTATAATCCTTACTTCAAAGGGTACTTACTTCAATAGTAAGGGTAAATTTTGTGATAAAAAGAGGGGCGTGTATTCTAGTGTTAAATTAAAAACTACTAGTCGAATGATTTTTTTAAATTATAATTATCTCTGTTATATTCAACTATTTAAATATTAGTTTATATTCTTTGAAGAGAAACTTCTTTAGAATCGTGATTTGACGCAATGCTCATAGAGGTAGAAATGTTTTTCGTTAATACTTCTGATTTTGTGTTTTAAAGCTTAAATATATTATAACGATATAATATTATATGAAATGTGACGTCACGAAATTTAGAATCCCTCCCACCTCTTATCACACTTTATTTCACTTCTACTGCGTATGAACTGCATATACACACATTTTTTTTTATTGTATGAGTGCAGCAGACAGGCAGACGGCCCACTTGATGGAGAGCGGTAACCATCGCCTATGGACATTTGCAACACCAAAGGTGCTACAAATGCGCTGCTGCTCTCTTAAGGGAGACTGGAACCTGGTCATTGATGCCGGAACACAAATCAAGGTTGTTATGGCGGCATTCTCTAGATCAGGGGTGGTAGCCATCCAGTCGAGAAAATATCCTACTACTTACCACTATGACGTTATATGAAAATGCAAGATGAACACATAAACGCACCGGTACAAATACAGGCTCTGTAAACGTGTGTTAGGAAAATATTGTATCGTGGACCAGTGTTTATTAGAAGTGATAGTATCAGAGTGGACGCAGGTCCCATTGCAAATGCAAGCCTGCATTAGCCATCGTAAATATGAATTTATAGCCAGCAATAACTGGTAAATAAATCGGGACACCGATTGGTTTACTTCCGTTTGAGTTCTCTAGCGTTCCGTACAATTTCTTAAATATAGCTATAATATAGATTACATTCACTTCAATCATACGGATCTTATAAAGAAAGAAGAAAGAAAGAAAGAGAGAAAAGTTTTTTGTCAAAGGCGACACACACAAAATATATAAGGATAGTATCATAACATTTTAATAGTTGTATGTGGCAATTGGACAAATGAGGCTAACAATCGATATACTGCTGTGCCGAAAGTTAATTCGACACAGCAATTATTTTCAGTGCTTACCTTTTCCTTAGTCTATAGGCATTACATTGAGATCCTTATCAGAAATATAGTCTGTTACTTATTAGTATTAGATATACATGTGTATTTACTTATTACTAAAAAAAAAGACTAAAAACTTCTACTTTCATTTCATAATGTTTTAAATTCATACGTTGCTATAAAATTACTTGTAACTAGAGCTTGCGTGGCTAGGCAGTGCTTTACTTTATTTACACAAAAGTTTAATACGGTTTTTTACATATACTGATAACAAATTAATTCCATATAGTCTAAACAACTGCTCAGCAAAATATAGAGATGAGTCGAAGCCAACCTGATTTGAAGTAACACAACAAGTGACATATTGTTTGACAACTTAGGTGTTTTTTAGTAAATTGAAAAAACACTATTGCAGCGCAATCTATTTATCTAATCCGTCTATTCTATAGAAACGACAACATTTATGGATGTAAAAAGTATCCTAAGTGATGATTCGGGATATAAGTAAGTAATAATAGTTCGAGTTTAATTCATATACGTTCTGTAAAGTTAAAAAACGATGCGATCTTAGCGCCACCTCTTTGGATATTTTCGTCTATCCCCGGAAACGACGTTATTAATCGGGATAAAAAGTATTTTAAGTTACACCCCAAAATATGAGCTTGCTGTGTGTCAAGTTTCATTTAAATCTGATCAATAGTTTTTACGTAATGCTCTTACAGATAAACAGACAAAAATTCTAAATATTTGTTTTTCGGAATCTGCTGGTCCGAATTAGGCCCTGATTTTTTTCACATTTATAAACGTGTTATGTATTTCATTTCATCATCACAGTGGTATAAGTAATCAGAAAGCTGCATACCTGCCTGTCATAAAGCGCAGTTTATTATGTTTCCCGCATTTGGACTTCTTTTGTTTACTTTGTGTTTAGAATTTGTAATTAAGAGTAACATTCCATTGTTATTGTACTTGTTTTATGGCCATTATTAGGCAGGTGTGTCGAACTATTTCTTGTTGCTATTGTTTTGCGTCAAGGCATATTTTATTTGTACAAAATAAAAGGAATGCCCGAAGGGAGGGGTGAGGCAGTCAAGCCAGGATTACAATACGAGCCAGACAAACATTCCATAAGCGATATAGTGACGGACTTTTCGCGTATTATTGAATCGTGCAGTTTGTACTACTTGTGTCCAGTCATATTTGTACCGATGTTATACGTGTTTGTAAAGTTCTAATAAATTCTATAGTAATTCCAACGGCATTTTAATTCGAGTCCTGTAGCTCGTAACATTATGCAAACAAAGATTATAATATTGTTTCCACTTTATTAAACCTTCTTTCGATAACAGCTGTTGATTGTTTGACTCTAACATTACTTGTTTTGCGCACTAATAAATTAGTACAGACTTTCCAAGACACAGTAACCTACAATCATAAACATTTTAAGTGTGAAAAAACACCGGAATTGAACATTATGAAATCGTTTCGTGCTTAGCGAACCCTGAAACAATGCATATGCGAGCAGGTACCGCGTACGAGCGACTCTTTTTTCAATCATAAATATACATGCGGCTATTTCCATTCCAGCTACACAATTGCCGGATGAATAAGTAGACAAATTTTCGATATAAAGCGATTGGAGATAGTGTATTTTAAATATATATTATCACCGCTCCATTTGACATCAATTAAGGGTACCAAATATGAGGTATGAGTGGCGCCGTCTTGGGGAGGCCTACGTCCAGCAATGGACTGTGAATGGCTGACGACGACGAAGGGTAACAAAAATGGATTTCGCTATTCGATAGCCTATTACCATATTGTTACGACCTAGGTGCCGACAAAGACAAATTCACACCTGCAGACCTGTAGAAACACATTTTATTACCTTTTCGGCGTTTGGACTTCTTTTGTTTACTTTGTGTTTAACATTTGTGATTAAACAAACAGCCTATTGTGTATTGTAATCTTTTACGGCCTATTGTGTTGTATTGTGATCACTGCCAGGTGTCTCGAATTAAAAAGTACAAACTGATTCTAAGATCTTCAGATCTTCAGATTCTTACTTCCCATACTTGATTACGCTGACGCCTGCTATCTATATTTACCTTAGAACAGCTAAATAAGCTTGAGTGGCTTCAGAATTTTTGTATCAGGTTCATATTTGGATTGCGAAAATATGACCATGTTTCCGAATATTGTAAAAGACTCAAGTGGCTTCCTATTCATTTTCGCCGGAATACTCACATTGTCACTCTCCTGTAAAATATATTATTTACTCCTAATAGTCCCCAGTACCTTAAGGAACGTTTTAAATTTCTACGCCTATCCACTGCCCACAATTTGCGCTCTGATACGTATCGAAAATTTATGACATCTGCACACACTTCATCCTATTATGATAATTCTTTTACAGTCCACGCTGTCAAACTTTGGAATATGTTGCCTCTTATTGTCAGAGAGGCCAAATCCTTACCAACATTTAGAAATTTGCTCAGAAAACACTATTTGTCCATAAATAGCCATGTCTGATTAACACAATATAATCATGCTAATACATTTATTATAATAACATATGTATTTTGTAATACATTATTGTATACGTATATTATTGTATATTATATTTATGATTATGTATATATGTATGTATTTGTATATTTATTCGTTAAATTAGTTATTGTATTTATGTGTCCATTGCCTTTTTCCTGCACCACCTACATCGCCTGATTCAAATTTGTTTTTGATTTAGGTTGCCTAGAAGAGATCGCTTTGAGCGATAAGGTCGCCTATTGTATCGCCTAGAAAATATTGTAAATATAGTCTGTTTTTGTAATTATATATTTTGGTGTGCAATAAAGAGTTATTATAATATAATGTATAATATAATAATAAGATATTCGGTGCACGCAGTCGGGCAGACATATTGCATCAGTATAAAGCAATGCCCCAATCGAGAGACCGGCAGTCAAGCGATAACCACGAGTGAAGTAAGACTTGTGTACATTCGGTAATCTATTTATTTAGTGACGGACTTTGCGCATATTATTGAATCGTGCATTACGTTTGGACTGGTTGTGTTCAGTTATATTTGTACCTGTGTAATACGTGTTTGTATAGTTCTAATAAACTCTATAGTAATTCTAACGGCATTTTGATTCGAGTCTCGCGACTGGTAACAATATTTTTTAAGTATAAATTAACATCTCTTACTTACACGTTTACAAGTCGGTATTCTACGAATCTTAGCAATAACATTACGAATGTATCACAGAAAATTGTTTTTGATTTCGTGTACATTTCTATATTATCAAGCTCAATTCTTGTGAAAAATAATTATGTATGAAACCTTTTGTGTAAGTCGCACTTGAAGTTCAGTTACCTCCTAAATTCAGAGAAGTCAAAATACGAGTATTACTTTCACTTAGGAATCTACGCAGGAAGCACTACTTTTCCTTAAACAACTATGCCTTAATTGCCTTGCACAGGCCGTCGGTCCATCGGGCTGGGGGGCGTCCGACACTACGTTTACCGAGACGTGGTCTCCACTCCAGGAGTCGTCTGCTCCACCGGCCATCGGTCCTGCGACAGACGTGACCGGCCCACTGCCACTTCAACTTGCTATTTTTTTTGTTCTGACTTAAAATACTGTAATTAATGTATTGTATCTGTTATTTTTGCGAGCAACAAAATGCTATATCTATCTCCTGAATCAAAATGACGTTTTTTGTAAAACATTCATAATTCATATTTGTCATAAGTGTTAAAATTTTAAATAGCAGTGGTAACTTAGTGGTTAGCGCACTAGTGTCCGAAACTCAAGTTATAAAGATACAAGGGAATAGTTACTGTAACTACTAAGTTATGTTGTATGTAACTAACATATAAATGTATATAATTAAACGATAACAAAAACAAACGTGAATAATAGTGTATCAGCCTTTATACGTAAAGCATGTATTCTAATCTATACAGAAAATAGAAAGTTGTAATACTGCTACAACTTAAGCTCCGGCAAAGACAAATTCCACGTACAGATCTGTAAAAGCACATTTTATTACCTATCGGCATTGGAACGAATTGTAATCCTTTTATGATCGTCTTCTTTTGTTCACTTAATTATTGGCATACGTTTCTAGTTATTGTGGAGAACAGCCTATTGTCCTATTGTACTCGTTTATGGCCGCTCAGGGGCATCATTAGCCATGTATTGCGGATTATAAGTACAATTGTGGAGAACAGCCTATTGTCCTATTGTACTCGTTTATGGCCGCTCAGGGGCATCATTAGCCATGTATTGCGGATTATAAGTACAAGCTAATTCTAGAAAATTATGACGACGTTGCCAGGCGGGCACATTTGCATTTGTGAAGTATAAAACGATGGCCTGATTGAGAGAGGGGTCAAGCTACAACTACGATCTAGGCGTGATATGTGTACATTCGGGAATCTAATAGTTTCGGACTTCGCGCGTTTTATTGAATTATGACCTTCTGTATTACGTTTGGATTTGTTGCTTTCGGTTATATTTGTACCTGCGTTATACGTGTTTGTATAGTTCTAATAAACTCTATAATAATTCTAATGGCATTTTAATTCGAGTCCCGCAAACTCGAAACAATACTATCAATATCTTTTTCATTTAGAAGAAGGGCAAGAACTGAGCCTGACCTCCACAGTATTTTCTAAGTAAGCACGCTCCTCCCTTCTACACCACGTCATTCCTTAACGTTTTTTTTTATAGCTGGAGTACAGCAAACAGGCTGACGGCCCACCTGGTGGAAAGCGGTTATCGTCGCCTATGGACATTTGCAACATCAGAGATGTTACCAACGCGCAGCCGGCCTCGAAGAAATTTTATGACACCCTTTTCGAAAAACTCCATATCGTAGCGCTGTGGGAAAGCCTCGGCCGGGAGCTCATTCCAAATCCCCACGGTACGCAAGAGAAACGTTCTACAGAACCGTTGCGTACATGAGCGAATTGGCTCAAGGAAGTGGGGGTGAACTCCCAACCGATGGCGAGCGGTGCGATGGTAAAAAGAGGACGAAGGCACCATTCTAAACAGTTCTTCGGAACACTCCCCATTATACAGTCGGTAGAATACGCAGAGAGAAGCAAAGTCTCTCCTAAGGCCAAGCGTATCTAAGCCGTCTGTGAGTATGGGATCATCAACAACGCGACCGGCTCGACGTTGAATACAGTCCAGGGGATTAAGTTGGTAGGCAGGTGCTCCAGCCCAAAGGTGTGAGCAGTACTCCATATGCGGCTTCACCTGGGCTTTATAAAGCACAAGGCGTTGCCTCGGTGTGAAGTACTGCTTGGACCGGTTTAGCACTCCCAACCTCTTGGAGGCAAGTTTTGCCTTGCCTTCAAGATGGCCCCTGAACTGTACGTCGTTCGCGATGTCAACACCAAGGATCCCAATACTCTTGGAGGTGAAAAGGGGAGTTCCTTGGAACTGAAGCGCTTGCTCGAATGGAGTTTTTTTGGCAGAGAATACGCAGACCTGTGTCTTCTTGGGGTTGAAATGGACAAGGTTCTGTCTCCTCCATTCTGAGACTCTTTCCAAGGAATGCTCAACTTCAGACAAGTCTAACCCGACTTTCCTCCACAAATGATCAAGGGACGTTTGCACGACCAGAGTACTGCGCATCGCCTGTGCTGTCATCCGCATAGCAATGAATGTTGCGAATAGACAACATATCATTGATATGCAAGATGAACAACGTTGGCGATAGCACACAACCCTGGGGCGCACCAGCGTTGATGGGCTTGATACTTGATCAGCAACCGTCGACAACGACTTGAATGCTGCGCCCATCAAGAAAGCTGGATAGCCAGGTGCAAAGTCCCTCAGGTATCCCATACGATGGCAGCTTCGATAGAAGAGCCCTGTGCCAGACCCGGTCGAAGGCCTTAGCAATATCTAGGCTAACTGCCAGTGCTTCCCCTTTGCTCTCAATGGCTTCAGCCCAACGGTGGGTTAGGTAAACCAAGAGATCCCCAGCTGAGCGACCGTGGCGGAAGCCGTATTGGCGATCATTTAGCAGCTGGGAATCTTCGAGGTAACCCAGAAGCTGCGCGTTGATAATACGCTCCATAACCTTTGAGAGCAAAGAGGTTATTGCTATAGGCCTATAATTCGACGGGTCTGTTCGGTCCCCTTTTTTGGGGACAGGGTGCACTTGGGCAATCTTCCACTAAGCGGGGACACAACCCTTGCGGTAAGAAAGAGTGAAAAGTCGGGCAAGGACTGGGGACAGCTCAGCTGAACACGTCTGCAGCAGCAATGAGCAGCAGGAATGCCATCAGGCCCAGAAGACTTCTTAACGTCGAGGGAGCGGAGAGCACATCGGACTGCTTTTTGAGTAAAGCGCATCTCCAGCATCCTAGAGTCACACTCTGGGATTGTAGGTGGAGTTTTTCCCCCGTCGTCAAGAGTCGAATTGGCCGCAAAGATTTCACCCAGAAGATCGGCTTTATCTTTGGCGGCGTGTGCCAGACGGTCGTCCACTGTACGCAGAGTTGGAAGAGACGCCCGACAGAAGTTTCCCTCGACAGCTTTGGCGAGGGCCCAAAAAGGTCTAGTCCCAGAAGGGTTCATCAATCACATCGGCAGAATTGGTGAGCGCCTCACTAGAGAGGCGCTCACCAATTCTGCCGATGTGATTGAATTTTGCTCTCGCGAGCTGCTTTTTGAGGGACCTGGAGGCGGCATTGTATCTCTTTTTCAGGTCAGAGGAACTTGGATCCCGACCAGCTCGCGCTGCTGTCCACGCTCGATAAGCCTGTTGGTTTAGCTTTACAGCTTCAGCACAAGACTTATCGAACCATGGTTTGCTCGTACCACCGACAGGTACCGTTGAGTTTGGAATGAAACATTCCATTCCCTGCAGCACCACATCGGCGATTGAGTCTGCGCATGCGTCAGGATCTTCTGACGAGAAACATAGCTGTCTCCATGGGTAGGATGCATATAATTCACGCAGTCCATCCCAATCTGCTGACCTGTATCGCCACACCTTCCGTCGTCCAGCGGGACGAGTCCGATCGGAAATAGGAAGGGGCACCACCGAAGATACTTGTAGCCGGGGTAGTGAAGGTATGATGTGTCGACCGGAGAAGAAATCTGAGTCTCCGTTAAAAACAATAAGGCCGGCTTTGCCGTCTCGAGGTGGTGATGGACAGCACTGAGATTTTCATGAATACCTCTTATGTTGCAAAAGTCAACTTTAATTGTGGAGTCAACACCCGCTGTGGTAACCTTATTTTTTATTGCACGGCTCATGGAGATAAAAAAAAAGGGAAGTCTAAGGAACTGCTAATGTGTCTGCGAAGAAGAGGAGAAAATGTGATGTATGCCATTGTCCCCCAAATGCGCAGGTTGTATAAAGAGCTGATGTGGGGCACGGAAGGGCCCCCGATCCTCCCCGGAGAACACTGCCTGGCCATATCCGGTCACCAACCGGCACGACAGTGTTCGCCAAGATTATGCGCCAGTTGGTGGGTCAGCCTCCAGGGGATTGGTTAGTCCGGGTTCAGGTCCCCTACTACCTGGCGGGCGGCCAGCGGTCAACCGTTTCATCGGGTCTCCCTGACCCCCACCTCACCTCGTCACGCCCGCGGAAATGCAGTAGACTTAGGCACACAACGAGTTCCAGATTTCGCAGACACTGTAGCACTTCGGAGATGGGGGGACTGGAACTTGGCCTCTAATGCCGGAAGACCACACAAGGCAGTTATGGCGGCAGACTCCAGACCAAGGGTGGTAGCCATCCAGGCGGGCATAGCCCTACCACCTAGCTATGGGTTGTTTTGTCGCCTCTTACGACAGGCCGCCCGGCCGCAGGAATTTGTATTCTTTCTCCGTTCCTGCACGGATAAAACGTGAGAGACGTTGGTCAAAGGAGAACCTATACAAACGTAAAAAGAAAATAAAAACATATTACTTGATAAAAGATATGGAGAAAGTAGAAAACTGTATACAAAATTAATAAAAACCGGCTGCTCCATAGAACAAACAAAATCCCATTCGTGTAATAGAATACTCAAATGAAGTAACATACCGCAAGTAAAACAGTGTAACTAAAAAGTGCAATTTTTCAGTTGAAACATGAAATGATTTTGTGCCGAGCCGTTTCCAGAAAGAGCAATTCGTTTCACCACTGGATTGAGTCACGATTTTCTACGTACGCGTCCTTTGTACTACCATTGAAATTCGAAAAGTAAATTTTAAATTTGGATTCCATTTGCGATGTATATATGTAGGCAAAATATAGGTGATAATTGTCACAGATGTAAAAATCTCGGAGGTTTAGTAGGTAGTGAGAGACTCATTTGTCATCCAATAAATGGGAATTTGATTATTGACAAAAGGCATGCGGAAATATCGGGCACTTATAGTTTTCTGATGTCTGAAACATGCTGATCTGCCTTGGACGAGCGAATACATACATGTATATTGTCTGTTCTCATAAATTGGGAAGGCCTGAGCCCCAGCGTAGCCAATTTAGTGACTTTTCACAAGATTAGAGGTGTGGTTTTTATTGACTGAAGCAGGCGAATAGGCAGTGGCTTACCAGATGGAAAGTGGTGACTGTAGCTTATGAACGGTTGCAACATTAGGGCCAATTTAAGAAATCTCTGTCTAAAAAATAAATGAATCTCTAAGAAATAAAACTAATAAATTACTGTATGAATACATAAATTGTACAGTCATATTGTTACAACCTAGGTCCCGACAAAGACAAATTCCACATACAGATCTGTAAAAGCACATTTTATTACCTATCAGCATTTGAACTAATTATAATCCTTTTATGATCATCTTCTTTTGTTCACTTATTTATTGGCATACGTTTCTAAGTTATTGTGGAGAGCAGCCTACTGTTCTATTGTACTCGTTCACGGCTGCTTGCAGGCTGCATTATTAACCAGGTGTTGCGGATTACAATTACTAGGTTATGCTAGGAAATTATGACGACGTTGCCGGGCGGGCATATTTGTGAAGTATAAAACGACGGCCTGATGGAGAGGGGAGTCAGTTGAGCTCCAATTACGATACAGGCTTGACGTGTGTACATTGGGGAATATAATAGTGACGGTCTTTGCGCGTTTTATTGGATTACGACCTTCTGCATGACGTTTGGATTTCTTGTGTTCGGTTATATTTGTACCTGTGTTATACGTGTTTGTATAGTTCTAATAAACTCTACAGTAATTATAAAGGAATTTTATTTCGTGTCCCGGTAACTCGTAACAATATCTTATTTTCTCTTCCACCTACTTCGCCAGATTAGTTAAGAAAGCTAGATTGCCTGGAATTTAACCTTATTAACACATTGATTATAAATCACCATAATATGTAATAACAAATAGTAGTGCCCATATTTTTATTCGTACAAACATTGAAGTCAGTGCGAGTCCACATATCAGCGAATTGCCAGACATTGTAAACTCTACTATTTTATGAACCTGTGTACACAGCCCTTAAAGAATATTACCACATTTTACAACACATTGAGCAATACTTTGTTGAGAACTTGTTAAACCTATCAAATATCAAGCAAAAATGTTGAGAAATGTACATTTTTTGTTTTACTTTTAGTCATGGTAAATCTGGGTAAGTACGTAGCAGTGTATGAAATATGTAGGGCTAAAAATCATGTATTAGAAAATATCCTATATCAATCCGTGCAGGAACGGAGAAAGAATACAATTTCCTGCAGCCGGGCGGCCTGTGTAAGAGGCGACAAAACAACTCACAGCCAGGTGGTAGGGAATTTTTCCGACTAGATGGCTACCACCCCTGGTCCAGAGAATGCCGCCATAACAACCTGGAGTTGTGTTCCGGCATTAGTGACCAGGTTCCAGTCTCCCTTACGAGAGCAGCAGCGCATTTGTAGCACCTTTGGTTTTACAAATGTCTATGGGCGATGGTACACGCTTTCCATCAAGTGGGCCGTCTGCCTGTCTCCTGAACTCCTGCAATAAAAAAATCTAAGCTCTTTGCTTTTCCTTCACAATTCAAGAGTTAGAGGGGGAGATACAATTAATTTAACTAAAACAAAAACCCCTAAGAAATATCATTATATTTTTTTGAGATCTTACTAACGCGATTGTGCGCATTAAAAAAATCAACTTTAAAAAGCAAAAAATCAATATTTAACATAAAAAATACAACAAATTTGCAAAATATAGAGAATTAGAGAAAGTTTGAACGCTTCTTTAAGAACCATAAGGAAGCGTTCAAATTTACTCTAACACTCTCGTATGAATAAGACCGATTATTGTTAAAGAAAACTTAGATAGCTTTTTAAGAACCTTTCCGTTTAAGCTGCTTTGTTGATAACAATAATGAACGCTTATCAGTTTATTGTACTTAAACATGAATGATCTTGTATTGTTGTTAGTTCTGATTGGAAATGAGATTCCCTTGGGGGCATAGGTTCGAATCCTACCGACTGCGCCAGGTATGGTTGTTAATAAAAGATACTTTAAGATCTTCGATGGTTTTATTTTAGCGTAAAAAGTACAGGTGTCTTAATTTATCAGTGTTAATAAAAATGTCTGCCCCAGGAGGCTCCACCTACGAGAGGGGTGTCGCTTCAGTATGTCACGGTTGACGCGCCTGTCAAACTGCTCTACCAATGACGTTGACAGGCGCGATCCGTTTCTTTTACAAATCTAGTACTAGCTTTGAAAGAAACCCGGTTGCGACGAATGATACGCGTTGGACAATCGCCCGCCAATCAGAAGAATTGCCCATTAGCTGTTTTGGAACCTATTCTAGACAAACTTTCAACTACGAGTAACAGACAGAAATCTAAAAACGGCCAATCGTATAAATAGCAATTTTCACTAAAATATTGTCTTTTTTTTATTGCACGAGTTCAGCAGACTGGTAGACGGCCGGCCCATTTGATGGAAAGCGGTTACCATCGCCTATGGACATTTGCAACACCAAAGGTGGTACAAATGCGCTGTTGCTCTCTTAAGGGAGACTGGAACCTGGTCACTAACGCCGGAACACCACTCAAGGTTGTTAAGGTTGTTATAGCGGGATACTCTGGACCAGGGGTGGTGGCCATCCAATCGGAAAAATACCCTGCCACCTGGATGTGGGTTGTTTTGTCGCCTCTTACAACAGGCCGCCCGGCCCCAGGAAACTGTATTCTTTATCTGTTCCTGCATGAATGAAAATTTTACAACGATTATTTAACGCTGATATTAGACTAATCAATCAGGTCGGTTGAAAGGACACATCAGCTTTCAATGACATTGAATAATTCAAGTTTATATTTATATGAATCACTTTGGTCACTTCAGCCAACTTGAACACATGAAAAAAAAACACCAATGAAATACAGATATGTTGCTGGGGAGTTTGTTGCGACACTTCATCTGCCTTGACAGTAACCAAAATTATTTTGGAAGCTCTGGTAGACATATGGCTTTCTATAAGCAGTCTATAATGTTCCATTTTGAAATAAATACTGTCATTTTTATATTCATTGATAGACATAAATGAACCGTCCAATATCAACTTTAAAAATACAACAAACAAACACTGTTACGTATTGATATAGATTAATTAAGAGCACAAGTTCGTAATAGGTTATTCTTGTAATACCTATGTATACAAGCGCTCTCATAAATAACGAGTTTCAATCCTACCACTTTATTGTACCATTGAGAGAAAATATAATACAAATGCTTCATAGCACTGCAGTAATAACAAAGATTCTGTTACTTTAGGGCTATCACATACAAGGCAACTATGACTTGTCATATTAAAAAGTAACGAGATATCTTACGTTATAAAAATTTAGTTCTAATTTCAATTAGTTCACTAAAAAATTATATATATATGAATATTTCAATCTATACATATAATAAAATTGTAGAGTTCAAATTTCTGTACAATGAAAAAAAATGCTAAAAACCGAGTCAGGGGGATGTAAGAAGTGAAATAGAACTAATTTAGATTTTTTTCTAATTTTTTGTTTCTCTGTTTGTCTGTCTGTTTGTGCCGGCTAATCTCCGAAACGGCTGAACTGATTTACATGAAATTTTGTATGATGGTAGCTTATATCCCTCGTCAACATATAAGATACTTTTGATCCCGAAAAAAAGAGTTCCGTGGGATAGTTATAAAACCGCACCACGCGGACGAAGTCGTGGGCAGAAGCTAGAATATACATATATTGCATAAATCAAAATTAATATTTTCTACAACATCTTGAAGTCGTTGCGAAGTAAAACATAAAAAAAACAACAACAAAATACCAAAATGTACTAACTTCGAGATGTTGAAAAAAATATGTGTATTTTATTTTCTGCTTTGAAATCGGGTTTATTTTTGATTTAAAAATTAAAAGCTTTTGATTTATCTCGAATTTCATATAGGTATATTGTAATAATACAGCAAAAAGTCGCTTAAAGACGATCTCTTTAATCCGTGCAGGAACGGGGAAAGAATACAATTTCCTGCGGCCGGGCGGCCTGTCGTAAGGCGACAAAACAACCCAAAGCCAGGTGGTAGGGCATTTGCCCGATGACCACCCCTGGTCTAAAGTATGCCGCCATAACAGTCTTGAGTTGTGTTCCAGCATTAGTGACAAAGTTCCAGTCTTCCTTAAGAGAGCAGCAGTGCATTTGTATCACCTCTGGTGTTGCAAATGTCTATAGGCGATGGTAACCGCTTTCCATCAAGTGGGCCGTCTGCCTGTCTGCCGAACTCCTGCAATAAAAAAGGAAACGTAAAATTGATTTATATCGATTTTGATGCAGATATATTGTAATAATACAGCCCTAAGTAAGAAGTCGCTTAAAGTCGATCTCTTTAATGTTACAACGTGTGCAAAAGACCTAAACATATTTTAAATTGAAGAGTCATGTTGCATCGCTCACACAATCTGTTTTTGCCACAATAAATTATATTCCCCTAAGGAAAACATTGCACATTTCTGCTGTTAGAGGAAAATGGCATCAATTCAAAAGAAAGTATTATATTTATTGTTAATTTGTTGAAGATAAAATTTGTTTGTCGAGGGAGTTTGGCTGTAAGGTTTTATGATATTGTAACCTTAATATTTTATGTGATACTAGCTGAGCCCGCGACCCCGGCCGCGTGGATTTTTGTTCACGGAACCCTAAAAAAAATTAAGTCTCGTCAAAATCAGGTTACCTGTTTCAGAGATTAGCTGATGAAACATCTACACAGACAGACAAACAGAAAATTTAAAAATTGAAGTGCAATAAATAAACTGCTAATAAATCTTAGTAATTTTATATAATGTTTATTTTTCTCCCATATTTTCGTGCGTCCCCAACACGTGGGACACTCCGAAAGTTTTTCAAAAATAAATAATAAAATGTTTTATAGGTAAGTTTTTTTATTATATCTTTTCAAGGTACTCACCACGTGACTCTATCCAAAGTTTCATGCGTCTGAACCAGTATTCGAAACTCTTGATACGACTACTACCTTGGATAAAATTTGCACTGCTAGCACATTCTCTTCCATAACAGTCATCGAAGGACGACCACCTCTTTCTTCATCACCCAAAATTAGTCGACCGCGCTTGAATTCGTTGTACCAACGATACACATTACCTTTGAAGAGCTTTAATCTATGAATGCCATTTGAAGTCTATCGTACGATTCTTTTGGTTTTAGGCGACACTTGAAATCGTATAAAAGCATAGCTCGAAATTGTTCCCAGCGATCCATTTTTACACGCTTTATATTAGCTTCACTTGTATGTCAGTATGTCAGTATGTAACTTGAGCTCGATTTTGTCCTACTTTGAACGATCAGATTTAATTCATACTTTGCACACCTGTCAAAGGTCGATGACAATGCAATAATATAGTATCATGGAGCTGATCTGATGATGGAGTGGGAAGGTGGCCATAGGAACTCCTGTACTAAACAAGATAGACCCTTCGTGTTTGGGCCCGTATGTTTATATCGCGTGACAGTGCAATAATATGGTACCATGGAGCTGATCTGATGATGGAGACGGAAGGTGGCCATAGGAACTCCTGTACTAAACAAGATAGACCCTTCGTGTTTGGGCCCGTATGTTTATATCGCGTGACAATGCAATAATATGGTACCATGGAGCTGATCTGATGATGGAGTCGGAAGGTGGCCATAGGAACTCCTGTACTAAACAAGATAGACCCTTCGTGTTTGGGCCAGTATGTTTATATCGCGTGAAAATGCAATAATATGGTACCATGGAGCTGATCTGATGATGGAGTCGGAAGGTGGCCATAGGAACTCCTGTACTAAACAAGATAGACCCTTCGTGTTTGGGCCCGTATGTTTATATCGCGTGACAATGCAATAATATGGTACCATGGAGCTGATCTGATGATGGAGTCGGAAGGTGGCCATAGGAACTCCTGTACTAAACAAGATAGACCCTTCGTGTTTGGGCCCGTATGTTTATATCGCGTGACAATGCAATAATATGGTACCATGGAGCTGATCTGATGATGGAGTCGGAAGGTGGCCATAGGAACTCCTGTACTAAACAAGATAGACCCTTCGTGTTTGGGCTCGTATGTTTTTCAATGAGACACGATAATTTAAATTAAATTAAATTAGCTCGCAAACAATGTGGAGGGAAATTTTGAAATTGGAACGTACCCATTTTTAGTTATAAGTAATCATATTTGCAAAATAGATTACAACTGGCCAGTATCTCATACATAAAAAAACTTAATACTTTCTGAGTGGCCTGGTATAACAAAACGTCACTGAGATTAAATTATTATTTCACATTTTTACTTTGGGTAGGCCATTCATTTAGAAAATATTGAACGGTAATTCTTTCCTATCTTTTAATGGATGAATCAATGAAAGTTATCTGTATAAAAATAAACGTAAATCAATGAATACAGTCGTGTCCTTTTGTTTCTGTATCTTGAATTAAGTTTATTCTATTTTGTTGATTCGTTTCTTACCATTGCGTTAAGAGTCAATTCGAGTATTAAATTCGGTTTGCACCACAATATCGCAGGGCCTTTGACAGGAACGTTCCTTGTAGACGGATTTCATTCATATCAGGGCCCTTGTTGGTGCGAATACACCTGCATATCCCAGGTATATATAGAACTAGGCAGAGTAATCTTAATAGGAACAACCGATGTTTGTGATTTTAGGATCTAAGCCTAAACCAACAAAAGTGAAGGCTGGTTTTATGCAGATTCAACATTGTGTTTCTAGGACAGGGTATATAGATTACATTCCTTGGCTACATAGTGGTATGGTAATTTCTTCCTATATTTCGAAATGGTTAAGTAACTGTTAGAATTTGAAATTTCGAATCGTTTCAAATAAATATGGAGATAGATTAATTATGTTACATTATTTCACTATTATAGTATGCCAATAAATAAGTGAACAATAAGAAGACGATCATAAATGGATTACAATTAGTTCAAATGCTGACAGGTGATATAGTGTGCTTTTACAGATCTGTACGTGGAATTTGTCTTTGTCGGGGCCTAAATTGTAACAATAATATTTTATATAACATCTTCAATAAAACATTATCTAAATTTCCAAAGAATAGTGTATTCTTCTCATTCATAAACTTTTTAATTAATATAGTTTATCAATGACTGCAATCCGCTATCGATTGTGCCAATTTCTTAAGTTTCTTATACTATAACATTGTTGGAGGGATAGCGAGGTCTTCTAAAAAATGTTTGTGTAGAGCCAGTGGCTGAAATATGTTTAACCCCTAAAGTTCTCTGATTATAAGTATAGTGACCAGTTGCTGTTCTTTATTACCATAAGCCCTTCTGAGTTGCTGCAAGTATTAAATAACTCCATCATCATCTCCACGACATTTATCAGGAAAAAAGTATCCTAAGTTGCGCCCCGGGATATAAGCTGGCTTTATGTCGAGTTCCATTTAAATCCGTTCACTAGTTATCACGTGATGCTCTGATAGATAGAAAGAAAGACAAAAAAAATAATTCTCTTCCGGCATCTGCTGGTCCGAATTTGCCCCCTGATTTCTTTTACATTTTTAAATGCTTTGTACAAACTCGAACGATTCTCATATTTATTATAGTATAGATAACAGCCTACAAACGTCCCACTGCTGGGCTCGGGCCTCCCAGTATAGACGAACAGACAATATATCGGCCACGCATGTCAAAGGCGGCTTGCTAGGCTTTGTCATATCGGTATTCTCGATGTTTTCCTGTACCTTGGGAAGCACGTGGTAATTGTAACAATATACACATTAGGTCAGAAAACTGCTTCTAGGTCTATGCGCATTCCAGACAGGATTCAAAGATGCACCTTTGAGTTTGGGATGTGTGCGCTTGCCATTACGCTACCACGATATAGCTTTTACCAAAAATCTTAATTAAAATTTCCAAAAATATCTTATTATTTAAAACATATTTTTTCAATTGAAATCAATCATAAACTGTAAGTCGCAATTAGTACTTTTTTAATTCGTACAGAATGAAAAATTATTTTACTTCATTAGTTTGACAAAGTAACATTTTACATTAGGCTTAATCGAAACTTACAGTTAAGAGGAGTTTCTGAACAATTAATTTATTGTATAAGTTTTACTGCATACAACTCACCGCTTTCACACCAAGACGAACGTGGTTTACCTATAATATTGAATATCAATAATACAGCAGTTTATCCGCCATGCTTATACAAAACATATGGGCGGGTATCGCACATCGTGTATCTGGATGGGCTACCTATATAGTGTTCGCCATCTCGCTTGCGTATCACCAAATTCTTAAAGGTGTAAATTGATAGAATAACGAAAATGAATGTTTCACCCTCTGTACTGCTCTGTCGTTCACTCTTTTCTTCTGCTTTCTCCCAACTATTCAGGATCGGCAGAATATGTCTTTTCCTTCCATACTCCTCTATTCTAACATGCGTTTTCTTTCACACCACAAAACATTGTCATCCTTCACGAAATTCAGGCATTTTTTGGTCTCATTTGTACCCGTCAATCTTCCAACGTAAAATGCTTTTGTCGCGGGACTTTCATCCCTCCTGATTACATGCCTTCTTATAACTTCTTCCTCCTCCTCCTTCCTGACGATTCTCAAAACAATCGTACAAAACTAAAAAAATACTGGTGATACACAGTCGTGGTATGAAAAGGTTCGCTAGTTTTCAAATTTATACATTTAACATTCCGTGAGCACATGTTATATTTTCAACCTAAGTCACAGAATGAACTATTCCACAGAAAATTATCTTTAAATATTTGACAATAAAGTTTAAAGTTACTTAGATTTTTATTTATTTTCTATGTTATCTAAGAAGTTTGTTCACAGATGTAAAACTTTTATGATAAGCGCAATTATTATAAACTCTTTGTTTGTCATGATCAAAACTAGTCTTAGTCATTATCAACATTGCAATTTTTTTTACGTCTCTATATTTTATTTTTATAACCGTTCCATTTGTTAAAATGACGGCAATACTGTAACTCGAAAAGAGTTTCCTTCCAGCAAACCTTTGGGTCTAGTGAGGAAGGTTTAAACAACACGGCTAATAAACGAATCTTTGAATATATCTAAACTATAGAAAATACACATATAAGATACATTTGTTGTACCATTTTTATTAATAAATACATGTATAAATAGCGCTGCAAATATTCCCAATAGTTTACCTCCAAATGTGAGATCAAATAATTCAATACCAATATACATTTCAACACTGAAATTTCATAGAAACGAGATCAATTGCGTTGAGCACGCTGGTACTGTTGTGGCAAACCGAGCCATAATTTATGACACGATGAATGTTTTCTAATGCGGCAACTATGTGAAATTCACATTACCAATTCTATTAGTGCCAAAATGGCAACATTCAATTTATTTCTCCTTTAAATTATTATGTTGATCAAATAGCAGTGTTCTGAATTTACAAATGTATATAAATTTGATTCATACTAGGTATTGTTACGAGTGGGACTCGAATTAAAATGCCGTTGGAATTACTATTGAATTTATTAGAACTATACAAACACGTAAAGCACAGGTACAAACATAACTGGACACAACCAGTACAAACTGCATGATCCAATAACACGCGCAAAGTCCGTCACTATATAGCTTAACGAATGTACACGTCTTGCTCGTATTGTAGTCCTCGCTTGACTGCCACTCTCTCCATTGGGCCCTTGCTTTTTAATGCACCGATGCAAATGTCTACCTGCCAAGCGTCGATGCAATTTCCCGGAAAACGTAGTCCGCACACCTTCTTAATTATGCCTGTGAACGGCCATAAACGAGTAAAATACACAATAGGTTGTTTTCCTAAGTAAAAAAAAGAAGTCCAAATGCGGGAAGGTAATAAACTGTGCTTTATGGCAGGCAGGTGTGCATTTACATTTGTCGGCATGTAACAGAATTAACAACCTTTGTTCCAAATAGTGCCACCTATATACTATTGTAATATTTGCGGGTAGTTATGTTTACTAATCGGATATAAAAGCGAGCGGGCGTATCCACGACTCACTTCGACTTTGGTCGGATGCACATAATAATATAATAGTAGCTCTTTGGGTTGGCTAATTATTGTGCGAGAATTATACTTTAAATCGGTATTCTTCGTTTCGCAGTCGAATTAAACAGTTCTCCAAATTCTATCGTTTTAATTAACGGTTGCTCTTAGGTTTATCTAATGGTGCAATTAATGTATATTCGTTTTTAATTGCTTAAAAACAGCAGACAGGCTGACACTCCGCATTGGTATGTGGTTACCGTCTCACCTACTTACCGTCGCTAATTGTTCAAAGGAATATGATATACACAATAACAATTTTACTGACAACAAGTTTTACGTTGTTTGCTGTGGTTTATTTAAATTTCTGATCTCTAGTTGATTACGTCGAAACAAACATATTATCTTACAAATTAAAAACTTTTGTTTTCGCGAAAAAATATTCCTATTAATATTTAACATAATTTATCCTATAAAGAGTACCTGTTCCGTTATCGATATGCACCCCTACAATTCTTAGGCACATCACAACACCTCTCCATAAGACCTGTAAGTGCAAGCGAGACAAACAGATAAATATGATTTATGACCCGAAGCCTTAGTTCATAATGCGTCTACCATAGTAACAACTTAATTAACTGGCATAGAAATAATTAAATTTCAATGAAACATTAGTCTGGCTTCCTAAAATTAGCCTTATATCATTCACCTTCATTATACATGGAAATGCAAAAATAATCATTATCATGAAATATTATTCGATTTGGATATTATAAATTTCCCATTAAATGTGTACGATATTTGGTAGATAAGTAGGAATATACCTACATAATTATATATTATACAGTAGGAAGTTTTTCCTGGACGGTAGTAAATTATGTTTATAAAATTATCAAAATTAAATTTCAGTGAAATATGTTTGGTTTCCTTAAATTAGTTTTATTTTATTATACATGGAAATGCAATATTATTCGAATCAGATAGGTATTATACATTTCTTATTTAATGTTTTTGATAGTTGGCAAACAAAATATACATTTAAAAAAATGCGTATGTGCAGTTCACATGCAGTAGAAGCGAAAAAAGTGTGAAAAGGGGTGGGAGGGACTCTACATTTCCTGACGTTACATTTCATATATTACATAGTTATAATATATTTAAACTTGAAGACATGAAATTTGAAGTATCAAACGAAATCTTTTCAACTGTATGTGTATGATCATAGTGTTTAAATTATTAAATAAAATGTATTCTATCTCATTCTCTTGCAGGCTTAGTTTTATGGATTCATGTGTTTATCTCTTTTCAGTGTCGCTTTTTCGTTCACGTGATGATAGTTCTCTCACGTTTCTAGAAATATTTATCTCCGACAGCGACCTACACCTGTCAAATCTTATTATAATTATTTTAGGTCCACTGATTAGTACTTAATGGTTGAATTTTCTTTATATTGAAAAGTTTCTAATAGCAAAAAGCTGCTACGGTGTAAGTGAAGGAAACTTATGATATTGTTGCAAGTGGTTACTTTACTAAGTAATGCTTATAGTTTAAGTGATACTACTCCACTTAAACTTTAAGTCGGTGCTTGTGTCCTGGGTAATTGAAGTTAGGAAATATAAGTTTTAGAACTTTTTGCTAAATCAAAACAATTTTTTTTCCTGAAGTTTTTCAGTACGTACTATTTCAATATCCAATAAGACCAAATAATTTTTTCTGTATTTAAAGGAACGTTTTGATTTCCTACATCTCTCTCGTTCTCGTTATTTACGCAATAGTAATAATTATCCTTGATGACATCTGTACACATTTCTTCCTACGCTGATATCATCTTCACGGTACAAGCTTTATGGATCTCGTTTATGGATCTCACTGCCACTCAACATCAGACAAACTGAATCGATATCGTATTTTGAACTGGTTACTAATCATCTTTGGTTCTTTCAGGTCTAATAATGGTGCTGATTCCATATGTAGTATGATAAGTTTTATGTTTGTATCTTATACTAATATATAACGCTGAAGAGTTTGTTTGTTTCTTTGCTTGAACGCGCTAATCTCAGGAATTACTGGTCTGATTTCAAAAATTCTTATACTGTTAGATAGCCTATTTATCGAGGAAGGCTATAGGTTATATACCATCACGCTAAGATTAATAGGAGCGGAGCACCAATGAAGAATGTTTCAAAATAGGTTTTTTTATAACTTACTTTTTTTAAGTATTCGGACGTATGCGGACGAAGTCGAGGGCAGAAGCTAGTAGTGTATAAAGCATATTATTTTTTACTTATTCTTGGAATGTTTCACATTGTTTACTGTCTTTACCTCCACTGTTATTTTAATATTTTCCTTAGTTTAGGGAGCTGCCTGGAAGAGATCACTTTAACAGATAAGGCCGCGGTTTGTTCAACATTTGTTGTACCTTTAGTTATTTAGAACGTAGTTTTAATTTTTGGTGAACCGTAAAGTGTTTTCATTCGTTCGCATGCTAGTTTCCGAGACAAAGAAGTTCTAATTAACTCATGCCAAAGAAAACATAAAATAGCCAACTTGAATGCTGCATAAAAATGCAATTTAGAAAACGTCACGACGCGAAGCCGGGCGAGAACTTTTCATTATGCAATTTCCCACAGCACACACAGATTGAAACTGAGAACTTAAAAAACGAAATCAACTCGGTTTTAACTATTTTAACCGAAATAAGTGAAACATTATCAAAAAGCTTTTTTTAAGAAATAACTATGTAACGTGTATATATTTCATTACAACACACATTATCTCATTCAGCGAAATAAAATCTTTTGGCCATTCAAAGGCTGCTTGGAAGAAATTCCTTTAACCTGTTAAGACGGAACCACCATAAAGTTACCGAACTGTCACACACGGCTAATTGGGAAGCACCAAAAACTTGTGGTCAAATACAGATAATTGAAACGAACGCTTAACTGATGCTTCCTCCCTCTAACTACATAGAATATGTATTAGAGTAAAAGAGACGATATAATTCTCTTGGTTTTGGCATGGCAATTTTGATGGCAGCTGGCCGATTATGGACAACAATAATATTAAAGTTTTTTTAAGGGTTAAGCAATAGGAATACTTTTTCTGTATTTGTGTGTGTTTCAATTTTTATAGTATAGCTAGCTGTCCCGGCAGACGTCGTCCTGCCCGAAAAGCTTCAATCGTTATGCCGACAGCAGGGCCACCTACCGGGTCCAATTGTGAACCAACTCAGAAACCTTCTCTGGCTCATGTACAAAAAATTTGCTAAAGATCATCACATGATCAAATGTATATTTTACGATTCTATAAAAGGACATACAGACAAACGTTCATTTTTCTATATAAGAAAGAAGATGTTTTATATTTTAATCGATTTCAAATAAGAGGAGGTTCTCAAATTGACTATATGTATGTTTGTTACTTGATTTCTTCGTTAATTGTGTGCCGATTTTCAAATGTTTTTATTCAGAAGAGTACCTATACTACTGAGGTAGTTCCATTGTTACGAAGTCAGGATCTGACAAGTGGATCCCACTTAAATTGAGAGCTACCCTTGTTGAAGAGCGCCTACACTCATTGAATGGCAATCTTGTATTTGTGTGCCAGTAGTACATTTTCTACAGGCGCTTAATATATTATTTCTGAAGCTTTCCAAGTATTTGCCCAACTAAAAAGTAGACAATTTTATTTTATTTTAAGCTTTTTATAAAAAGGTTTTTAAATACAAGCTTTTGAGATGGATATCATATAGCAACGGAGTGCTAGCCAAGAAGTAAAATGAGCCCAAACAAGACATGTCTATCTTGTTTAGTACAGGAGTTTCTTTGGCCACCTTCCGACTCCATCATCAGATCAGCTTCATTGTACCATATTATTGCATTGTCACGCGATATACATATGCGTGCAAAGTTTCAGCTCAATCAGAAACCAGGAAGTTAGTCAAATTTAACTTGCAAGATTCCACCCGAACTTACAAACATAGATACATCCATTGCAAGTTAAATAAAAGCTTATAAAATGAATATAGTCTTCAATATTTCGAAGTCGGTGCGAAGTAAAATATAAAAATTACTATATTATGGAAAATTGATGCTTTTTTAAGTTTTACTTAGCATCGAAAACAAAATGTTGTAGAATAGTTTTTTTATATATTTTGATGTAGGCATAATTAAGTTCATTGCATTATATAATTTACCTAATAATAATTTATTTATTTAAGGACAACACAAATAAACAGACCAATACTAATATATACAAAGATACACACAATAATGTTTTTTTTTACGCCACAAAGCATCAGAGCACTCTATCTATGTGAGCTTCGGCGAACATTGTATTGATAACAATAGATAGTAATAGATATTGATAGTAATAGATTAAATTGTATTTTATTGCAATTTTGTCATACAAGACAGACTGTTCTAAGTTACTTTAATACGTTATATTGCGACTTTGAGTTTAATTAGGAATAATGATTTGTTTAAAAAGCTTTTGTTCATGAAAGTGTGCCGGGACACTAAAAAAAAAAATATTATAAAAAAGACAATTTCAAAGTAATGCAGTAAATCCGTGCAGGAATGAAAAAATAATACAATTTCCTACGGCCGGGGGGCCTGTCATAAGAAGCGTCTAAACAACCCACAGCCAGGTGGTAGGGTGGTGGTAGCCACCCCTGGTCTAGAGTATGCCGCCATAACAACCTTGTGTTGTGTTCTGGCATTAGTGACCAGGTTCCAGTCTCCCTTAAGAGAGCAGCAGCGCATTTGTAGCATCTTTGGTGTTGCAAATGTCCATAGGCGATGGTAACCGCTTTCCATCAAGTGGGCCGTCTGCCTGTCTGCTAAACTCCTGCCATAAAAATAAAAAATACTTTCTTTTTGAAGTAGCAATCACGCGTAGAACCTGTATAAATCAATAACTGGCATCAATGCAAACATGCATTGTGGCCACCATGTCGATTGCCAGTTATTGATTTTATCTGTGGTTTCAGATTTTATGAGTGGTCGGTGTTTCGAAAAAAAAATCTGCTCAGTCCGGTGACGAAAACTTTTAATCAAAAATACCTCATGTTATATTAGAAAAAAAAACTCAACAAGTCCTTTTCTTTCTACTATTAGACCGAGATCTGGCTGCAAGATTACTACGTTCATGTGTTATTTAATTAAAATATGGTTTTATATACCTATATAGTTATATAAAGGGAAATACATTGCTAGGTTGCCTATAAAAATGTGGCCTGGCTATAATGATCACAATACAACAATAGGCCGTAAAAGATTACAATACACAATGGCCTTTTTTATCACAAATTTTGAACACAACAAAAGACGTCCAACTGCCGAAAGGAAATAAAACGTGTTTCTACAGGTATGCAAGCGTGAATTTGTCTTCGTCGGTGTCTAGGTCGTAACAATAATATTACTTTGATATTGTGGGAAAAAATCATTCATCTGTGTTTAAAATAAATTATATATCGAATTAAAATAGTCTGTGTATGATGGAATAGGATTGCCTATCTAAAAGTGGCCGCAAATAGGGGCTACTAGCTGTTAAAGATAAATTAGAGCAAATGAGAGTTGACGCACTACGTCATACATTAGCGAAACGTCCCTCATAACGCTCTATCTTTAACAGCTGACAATTCCTATTCGCAACCACTTTTACACAGGTAACCTTATTCCATGATACACAGAAAAAAACTAGCTTTAACTTGATATATAATTTATTTTATTATCAAATAAATTAGTTTTTTCCCACCCGGATCTCGGTCTATAATTTCCATGTCATTTTTCAAAAGCTAAATGGATGGAACGGGGAAGGTGTAAAATGGTTTTTTTTATTCTGTATTTTACTTTGTTGCTTTGCAATATACCTAGGGCTGCTTGCATAAAGTTGCTTAAATGTATTTAAGAAACACAAAACGCATTTAACACTCACACTTTTTTTTTTAATATCCCCTTCCTCCGCTTGGTTCAGGGCAGAGATCGTTTTTTATCCTTTGTATTTTTATTTATTCTTTTCTTATGTCTACTACTCGAGGGGTAAATAGATGTGGGCGTCGATAGTTATTTATAATTTATTCTATGTTTAACACCCTTAGATACAATTAGCACGCTTAGTTGTCTTGCACAACGCAAAAATTGCCGCGAAATATGTTTATAGAACTACGTTTTGCGTAAAACGTATTTAGGCGGTTTAATATAATTAACTCATTTTTATTTAAAGGCGATCGTTACGGAAGCGGCCCTTAGTGTAATAACCATTCAATTATTTAACAGGATATGCCCGTGACTTCATCCACGCTTGATTTGAGATTCCCGCGGGATTACCGGCACAAAAAATCACAGCATTAAAAAAGACTAAGCTATCGATTAATGGAAACAGTGTCGGAATAAGCTAATTTAATTTTTTTAATTTAGTTACCTTCAATAAGGTGAAATGGGCGGTTGACAGCTTCCAGCCTTTTAAGTCAGCAGGAAATGATAACATTTTCCCGGCGCTACTTCAATGGGGCGGGGAAAAACTGATTTTCATCCTGGCATGCATCTTTCAGGCATGCCTGGCACATAAATACATTCCCCTTGCCTGGCGTGAAGTCAGGGTTATCTTCATACCTAAGCAAGGTAAGAGTGATTACACTAATCCGAAGTCGTTTAGACCCATAAGTCTGTCGTCGTTCCTCCTTAAAACCTTGGAGAGACTATGCGACAGGCATCTTAGAGACAATGCGCTACGCAATTTACCCATTCACAAGCACCAACATGCTTACTGTCCTGGCAGATCTACCGAGTCTGCACTCCATCAGGTGGTAGGTAAAGTTGAGTCGGCTCTACAAAACAAACTGGTCTGTCTGGGTTGCTTTATAGACATAGAGGGGGCCTTTGACAAAACCAATTTCACCAGCATCGATATAGCGCTCCGCAGACACGGAGTGGAAACCCTGCTAATCGACTGGATAATTAACATGTTAAGCAACAGATTTATAAAGGTGGGGGAAGACACAAAAGGTGCCCATGTGGTTCGAGGCTGTCCTCAAGGAGGAGTACTTTCCCCACTTCTGTGGAACTTGGTTGTGAACGATCTCATTACCAAATTAAGTCAATACTTTTACACAGTTGGCTACGCTGATGACATCACTATACTAAATGTAGGTAATAATGCCAGCATGGTGTGTGATAGGCTACAGGCAGCTCTGCGTGTAGTGGAGAGATGGTGCAACGAGCATGAACTCTCTGCCAACCCACAGAAAACGCAGGTTGTTCTCTTCACAAACAAGAGAGTTTTAGGTAATTACAGGCTACCGACCCTCTTCGAAACCACACTTCAATTATCAAATGAGGTCAAATATCTTGGGATAACCCTAGACAACAAGTTAAACTGGAGCAGTCATGTTGACAACAAAGTCAATGCATCTAGTGTGACCTTATGGCAATGCCGTAGGATGATCGGTAAGCGCTGGGGACTGCATCCCAAACTCTTCCTATGGCTTTATACAGCTGTGGTCAGACCCATGCTAACTTATGGCTCTGTGGTTTGGTGGACAAGGACTAAGCTTACGACCTGCACGACCAAACTTCAGAGGCTACAAAGACAAGCGTGTTGTGCTGTGACGGGATGTATGAGGACTACGCCCACCGCGGCCTTAGAAGTAGCTCTTAGCATACCTCCACTGCACTTGTTCGTACAACAAGAGGCAGCAATGGCGGCCCTAAGATTAAAACACCTGAAAACCCTTAAGTTTGACAAGGTAAGACATTTCAGCATTCTCTCGGAAGCATGGTCCAACTCACCTCTGGTGGAAGCGGTCAGTGACAGAATAGAGAAGGCTTTTATTTTCGATAAAAAATACAAGGTTGAACTCGAGGAAGGTAACGACAGTTTTCTTTCCCATCATGAGCTTAACCTTTATACTGATGGGTCAAAGACTAGCTCGGGCTCAGGCACGGGAGTCTTCTCGGAAGACCTAAATATTAACATATCCGAGCCCCTGGGTAAGTTTAATACAGTATATCAAGCAGAGAGCATGGGAATCCTGCTTGCAGCTAAAGCAATCGTAGCTAGAGATGTCAATGATCATTGTATCAGAATACTCTCTGATAGCAGATCGGTACTACAAGCCCTTAGTAGCAGGGTTATTTACTCAAATCTAATTTACGAATGCCACTCGGCTCTAAATGAGGCGGCAGGTAAGAACAATACCTTGACCCTTCAATGGATCAAGGGACACAGTGGTGCCCGAGGCAACGATGCGGCGGATCAACTGGTAAGGAGAGGTTCAGAAACCCTACCGGTTGGACCGGAACCTTTCCTGCCTTTGCCACACAGTTGGTTCAGAAAACACATTAACCAAAGGACAAGGGCACTACATCAACAACTTTGGGACAACTTGGAGGATTGCAGGCAAGCTAAGCTGGCAATGCCTCGAGTAGACCTGCGTTTCTCCAGGAACATCCTAAAGCTCAGTCGGTCCAGGCTGAGACTAGTTACTAGCGCAGCCACTGGACATGGCAATTTTAACAGACATCTTTTCAATATAGGTGTCACCGACAGTCCCCTGTGCAGAGCATGCCTGGAGGCAGAAGAAACAGCCGCCCATGTCCTGCTTGAATGCGGAGGGGTGGCCCAATACAGGGCGAAGTATCTGGACGCCCCAGGTAGCCTCCGAGAAGTCTTCAGCAACGTCAAGAAGCTGGTCGACTTCCTGGAGGAGCTGGGCTGGATGGAGTAAACCCTCATCCACCCTCGCACGCAAAATAGGCGCTTTGTCATCGAGTTGCGGAAACCGCCCGCTCGCAGAAGAAGAAGAAGAAGAAGAAGCTAATTTTTACGCAACCGAACAAATACAAACCGCTCCCGGGTAAATTCCCGCGGGATTCCCGGGATAAAGAATATCACACATTTTATTAAAAATAAGTTCCACCGGAGAACATTTCCTGAAGGTCATATACATATTGTTACGATCGTACATGAACATTTTTAATGAGCGCCAAAACAAGAAGACCTCGTTTTAAAAATAAACATGTACATTATATTTTTGATGTATTTATTACGAGTGCTGTTTCCCAGCGGCATTTTATTTCCATTTCACAAACGGCCCTGTAAAGTAGGTGAGCATACAAGCTCTTTATTGCCTTGATCACGCACCACATAAAAGCGGCAGGGAACCAGTGGGTTTTGCTTCCCCTTGCAGAGCTTAGAACCGGGTTTACTGTAATGTTTCAAGACTAGTTTTTGTAAAAGAACTAGTTTTAACATTGAATTATTTCATCCTACATTAATGACTAATTTTTTATCATTTTTTCAAAATCAAAATTGTGGGCGTTGGAAATGGGGCTCAAGGAAATGGGGGTATTTTTCAGTTATGATAATAATATGGTAACAATTAAATTCGCTTTCTATTACGGATGCACCCAGCAATTGAGTGGTGCGGGGCGGCAGCGACAGTGCGGCGCTTCGACGGGTCTCACACATCACTTGCTCTTAAGATTCAATCGATTCTCCCACGTCAATGCGCGGGCACCATACATACTTTAATTTGTAATACCAGTTTAATAATAGTTTTCTAATAAGCCGCAGACGTACGATCACCACGGCAGCCTTTCGCAAATGATCGGCAAGCGCGCATTCCTCGTCGGCCGCCCGTGTTTTCTTCCGCGCACACCTCGCCTCACCTCACCTCAGTACGTGCGATCGCTCGAGTGTGCTTATTATTATTAAATCTGATATTTCGTTTAGCAGCTAAATGTGTGCTGTATTATAAAATATTAATCGGCATTGTTACAAAATAAATATACCATCCTGAACTGCAATTCACACTACGACAGTAGTATTTCATTTCTACCTGAAGACCTCCGAAATCTATATCTACAAAAGCCGTTCATCATTCATCTTCAATCCTCAATTATACAGTCTACCGACGTACAATCGGAGTCTCATCCGGCTCAAGCCTTACTACACTTTCATAGTAACTCAATCGAAGGAGGTTATAATTTTTTACAATTTCGAAAGCAGTTATGCGTAAAAGCAGTAATAACAAATTTCCCAAAATAATCCAGCATTCTACATTTTTCACTCGAACTACAAAGCATGGCCTAAATAGCAGAATTTCCTTAACGCGACACCTTAAAAGCCTGCTGATAAATTCTCGTTAACATTCCTTTATTAAACCTTAAAGATTAAGGAATGTGCCACAGTACGAGAAAATTCTAGTGGGAGAAGTTTGTTTTTCGGTATAATATGTGGTTTTTAGGTTTAAAAAGTTAGATTTACATTCGATTATAATTTTCTTATAGTTGTATGAGCCAAATTTGTGATATGAATTATTTTTTAGTGGAATCATAGCTAATATATGTATAAATAATATATTTTTTACATTGTAAGAATGATAATTATTATATGTTTTCCAAATAAATTCAATAAAACAAACAGTTTTATTGAATTTATTTGGACAGTCGCCTAATTTTATGTGATGGTGTATTGGAGATTGCGCCACGTTTACTAATAATATGGTTCTTTTTACTAGAAAACTCATTAACAAGAAAGTATTTAAATATTTTATAACCGATTTGATAAAAAAATATTCTAAATAATAAAAACGGCAAAAGAGTTACTTGTGGCGGCGTCTAGTCTACGTATATACGATATACTACTTACTCAAAGTTGTCTTGCCTATCTATCTACTGCCCAAAAAGTTATTTACAAATAAATAAATAATGTAATAGATTTAACCGCTCCATATATTATTAATTTTTATGCAAACTATATTAGGTAATACTTTTTTTATGTAAGTTATGTAACACTATACTTTATCAAGACTTGCAATGGAATAGGTAAGACATATTTTACAATAAATACAATGTTCACATGAAAGGGTCGTCTTTAAGCTATCTTAATTCTAAATTATCACGAAACGATTATTATTATTCTTCTAACAACAGTTAATGCGCTACTTGACTCATAAATTGAATTAAGTCATAACTAAAAGAAGGATCTGCGTTTTGTAAGTTAATAAATAGATTCTCAGTCGATTTGACTGTCAACTACCGTATTCATATTTACAACAGCTGTAATTAATGACTAAGTATTGATATATCAGACATATATTTTACTTTTGTATAGTTTAAGAGCGAAGTAGATTATAAGAAGAATTTAGTAAACGAAAATGAAACGGGGAAAATGTGGAAAGTAAATATTATTATCATTCTCCTTACGAAGCAATCATTCGATGCTGATTTTGCTACCTTTTCCATTTGTAACTTTAATATCTGTTTTGATATATACTGTGGCATTTCTGGAGCATCAGATGTTTTAAGGAGAAATTACGGCGCAGTAACAATAATTTTTAATTCTAAACGATAATAACGTTTTGATTACCTATTAAATTTAAGATAAATTTAAAAATATTTAAAGCAGGTACATAATTGGGAACTGTCCTATAGTAGGAACGTTACGATTTTGTCTCGAACATTCTAAGAAACATCAGAACCGCCTTTTAGAAAATCTAACTAAATTTGAATAAGAACGAAGTATGATTATTATTATATCTATTTTTTTAAGCTATAGGTTTTATTATTTTAATTTCAAGCTTTTTTATTTTAATGCGAATTAAATCTAGACTGTGATAGAGTCTAAGATAATTACGATTTAAGCTATTGTTTTATGCGTAACAAATTAACGGTCTTATTCTTATTGAGTTATAATCAATTTTAAGGCTTCTTTAAGGTTCTTAAATAATACTTCAAACTTACAATAACTCAGTATGGCTAATAAAATATATTCCCAAGAGAAAACTGTTTAAATACTTTGATAAAGAATTATCAACCAATCAATCACCCACCGAGTGGACTGGCTTAATGACTTTTTCGACGTCAGTAAATATTGATGGGTCGTCGAGACAATATGATTTATTAACGAATGCCTTTATTACTTGTTTGTTTGATATTAAATTTTGAAATGCGGTTTAGTCAATTACAATTACCGACGAAGAAGGACTAAAAAACCATTTTACTTATAATTAAATGTAATGTAAGACTATATATACACTTGAAATAAATATAACTAGCGGCCCCGGCAGACGTTGTCCTTCTCTGAAAAAATAAAAATCTATTAGCCGATCCCAGCGCCATCTACCGGTTCCAATTGTGGATTTAAACCATCCCGGGACCTACTCAAACACACAAAAACAAAATCACCAAAATCGGTCCAGGTGATAAGGAGGATTCTAGAACCCGATCTCAGCGCCACCTACCGGTTCCAACGGTATAAAAAGTATCCGTCTCCTAATTCTAAGCTACCCCACGAATTTTCAGCCAAACCAGTACAGCCGTTCTTGAGTTATAAATAGTGTAACTAATACAACTTTCTTATATAAATATAATAATAACAGCCCATAAATGTCCCACTACTGGGCTGGGGCTTCCCACTAAAGCGTAAAAGATACTTTGTGAGAGAAAAGATGGAAGACTTTTGGACCTATAATAAACCAAGAGAAAGATATTTTATTAAACTCAGATTCTCCTTTAATATTGGGAAGTACGGTACTGGCACTTCAAAGTGTGAAACAATAAATAAAGATTTAGAAAAAGTTATTTTAAATTATTTTTCTGGTCTTGAGGTGAAAAGATAACCGTAGTCAATGAATAGGTAAATTCTATTAACACAGGCTGGCTAGTAAATCGATAAACCAAAACGACAAAGAGATCTAATAACTTTGTTTATCATGTTAAAGTAAATGATGAAAAAGGGTCAAAGTACGTGGAAAAATATTTTTAAGCACTAGATTTGGGACGTCCTTGCATATTGAGACGTCTAAAATAACCAGCCAATCCAATAAAACAATGATTCCTAGTTAAATAAGACTGACTGTTCAATTTAACTTTTTTTTATTGTACAAAAAATATTCAACTATTAACATTTGCAAAATGTCAAGGACATTTATAGAGACCAACGGGATTTTCAGAATCTTAATATCTTAAGAGAATATAATATAATTCATATTTTTCTTCCTCCTGTTAACTATGTAAAATGGACTTAGCAAGTTAACAAATTAGGCCGACGATATGCTATTATTTAGTTATTAAATGTAACTCCAAATAAAAGAGCTCGTGCGCTTTACTACGCCAGCGTAGCATGAATATCGTAGCTCACGACACTCACGCTACATCGCTACAGTGTTTGCTACGACGCTACAAAACGCTTACTGCGTCGCATTGTATGGGTAGGTATTTAGTAGAACTTAGTCAAAGATGCTCACTTATTAGTTTATTAATATCGTGTATATAAAATAATAGTTAATCAAATTATAATGTTTAAAGACCGTGATAATCATTTTATAACATTAATATTATTAGAAATTTATTCATACAAATATATAAATGCGTCTCCTTCATAGCCATGGTAATAAAAAAAGATTTGTTTAGCAGTTACATTATTCAAAGAATAATAATCATAATATAAAAAACTATAACTTTTAATTTGTAGCCGTGAATCTGTCAGTTTAACACATTGAACAATTTTCTCTGTATGGTAAAAACATATTTAAAAAATCCATGCAAAATATCCTACACTAAACTACGTAAGAGTATTAACAAAGTATTATCTTCAAATATTCAAAATCCAGATTTAGAAACAGACATTCTTTTGTAGCTCACAGCGCTCTAAATACTCCTTTAGCCGTTCCAAATAGCGAACACGGTCGTTATGGTCGTCGTGAAAACGTCACTAATAACGTCATAATTTTCGCTCACGCAACACTCACAGTAACCCATGTCAAAGGCGGGTGGAACGAGTCATTGATATAGGCGCGATTTTCAAAGAACAATATTTTAACCTAAAACCAGATGAAATTTGTATATAACAATATCAAAGCTTCGTAATCTATTCCACTTGAGTTTATGATGATTATGCCTGTAAGCAAATGGAACGGGAAAAATCACGGTCTTGAACCTTGTCATTGTAAGCTTCCAATGGAACGCAGCCTTTATAGCTCACCAAAATAAACAAGAACATACATCTTAAATTCAAACATGTAAACAAGATGGCAAGATACCGGATGGGATGTCTTTGTTGCCATGGAAGATGGGACGACCATTAGTTTGGGACGCAATGTGCGTTGACACTTTGGCATCGTCCCATCTTCCAGATACGGCTGTGGTAGTCGGTGCAGCTGCCGCCTGACAAGAGGAACAAAGACGCCTTAAATATGTATCCGCTGGTAGTGGATACATATTTGTAGCTTTTGGCGTCGAAACTCTGGGGCCATGGAGTCCAGAAGCCCATCACCTTTATCGAGACCTATCAAAACGTTTGATAGATATCTCACGAAACCAAAACGCTGGCCTGTATTTCGGGCAAAACATAGGCGTTGTCATATAACGTGGTAATGCGGTCAACGTTTTAGGAACGTTCCCAACTGACGGTGTTCGTAGTTTTTATCTTTCGTAAAATAAGCTATATATTTATTTAGATATTATGAGGTAAATTATGTAAAATCAATTCAAAATGAATAACAAATAAAAAACATGTAAACATATATTCTAAATTCAAATACAATCTCACGCATAGAGTCGTATATAAATAATAACACTTTATAGCTCACGAAAATAAACGCAAAGAAAAACACACATATACTAAATACAAATATGTAAACATATATTCTAAATTCTAATACAATCTCACGCACAGAGTCGTATATAGATAATAACACTTTATAGCTCACCAAAATAAACGCAAACAAAAACAAAAACATATTAAATTCAAATATGTAAATACATATTCTAAATGCAAATACAATCTCACGCATAGAGTCGTATATAAATAATAACATTTTATAGCTCACCAAAATTAACGCAAACAAAAACACACACATACTAAATTCAAATTCGAAATTGAAATACAATCTCACGTATGAATGAATGAATGAAAACACTTTATTGTTCACCAATAATTAAAAGTATGTTCTTAAAACTAAGTACAATATACATGTTGAACCAAGGGCGGCCTTATCGCTTAAAGCGATCTCTTTCAGGCAACCCCCTAAACTAAGGAAATCATTAAGACAACAGTGGCGGTGAAAACAATAAATAATAAGAAACATACCAAGAGTAAGTAAAAAAATAAATAATAATATACTTTATATACTATACAAAAATAAGACATATCATACTATATAGTATAAGATCAGCAGCATGTTTTAGACTTGCGAGGACCAAAAATATTTAGTAACCATTAGTTTAAAAGACAATATAGATTTAGCTTGTCTGATGTTGAGTGGCAGGGAGTTCCATAAACGGACAGCCTGTACCGTGAAAGAGTTATCAACAAAGGAAGAAGTGTGTACAGGTGTCATTAAGGAGAGATTATTACTAGAGCGCAAATAACGGGAATGAGAAAGATGTAGGAAATCAAAACGTTCCTTTAAATACGCAGGGGTACGAGGATCAAAAAGGATATTGTACAAAAGAGAGAGTAAGTGAACATTCCGGCGAAGGCGAATAGGTAACCATTTAAGCTTCTAGCGATATTCGGAAACATGGTCATATTTGCGCAACCCAAATATAAACCGTATACAGACATTTTGAAGTCGATCGAGCTTGTTCAGTTGTTCTTGTGTTAAGTCGATATAACTGGCATCAGCATAATCAAGTATGGGTAATAACAGAGATTGAGCAAGCATAACTTTTGTAGCAGTAGGGAGGAAATTTTTAAGTCTTCTAAGCGAAGCTGCCGACGCAAATATTCTTCGGCTGAGATTGGTCAAGTGAGGCCTCCAAGACAGTTCTCTGTCAATGACAATCACAAGATTCTTTACAGTTTCACTAATATCAACTATCTCGCCATCAAATTCAATCTGAGAAAGATTACACCAGTCTATCTTAGAGATTAGCCTAGAACTACCAACTATTATCACTTTTGTCTTTTGAGGATTTACAGATAGACCGTAAGCTTTACTCCATTCAACTATTTTAGAAAAGTCTCGGTTAGTAGTTGCAACTGCTTTATGCAGACCATCTAAATTAGCCTGGGTGTAGATTTGTAAATCATCTGCATAGAGGTGGTATGACGAAGAAAGGTTATTGGATATATAATTTATAAAAATAGCAAATAAAAGAGGGGATAGAACGCCGCCCTGAGGGACACCAGCAGACAAGTCACACCACGATGAGTAAACATCATCAATACGAATTCGCTGCCGGCGTCCAAACAGGTAACTACGAAACCAGCCAATAGACGTCGGAGATATGTTAAGAGAGCATAAAATCCCGAGTAAAATGTCGAAATCGACACACGACACACGTATACATATAATAACATGTATAGCTCACCAAAATAAACGCAAACAAAAACATAGACATATTCAATTCAAATATATAAATACACATTCTAAATTCAAATACAATCTCACGCACAGAGTTGTATATAGTCGGATAAATTGAATTAACCATTATAAAGCAGCGAAATTACACTGGGCAATTAGGTGGAGGCGGCCCAGCAATTTGGGGGTCAGAATTAAAATATCACAGCGTCCCAGCGCGGTGCCAACCCGAGTTTACATTTTAATTATATACACGGACATTGCCTTGGAAAGGCACAAAAGAATTTTCACCTCAGCCTTTGTTGTGGAGAAGTTTTTTTTAACTGGCAAAAAGGCAGAGAGAATTTTTTGTTACGCAATCGTAATATAATTTATAAAGAAAATAATTATATATAACATTGTTTTTCCTTGGAAGATTATTATTTTCCTGCAATACACGCATGATTTTAGTAATCAACTAGGATATGCCCGCGATTTCATCTACGCTTAACTTCAAATTCCCGCAGTATTCCCGGGGCACAAAGTACCGCAGCTATCGTTTTAGTGAAAACTGCATCGGAATAACACAACAACTTCAAACCGCGCCTGCGATAATTCCTGGGATAAGAAGTAGCACACATTCGATCAGTGAAAAAAACCTACACTGAAAATAGGTTTTTTTTCAATCTGGTTATTTTAAATCACTCCCAGAATTTGCTGTCGATCAGTGAAAACCGCGTTAAAATCGGCCCAGTAATATTTACGTGAATGCTGAACAAACAGACTAGAAATCTGAAAAAAATTCATCGTGTTCTCCATAATTTATATACAGTCAATATTAGTTGTTTTTTTTAATAGCTTCAATGTACAGACATGGCTTGCTTAAAACTTTACAATATTATAGATTATGCTATGTAATTTCTTTTGTTTTTTGTGGAAAGTAAATAAATAAATTATAAAAAAAAATAACGCCACTCTATTATCTTAGTTAATTTATGGAATGTTTAAAGTTAAAAAATAATAATAAAAATAAAGCTAGATAATGTTTTAAATTAACCATCTAAAACAACATTTAAACAAATTTTGATTCAAAACGTATGTCGTAAAAAAAACATGGTATCGTTATATATTATATGTACGTAAAGCGAAAGTATAAAACCTAACACTGTCTGCTTTTATCTGGCAAGAAACCGCACAGGATCGAGAAAAGTGGTATGCTCTCGTTTCGGAGGCCAAGACCCACTTTGGGTCGCTCAGCCAACGGAGTAAGTAAGTAAGTCTGCTTTTATTGCAAAATATTGAGCCAATTTGATTAGATTTAGTTCTTAGGTAGGTACATAATTTCAATAACGGTAATAAAAATAAGATAATTTTATCGGGAAAAGGGGGCTAATTTCCTCGGGTTGTCTAAATATCTTAATTTAAAAGATTTTATAGCAGCATACAGAATATATATATTTCTTTAAGATTCTATCCGTATAGACTAGCTTTAGAGAACTACAGCTGTAACAATTATAAAGACCCACAGATAGATAGATAGATAACACTTTATTGCTCGACAAAATAACAGAACAAAACTCTTGTTACAATATTTATCAGTAAAAAAATAGCCGCCCTTATTGCTTACAACGATATCTTCCAGACAATCGGACTTATTGGATATTATTAGCCTAGTCTTGTGACATAGGTTGTGCATAATTGATTGATTAAAATAATAGCATACCTACTGTTAATTTGGCATAGTTGTTTAAGGAGAGATAGTGCTTCCTGAGTAAGTTATTAAACGTCAGTAATATTCTGGCTTCTTAGACTTTAAGAGGCAGCACATTCCAAAGTGTGATAGCCTGCCCTATAAAAGAGTTACCATTGAAGAATTATGCGTGTACAGATGTCACTAGTTTACAATATTGTTACAATCGAGGTGCCGACATAGACAAACTCACACCTGCAGCCTCATAGAAATACATTTTATTACCTTTTCGGTATTTAGACTTCTTTTGTTTACTTTGTGTTTAAAATGTGTGATTAGAAAAACAGCCCATTGTGTATTGTAATATTTTATGGAAGTCATTATCTAGGTGTGATTCTAAGAAATTCGATCCACGCGGTCGAGCAGACATATGTATTTGTACAGTATAAAGCAATGCCCCAATGGAGAGCCGAGGCAGTCTAGCGATAGCCACAAGCAAAGCAAGACGTTAGTGCGGACTTTGCGCGTGTTATTGAATCGTGTATTACGTTTGGACGTGTGTCCAGTTATATTTGTACCTGTGTTTATACGTGTTTGTATAGTTCTTATAAACTCTATAATAATTTCAACGGCGTTTTAATTAGAGTTCCGCAACTCATAACAATATGTATCAGTGAGCAGGGGAGAGGCGAAAGAATGCAAATCGGTAATGAAGACTACTTGGGGCAAACAATGTTGTAAAGGAGAGTGAGAATGTGAGTATTCCGGCGATAGATTCGGAAATTCTAGTTGAAATGGCTATAGAATCCTAAAACAGGTAAAATAACTTCCAAAACTCGTGTAATTAATTTTAAATTGCATGACTCGTTATACTTAACACCGATGTAAGACCTGACAATATAAAATGGCAAATTTATCTCGAAATTCGTGCCTCCAAAGAAATAAACTTTTAATAATGATCGCGCAAAATTCCCTCTAACTTTCCAATTGTTGTTCATTTCCACGAATTTCTTAATCGTTATAAAAGGATTGGAGTTGAATTGAATTACGAGAAAACGAGATAATTTTATTCTTCGACTGAAATTTTGGAGTTATTTTATACCGAATTAATTCGGTCCACGTGACAGTGAACTGAGTATTGCAATTACAACGGCATTTATTTGGGATTTTATTTAATATTTTATTTTTAGTTAGTTATTATTTATCCTATTTTTTTATACATAAACCACAACTTATACAGTAATCGTAAACATAATTAAGCACAGTGGATAAACTAACTCGAGTTTTTTTATATATTTGTTTGCTGGCATACCATCCGCACGAATCTACGCGATTAACGGCATCCATGGACATCTGCAACACTGAATGTATGACCTGAGTGGCAAAGCATCCGGCAGGGTGACCGGAGGGCAGTCTGCTGGCAATGGCAATCGCGTTCCACTGAGTGGCCTAAGTGCATGCTCGGCATAGATCGGTCTTTTTTTATGTAGTATTCGCGTATGACCACAATCTCGTCCTATGTGGATCGAAGATGTGGTCTAGGATGGAGCACGCTTGTCTAGAAGGTACCTATTCATAAGGGACTTGGAAGACTTGCCATCTGTGGAGGTTTATGAATAGCTGTTCTTTAGCTATCTCTGTAACGTTCGTTTGTAAAACTTTAGTTTGACAGACTACAGCTGTTAACCCCCCAAATAAAATAAGACATCCAGGTTATAAGTATCGGGAAAGACAGACTCCGGCAATGAGTTCCATTCATTTGCGGTGCATATGATGAAGCTAGTTGCAAAGCGTTCGTTCTTATAGGTGAAATACCCACCATACATCGGTGCCGCATGGCGATTCGTCTGGTTGTCCGATAATGGAAGGGAGATGGTGGGATCAGATCGAAGAGCTCAGCTGCACACTCTCCAAAGTGAATCCGATAGAAAACCGATAAGTTGGCAACCCTGCGTCAATGTTCGAGACTTTGTGTTTTGTCATGGAATAGCTGGTCGTTGCCAACCAGCCACCTGGCTCTCCGTTCACAAACAGGTTTAAATCTGTACGCGACGCCCCGCTCGACGCACATCTCGGCTGGCACTAGGGACACTCGTCTGCGTTTAAATACAGTAAAGTTAGTTTATCTACGGTCTCATCCACGCCCGAATTGAGCGTGCAGCGGAGCGGGGCGTGCAGTGGTCCTATACACGACGCGTCGCTCAACGCAAATATGCCCCCTGGAACCGCTACGCCAGCCGGCCGCCACTAGGGACACCCGTTAGCGTTTCCATGTGTTTGGCATAAACGCTGGACGCTCCGCCCCGCTGCACTCTCGAATAGAGCGAGCACTCAGGCCATACACTTAGGTATCCAATGCGGTGCTTACCTCGTCGAGAATTGAGATATTTGTTTATGCTCCTTTCGAAAAGCCCCATATGTAGAGCTCTAGGAAAACTGCGGCAGAGATTGAAGATTCGAGATTGGAAACTTTGGCGTGTACTTGAAATATTGGTTTTTTTGTACTGTTGCTTTATATGTAATAGTTGTGTATTTGTGTTAAAAGTTACAACTGTGTGACAGAACTACCTAGGCTTTGTATGTATCTACGTATACCCTGTTTTTTCTTACATGTATTTTTAGACGATTAACATAATACATTTTCTTCTGTAATAACCAACTTTACGTGTGGCTTAAATTGTCTAAGACATTTAAACGTAATAATAATTCATTGCAATAATCCTGTTTGTATTTGTAATGTACTAAAATGATAATTATTCTAAGGAAAACAATGTCTAGAACATATTCTGTTGTTCAAATGCGAGCGAAGATCATGTATATATGATCTTTGCTCGCATTCGCATTATTTGAAAATCACTATAACTTGCCGTAATCAGAGAGAATTAAGGATATGTAACTAAAAGAAATCGTAATATTGTTTTAATTTGTACATACATACATACATACTTATATACATACATACATACATTATATATATATATATATATATATATATATATATATATATATAATATACATATACATGTGTAGACACTCTAGCGCCGTCACATCTTCCAATGACTGTGTTAGAGGCTGGCAACGCTGCTTCAACACCTGAAGGTCTCAAACGGCGCAAATATGGAACCTTAGGAAGGGGTTACATATTTGTACCGTTTGGAGATGAAACATTAAGTCCGTGGGGTCAATCGGCAAAGAGTTTCTTCAAAGAGATTTGCAAGAAACTCTTTGATGCCACCCGTTATCAGAAGGCTGGCTCATATTTCACCCAACAAATAAGCAGCGCCATACAGCGTGGCAATGCAGCCAGCCTTCTGGGCACGCTCCCATCTGGCAGCGATTTGTTACACAGTCTGTAATAGCTTGTACTATTTATAACTTGGATAATTTTTAGTTTCTAATTGTATTTATTATAATAGCTTATTATTAGTGACATTGTTAGCACCAATATTAAAAAAATTAAGGTAATATATAAAATAAAACTATGTTTTAACGGTTTACCATTACTTAAAAAGTTTTAAAACTTAAAACCGTTAAAACGTAGTTTTATTATAAAAGAAATCGTCAAGAAACAATAAAAATACATACTTCAATTTCAGTTAAAATTAAAGTAACAAGAACATTAATTCTCGCTTTGCTATTACCTGACTCATATTACAAATTTAAATTAAAAAAAACTACACATTAAGTTGTTACTATAGCTTTAGTGAACCCTATTATCCACCCTAAATGAGGTAGCATGTGATTTAACAATTATTATTCTTAATTTAGTTTTTAAGTATTGTGTAAATGTCTAAAAGATAGTCCAATGAAATAACCCAGTCATTTACCTTGGACTTCTATAATGTACAAGACTTATAAAATATGGTCATTCAACCCGTCTAATCCGATAAGCTTAGAGTAGAAGCTCTAACAGATGAAGGCGTAATTTTTAATACAAAACCTGTACATTATATATCTATATTATAAAATTCTAAACATGCCTTGTTTCTACATTGAAGCCATAAAAAAATGAAATAGACTATATAAATGACAGAGATCACGATGTATCTTTTTTAGATTTCTTGCCTATTTGTCTGTTTGTTTGGAAATCACTGTTTATTCATACATTTTATGTGTACATAGTTTTTAACAGACTGCGATCCCCTTTAATAACAAACGCGACCTCCACGAGGGTCGTGACCCCCAGGTTGAGAAGGTCTAATTGAAAACGGTCTAGTTTAAAATTGATACCGACTTACAACGTATCAAATTACAAGTTTCAAAGCCTTCAAATACATTGAAAATAGACCAGGCGTTCCGATAAACATGATCCCTCTAATGTCGGTGTCTGATTGAATCCGGTTGAACAAGCGTCGCGGGCGAAAAACTCATCCTAAGGCGGTAACCGGACTAATTGGGTGCGGACCCTTGCCTTGTACTGCCACACAACCGGGTGGACTAGTTGAACCTTTTCTTACATGATTGCCCAAAAAGGAGTGTTATTTTCTGACATTAATTTTTGGCATTTCGTAGCAAGTTTTGAAATATAGCGCAAGAGATCTAAAAATAATATCACGTCTTCTTTTTCTTTCAGTACTGTAGATATAGCAACAGCAGTAGTGCATAATAATTAATGATAGGAGTAGGTATATCTATGTGTTTCAAATTTTCGAGCAAATGACCTCAAGCGTTATTTTAATATGGACATGTACCCGAATCTTCGGGATTTTAAAATTATTGGTTAAATTAACAAACCCAATGAGTTAGTAATTGTTTGTTTGAAATAGATAATATTGGTGTGCGTTTAAAATGATTATTGATATAGAAACAATAAGTTTTTTTTAATAAAACTACGTTTTGTTATATATACAAGTTGCGAAAACTTAAGAAAATAAGTTTTTTATCACAAACACACACATTCTTCATTTCCAAATTTAGCAAGCAACGCCTGTATTGCGACAAATATACAACGAACCACTATGAGGTCAAAAGAAGACATTTTCACTATATTTAATAACGGAAAGTTGGCTTGTAAAATTTACCATAGCAGGAAGTGAACCTGGGACATTTGCGATCCAGTATTCTAGGACCACTCTACCAGATAATAAGAGTTTATATTATTATGAATATTATATAGTATATTATATCGTTCAACATTTTTTTGCCAGTTTACCAATTCTCTTACTACTATAGAAATATAATAATAATAATAACAACTAAACAAGGCCCCCGCCTCCGTGCTTGCCTTAACCAGCCGGCACGGAGAGGAGATCGCTAGAGCTAAGACTCAAGCTCCAGGGATGGAAGTGATAAAAGGCATCACGTCAGAAGTAGCTTCGGTGAACCTGCAGCCCACCTCTCTACACACCTTAGCCACTCACACCCATGTTGCTCCTGTTTTTTTTTGCCCATTTTTCCATGTTCCCTGAACATTGCGACGGGCAGACGCCATAGTCCCCATATTCCCAGCGCCCTAGTACCACTAACAGTTCACACCAATAGCCCGGTACTTTCTCTTCTCATTTCCCACAATAGTCCTACACTGGCTGGGGCTTGTCTTTGGTTGCATTATTGCATGGTGTAGACAGGGATAATCGCCGGTCAGTGTCACGCCACATTTATATTAAATTTGTCAAGAGGCCTCTACGTGTTGGCCTCCCCATGGCCCCACGCAAGCCCTCCAAAAGTCCGGGCTATTTTTATGGCCCGTGGCCTTGAAAGACATACAGTATAATAATAATACTGATGCAATAAATACCCTACAGGTAGTTCACCTATTAATAATAACACTTGATGCGTTGTACTTGTAAGGACAATTCTTGTACATTGGGAATACAAAAAAATAGTAAATAAAAATATTGTTGATCGACAAATTTTTGTAGTGAAACTTATCGTTCTGTGTCCTTGAACCAAACTAAAACCATTTGATTGATTAATCTAACATCAGCATTATAAACCTTTGGAACTAAATAATATTATTATAAATGCCGGAAAATTCAGAATTTGGGCATGTCCATACTATGCCTAATAATTGCCCATATATTACAAGCAAATAAATATTTAACTACAACGATCACTGGTAATAATATAGTAAGCATTATATTATACTGAATATCAAAGAATACAAATATGTAAGACGTACGTAAGTAAAAGTACTACTTCTAAAACTACAAATCACATTTCCTCACTTAAGTAACACGAATCCATTTGATGCGAGCATAATTCTGTTAAATTAAGTGTATTTCTAGAGCCCTCTCTCAGGAAACAATAAGCTTGTTACTATGACGTCACATCCGGAAGGGGGCGGTAGGTTACACGTGCGTCTGGTTTAATAAAAAGGTAAATACGACAAGAGGGTATTGACCCTATCGCGAACTAGTTTTTGATCTTCATAAAAAAGGAGGTATTATTTAAAGAAGTATAAGGTTTGGTATAACTTTTCAGGCGATAATACGACTCCTTTACGCTATAACTGAGCCTCGCTGCACACCGCTGCTGCTCTATTCGAGTATGCAGCGGGGCTTTTAGGTTGCAAACAGGCAGATGGCCTACGTACCAGAGAGTGTTTAACATTGCCTATAGAGAGTTATAACAACAAGGGCGAACCCACCGCGTTTCCCGTTTTCAAAATGGGATAAGGAGATGGAATAGAGAAGTCAAACAAGAGGAATAAGATAGAGAGAATGGGATAACAAAATATATTAGGGGGAAAGGATAGAGAATTTAGGATATTGTGAGTTACATTCTCTTCTTTATTTTTTCTTACTTTCTATGTATAAGGTTTTAATTCTACGTTATTTCTATCCGTGCGCGTACGGAAAAATAATACAATTTCCTAGGGCCGGGTGGCCTGTCGTAAGATGCCCCAAAACAACCCACAGCCAGGTGGTAGGATATTTGCCCGTCTGGATGGCTACCACCCCTCGTCTAAAGTATGCCACCATAACAATCTTGAATTGTGTTCCGGCATGAGTTGCCCGGTTTCAGTCTTCCTTTAGAGAGCGGCAGCACATTTGCGGCACCTTGGGTGGCTGAACTCATGCAATGACAATAAAAAATATATATATTTAAGAAATAAAAACTGTATTAATATGAGCTTGGCAGTGACGTTATCAATGGTCAAGTGAAAGAATCTCACTCATCAATGGTCACTATAACAGTGAGCTGGGCCAATTTTAAAGTATCGTGTACATTCCTTTCCCTTCAAACCATTATTATTTCTTCCAAATAAAAATGAATTTGCGTGATACCCGCAAAAAGGCAAAAATAGAGACAACTGAAATCGTTTCACAACAATGCAGTGCAATCTCATTTTGAATAGAAAAAGAACATTTTCCGTTGCCTCCTCGACTGTAGCGCCGCTCTGGTGTAATTAGTTGACAATGGCGACGCATTTTGCCTTTTTGAAATAATTACGAATTCCCCAAAAAAAAGGTCAATTTGAATGACATCTGGAGCGAGATTAAATTTGTTGTTCATTTTGTTTGTAACGACTACAATTCTGGCTGTTTCCGAATTTATAGAGCGACATTGAGTGTACGTATTTTAAAGCAGGAAATGACTACATCAGTCTTTTATTAGTTCAGTAGACAGGCAGACAGCCAACTCGTGGAAAGTGGTTATCGGCGGTGTGCGGGGCGTGGAGAAGTTGTGCTCCAGTAGGAGGGTCAGGGGTACTTTCTGTCCGCTACAAAAATTACGAATGTTTTATCTGTCAGTCTGTCTGCAAGTTTGCTTCGAATAACCTTCTAGACTGGGGAACAGATTTTAACGGAAACTTTAAATATTAAAACAAGAATTTGGTTAAAAAGCAGCGGATAATAACACCCAAATTCATTAAATTTTTTGCCTACCTTCGTTTTAAATAAATTAATTTAAACTAAAATAAACTAAATTGTTACAACTCAGGTCCCGACAAAAACAAAATCCACCTGCATATCTGAAACAAAGCACATTTATTACCCCTCGGCATTTCAACTAATAACATTGAAACTATTGTAATTCTTTTATAATGATCTTCTTTTGTTTACTTATTGGCAAACGGCCTATTGTTGTATTGTAATCATTAGCTGTACAAGCACAAGCTGATTCTAGGAAATTCGGTCCACGTTGCCGGGCGGACATATTGCAATTATGCAGTATAAAACAATGGCCCGATTGAGGGAGGGGGCAGTCGAGCGAGAACCACGATCAAGTGTGTACATTCGGTAGTCTATTAGTGACGAACTTTGCGCTTTTATTGAATAACGACTTCTGCATTACGTTTGGATTTGTTGTGTTCGGTTATATTTGTACGTGTGTTATGCGTGTTTGTATCGTTCTAATAAACTTTATAATAATTCCAACGGAATTGTAATTCGAGTCCCGCAACTCGTAATAATATTATAAATATGACTATACTTACAAAATAATAATCTATAAGTAAAAAATAGACTCTAGGTCGCTGTCGGCGGGGAGCGTGCCCGTGCCCATAACATGTATCAGCGCGCAACTTCATTTTCGTTGCTGTAACAACTAAATATTTGTTTGTGAAATGCAAGGGCAACACCAAAAAGAACTCGACCACATTGCCACTTTTTTCGCTATATCTCCAATCCCAAGAATATGAGGTCGTTTACCGAGGTATTATTTTTGTGTGTTTCATTTAAATCCGTCCAGTTGTTTTCATGTGATGCTCTGATAGACAGATCGACAAAAATTCTAATAGTTGCGTCTTCGAAATCGGCCGATCCTAGTTAGCTCCCCTGATTTTACGACATTTTTAAATGTATTGTATAAACTCAAACTATTTACAGATTGACTACAGGTATATAAATAAAAATTAATCGTAGAAATATATGTAGCGCACAACTTGAGAATGACTTTACGGATTTTGATAAAAAAATTGTGTGTTAGTGAGTGGTTTAGATTGACAATTGGAACCGGTAGGAAGCATTGAAATCGGGTCCCAGATTTTTATTTTTTCAGGGTAGAATCGTCTGCTAGGACCGCTAATTATACTAGATTTACGTGTAAATTTCTTTATCATATGTTGTTATGAGTCGCGAGAATCGAATTAAAATGCCGTTGGAATTATTATAGATTTTATTAGAACTATACAAACACGTATAACACAAATACAAATATAACTGAACACAACAAGTCCAAACGTAATTAATAATTTCCGATTGGAATACACACGTTTCGCTTCGCTGGTGGTTTTCTCTCGACTGCCTCCCCCCTCTATCAGGTCATCGTTTTATACTGCGCAATGGCAATGTCCCCGTATCTAATTCCACTTAATCTGACACACCTGGCTATGACTGCCATAAAAGATAACAATACAACAATAGGCCGTATGCCAATAAATAAACTAAAGGAGACGACCGTAGAAGAATTTCAGGTGGATTTTGTTTTTTCGGGGCCTGCGTTGTAACAATATCAAGATACAAAATATTGAACATCAAGTGAAATACAGCGCAAACAAATTGACTACTAGCATTCAATAAACAGTCACATAATGTATATTAGAAAACCTACGAGCCCACCCCCAATTTCCCTTAAAAAATTGAATCCGCCCCTAAAAATCCAATCAGCAGCTAAAATTCTAAGCTGTGCGCAGACAGTCGAAAAGCGTTCCGTTGTACACACCATGTTTATGGTACCAGACAGGAAATTGAAATGGGCGTGGTAGCGAATATTGGCAGGCGGGTTTCCCAGCATCCAATAATTCCCAGGATGTTGTCTGAGACACAAATTGGATTATACACGGTGTATTCAGGTGATGTACACACAACGTCAAACGTCTGGTAAATGTTTGAACAGTTTTGATGTATTGTATTTCCGATGCGTGCCTCCAGCACAGATTAGTTTATAACGCTACTTTAGTTATAATCTCGTATCATACACGGCAATAATCTATATATTATATAATATGTTTTAATTTTTTTATTGCAGGAGTTCAGCAGACAGGTGGACGGCCCACTTGATAGAAAAAGGTTACCATCGCCTATGGACATTTGCAATTCCAAAGGTGCTCCAAATGCGCTGCTGCTCTCTTAAGGGAGACTGGAACCTGGTCACTAAAGCCGGAACACAACTCAAGGTTGTTATGGTGACATACTTTGGACCAGGGGTAGAAGCAATCCAGTCGGGCAAATGCCCTACCACCTGGCTGTGGGTTGTTTTGTCGCCTCTTACGACAGGCCACCCGGCCGCAGGAAATTGTATTCTTTATCCGTTCCTGCACGGATAGCATCATTTAATAGCATCGGATTGTTCATGTTTCTTAATCTATCTCTATGAAATATCTAATATATCTATTATATAATCAAATTCTAAACATGCCGTGTGTGCCTTGAAGCATAATCATTATAAACGATGGAGAGCAGAATTCTTTTTTTTTAGATTTCTTGTTTGTTTGTTTGTCTGGTTGTTCGGAATTCACGTAAAAACTAGTTAGCCGATTTCGATGCAATTTTCGCCGATCTATAGCTAATTCTTAGGCTTAAGCTCTGCGTTTTTTGTCCTGGGAATACGGGAATTGTTCTGGGAATTATTTAAAAAGGTCTGATTAAAAAAAACGAATTCCAATGTGATTCTTTACTGATCAATAGCAAGTGTGATTTAATAAAATATGTGACTTTTTTATCCCGAGAATCCCGCGGGAAATTTTCCGGGAACGATTTGAAGTTGTTTGGATGCATAAAAATTAGCTAATTCCAACAGTTTCCACTCAAACAATAGCTTACATTATTTTTGAAATGCTGCGAATTTCGAGTTAAGCGTGGAAGAAGTTGCGGGCATAACCTAGTATATATACCTATATTTGGATACTTTATACATAATATATTTAAAGCCTCATGTTCTTGTTCTTGCCTTTCACTTAGATATTCTTGGTCAGTATAATAAGATGGAACAACTAATCGAATTTTGTTCAAATAATTTAAAATTATTTTCTTGCATTATATTTCACGGTAACTTATTGTTACGAGTTACATGACTCGAATTAAAAATGCCGTTGGAATTGCTATAGAACTTATTAGAACTATAAAAACACGTATAACACAGGTACAAATATAACTATACGCAACCAGTACAAACTGTACGATTCAATAACACGCCCAAAGTCCGTCGCTATATATAGCTTATCGAATGTACACATGTCTTGTGCCGCTTGTGCCCATCGTTAGACTGCCTCATCTCTGCATTGGGCCATTGCTTTATAATGCATCGATGCCATATGTCTACCTGGCAAGGGTAGACGCAATTTCCCAGAAAACGTAATCCGCACACCTGTGGCCATAAACGAGAACAATAAAAATAGCATCCTATTTTTTCTAATTACAAATTTTATACACAAAGTAAACAAAAGAAGTCCAAATGCGGGGAAAGGTGTATTCACTTATGTCGGCGTGTAACATTATTATATATCCTTGGTGCCATCCTAAGCACGCTTTTGACATATAATGCAGTGTTATCTGGAGGATTGCAATAAATGTACAAAGGTATGAAAGCAGTAAGCATAACGAGCAGCGAATGTGACCAAACAGCAATATTGATCAGCAAACATGAAATAAGACTGTCTAAACAGGTTCAATGTCGCATTGCGTGTCGGATGTCTCGTGGGAATGTTTCCAAAGTCAACAAACGCACGAGGTACATCTCGACTTTCCTATTTTAAAACTTAGTTACTGACAAATTTTTAGACGCTCTTTTTCCGGTAAATAAGAAATAATTATTAATGACGAAATTATAAGTATTTATTTTTAAGTTTTTTCTCTGTAGTATAGTTTAATTTTTAAGATACATAGTGTTACGACCTAGACTCCGACAAAGGCAAATTCACACCTGCATATCTATAGAAACACATTTTATTACCTTTCGGCATTTGTACTTCTTTTGTTTACTTTATGTTTAAAATTTGTGATTAAAAACAGCCCATTGTGTATTGTAATCTTTTTCGGCCTATTGTTCTTTTTGTGATCACTGCCATGTGTCTCGGATTTAAAGTACAAACTAATTATAGGACATTCGGTCCACGCGGCCGGGCAGATATATTGTCTGTGTGTAGTATAAAGCAATGCCCCAACTGAGAGATGAGGCAGTCCAACGATAACCACGAGCGAAGCAACACGTGTGTACTACAATCGGGAATCTTTTAGTGACGGACTTTGCGCTTGTTATTGAATTACGAATTTCTGCATTACATTTGTACTTGTTGTGTTCAGTTATATTTGTACCTGTTTTATGCGTGTTTGTACAGTTCTAATAAATTCTATAGTAATTCCAACGGCATTTTAATTCAAGTCCTGTGTAGCTCGTAACAATATATAATTCTTGTGTACTACATGTGTAGGTCACTGGAATCCTCCTAGATTTCTTGACTTTGATGATTTTTTTGTATTTGATTGATTCGCGATATGATTTAAATTTACAATTATGTGCCTACCGGATCCAATGGCGTGAAATCGGGTTCTAGATTTTATGTTTACAGTGCACGACGATTATTGCTAGGCCCGCTATTTAATATTTAAAAATTGAATTCACCTCATGTCCTTTGCCTGTATAACCCCCTTTCCTTGTAACCGTGCAGAAGCGGAGAAAGAATACAATGTCGTAAGTGGCGACAAAACAACCCACAGCCAGGTGGTAGGGCGTTTGCCCGGCTACCACCTCTAGTCTAAGGTATGTCGCCATGACAACCTGGTGTTGTGTTCCGGCATTAGTGACCAGGTTCAAGTCGCCCGTAAGAGAGCAGCAGCGCATTTGTAGCACCTTTGGTGTTATAAACGGCCATAAGTGATATTAACCGCTTTTCAACAGGTGAGCCATCTGCTTGTCTGCTGAACTCCTGCAATAACAATAAAAAATACACTATTTATATTGAAGAAAAAAAATGTTTTAATATGAGTATGGCAGTGTCGTCATCAATAGTCAAGTGGAAGAACATAACTCATCAATTGGCCACTATAATAGTGAGCTGGGGAAAAATAACAACAAAAAAAATATTTTTTATTCATATTCGTTTAAAATTTCACTCGCGACCTACAAATAGAAAAATCTAAGGACCTAAAATGTAACACTAATCCACTCCACTCCGTGAAGAATTAATTATGAATTATCTGGCAGGCAGTTGACGTTGTGCTCATATATATTTCAGTATAAAGTAAAACTTTTATTAGTTAGCATTTCTTATTCTGTGACAGAAAGCTTTATATACATACTATTAGTCAGAAATCAACTAAAACTGTTTCTATTTTTATAACTTCGTTTACGCCGGATTTGGCTCGGCAATATACCTACTAGACTTATAATTACAAATATCTATAACATTATAAAATTCTAAACAGACCGTGTCTGTACATTAAGGCTATTAAAAAAAACAACTGGAAAGACTATATAAATAATGGAGAACACGATGCATTTTTTTTAGCTTTCTTGTCTGTTTGTTTGTGATTCACATGAAAATTATTAGGTCGATTTCGATGCGGTTCGGTGATCGACAGATAATTTTTAGAATTAAACTTTGCGCTACTTTTTATCCTCGGAATCCCGCGGGAATATCTCTGGGAATTATTTCAAATGGCTAGATTTAAAAAAAACGAATTTCGAAGTATTTTTTTCACTGATCGATAGGATTTTTTTTATAATAAAATGTGTGATTTTTTTTTCTATTGAGAGTTTGAAATTTTTCGAATACATAAAAAAACTTATTCTGACATAATTTCCACATTTTATTTCATTGCAAATTTAAATGCTGCGATACTTTGTGTCCTAAGAATCTTGCGGGAATTTCAAGTCAAGTGTGGACAAAGTCACAGGCATATCCTACTTATATATAGTAATATATTCGTCAACAACAACTTACGCGGCTTTTGGGGTCAGGACCCTAAGAGCACGGCGGTCTTAGGCACACAAAGATTATTATAAGTCTGGTAAATGCGTGACGTGACCAAAAGGCTGGTCTATATTTCGGTACTGAGAGAACGCGGCCTGCTTTTAGAAATGTTTAAAAGCAAAAAGATCACAAGATATTTTAACGTAGGTTTTTTCAGTCATACACATAAAGTCAGCTTATAAAGATTATTTTTCTAAATATTGTATGGATGATCTATTCTCTCACCTGACGTCTAGTGCTGACGCGGTCAAGGATGGAGGCTTACCTAAAAGATACCTATTCACTTGAGACTTGAAGATTCCTAGATTGTATTTGACAGGAAAAACAAATTCCAGCAAGTTATTCCATTCTTCGGTAGTGCGCAACAGAAAGGATAAAGCGAAGCGCTTCGTCCTAAGGCCCCAATTACACTATCATATATTTATCATATAAATATGATCTTATATCTGTCAAATTCTATGATCATATTTAAATATGCTGTTCTTCATTTTTATATTAATATATAAAAGGATCATCAAACTACTGACGAGATACTATAAAAATGGATAACGATTTAGCCATATTTTCCGTTTCTATAAGTGCCATTTTATTAATTACATTAAATAATTACATTAAAAAAGAAGATAAATACGATCAAGAAACAAAATAAAATAAAAGACATCTTTGGATTGGTTCATGAGTTGCAAGGCGATCACAGAGAGGGGCCCATAACACCTTACTCGAAGAACTTAGATTGGAAGATAAATTTTACAAGATAACTGTACCAGTAGACTTTCTTGCATTTTGACGCCATTTTAGAGGTTAGACGGATGATAATAAATTAATTAATGATAATTATCATATTTGTACGCTTGCTTTCGAATAGGATCCCATAACTATGATCATAGAAAATAAGAATGATATGTAGTTATAACACTGAGAGGTACTTGCGGAAGATCAGCGCTAGATGTGAAACTAGCATTATGCTGAGCAAGAGCCTTTTTAGGACATCACAATTAATTGTAATATATTGTTACGTGCGAGCGGGGATACGCTCTTATGTATTGGAAGAAAACACCAGTTTTTGACTAAGAGCTTTTATTGACTTACACAGCCGCACGTAGTACCTCTCTGCAGGGTTGCTCCTACACGCACGACCAACGATGCACAGTCCCGACGATAAGTTGTCACACCCTCAATACCGTCGCCGATATCGCGTGGACCACCTCCAATATTATCGCGTGTAGCTCGCTTCTGATTCCTCTCTCGAACTACGATACACACCTCCTTTACGTATCTATCCACCAAACTTGTAACTAAATTCACCACTTAATTCGTCTCTGTCTTATATTAACCTTCTCTAACTACTCTTTAGTATCGCACTTGTCGCTTCACCGTCTTGGACTGAACTCAACTCTAAATTGCCCGGTAGGCGCGCCTTACGCTGTTTATATACATGCAAGAATTTTCTGGAACCCATATATCTAACTCTGTCTCTCCCTTCCCGAACCTTCTGTTCGGGAACTTTCATTTATACATCTATCCCTTTCTAACATCTATCTATCTCTGTCTTTCGTTCATCGTCTATCCCTTTCTAACCTCTATCTCTGTCTTTCGTTCATCGTCTATTCCTTTCTAAACTATATCCGTCTTTTCCTTCTAGAATGTTCTAGTTTTTTTCTAAAAGTTCTAAAACTAACTAGATGGTTCACCATCATTCGCCACAATATATTATCATGTAAGAATTTTTGTATCTTGCCCTAAATAATTTTTTTTTCTTTCTTCTTTCTTTCACTGTCATAGGTTCTTCATATAAAAATGACTCATATTTCTATGATAGTGTAATAAGGCTCTAACGATGGTGTCCCATCATGTAATGGTGGCGCAAACCGGTACGGTGCGTCTGGTTGTCCGATGGTAAAATAGAGATGCGGGTACCAGAGCGTGTAGTCCTGATGAATACTCATCGAAAAGTATCGTATCGTATCAAAGTATGTGAATGAACAGTGGAACCAGTGTGGAAGTTTAGGAAATATTTTAGCTGAAGTAATAGAGTTGGTATCACAGTATTTTTCATTTATAACAAAAATACAATTTTGTTTTAATGTCGCCGCGTTGGGGGCCGCGGGTGGAATGGCCCATTTCACCCTGGAATAATGGCCACCGAGCACCAGAAGACGTTACATCGACACCGTGTAAAGACGCCCAGGGTACGGAACTACGAATAAGTCAAACATGAAGCAACCTAAATAAAAACCGGTATATAATATTGGGAGTTCTCCGGACAAGTTATGTTGGAACAATACGCTTATTTTGATGGATATCATAAATATTGAATTTTAACCTAAAAATACAGTCTTACTAAAAACTTGCAATCTAATGAAAACGGTCGTATAATGTTATAACATAATGTGAAGTTAATCTACTTACACATAATATAAAACTACGTTTTAACGGTTTCAGACGTCGAAATAAAAATCAAATAAATAGCCGCGCTCGAAATCGTTAAAACGTAGCTTTAATTAAAATATTCAATTAATAAATTCTCCTCCACCAAGTCCTGATAGAAGCGATGGGCTCAAGAGATGCTTAACGCCGGGAAGGATGACTTGCATGACAATGGTCACAAAATAGAGGATAGCAACGACCGCTAAAGATGAGGAAAAAAAGGTAGAAAAGCGAATCTTGAACTGCAAAGCGAACCCTGACTAAACAGACTGACAGACAAAAGGCTGGACGTGTAGATGAAAATCATAAGGTAATTGTACGGTGCAGGTGATACACTCAATGAAACACCCCTTAAATATGGACTGTATTTATTAAAGGCGCTTATAACAGCAATAGGTATGATTAGCACTACTGTACTAAACGGCACGTTCAAGTCAATCAACTCTAGTTAGCACTACAACTTGAATGTTCTTCTGAACATTGATAGCTCTAATTGTATCGAATTCACTGATCAGTACTATTTGCACTAATCAAACACACTCGTATTCACAAGATCCACGAAAGTAACGCTAAGATTCCAAATAGCTGTAGAGTCTTTCGAATGCTTCCTGGTAAACTTGGTCTTTCTTTTCTTCTCTTGTGTGTATAACTTGATTCGGAAACTGGTTGTACACTTGACCAACTGACCATTGACCATTAACTATGCCGGTGGCTCGAACCGCAGTAACCGCACTCGCTGAGGTAATACTTTTAAGTAGACGCTTAGCTGCTAATCGAGCGAGCTACGTATTCGCGTTAAGCGGGGGCTAGGAATTTCTGGGGGAGAGGTCAGGAGTTGATTCTGTCTGCAACAGTAATAAATATTTTTTCTTTTTCCCAAAATAGCTATAAAACCTTAAAAAGTATGAAACAATATGTCTTTTCTTTCACCATCTTCCGATTATTTGGTGTCGACTTAATATATATTTTTCCTCTATACTCCATTCAGGTATACGTCCTCTGTCACACCACAAATCATCATGTAATCCTTCACATAATCCATCCATCTCTTTTTGTCGACCTGTGCAATTGTACCCATCAATTTTCCAGACATTTGTATCACGTGACTTTCGTCCCTCCTCATTACATGCTCGTATTTACTACCTTAGTCTTCTTCCTTTAAATATTTTCAGTAAATGGTGTAACTTTCAAAGATCCCCTTATATCATTTCTTACCTATCCATTCTTGTAACACCATCTCAACAGAGATGAGAATGTTTGTTCGTACGTTTGAGGAAAACCTATTCGTGTCTTGTTATAAACAATACTAGATAACAATATGCACAGTGATATAATCTAGCGAATGATCGCGCTTACACTAATTAAAAATTAAAACACTAAAATTCACTTAAACGAAAGTTTTCGTTTGCCGCATCCATGAACACTACTCGGCTAGATCCCATTTCGTCTCGGAGATGCTATTTCGCAAGACTTTATTGCATGAAATACGTACCTAAGCGGGAACATATTTGAAAATACCCTCCTCAACGCTTACTATTCGCAATGAGAACCTACTGTCTGTTAATGTCCTTATGATAGACTATAAAAAAGGCCTTAAACAGTAACTCGTCGGCGTAAGGCCGCTAAAATAGCGGGATTATATCTGGATATTCTTTTTATATTTTTTTGTATCATACTTTTGGGACAAAATTATAAATGGTTTGGAATGAAAGCAGATTTAGCATTTACATTATAATGGTTGCTATTACTGTTCTGTTGGAAGTAGTTTATTTTTAGAAGATGATTTTTAGGGATGTTAACCGTTAATTTGAATACTCATTACAGTTTATAAGGCCTGTTTATGGAACAAATGAATCTTTTTCATTTTTATAAGACGGTTTGTTGTAAGCCCTACTTATTTGAGTTTAGTTAAGTTGATATAGGTAAATCTATACATATATGGATAAGTTACGTAACCAAGTAACGTTTAAAACTAGTTGTATGAATTTATTATTCTAATACTAACGAGTATTAGGAAAATAAAATATTTTATACTACAAACTTAATTTTATTAAAAACCTATAATACGATATGTAAAGGTATAAAATTAGCCCAAGACCGGCGTCAAGAGGGAACTTCCACATGAAATTAGTCGTGTTACTTCATTGAATGGTAATTTTTCACCGACTTTGAAAAAAGGAGGAGGTTCTCAATTCGTCGGGATGTTTTTTTTTTTTTGCTTTTTTTTATGTATGTTCGAAGATTACTCCGTCATTTATGATCCGATTTACGTGGTTCTTTTTTGTTCGACGCGGAATAACTGCCATGTGGTCCCCTAAAAATTTGACATAGTTTGGCCCAGTAGTTTTCATTTTACGAACATTTTTTTGTTCCCGTTTCTTGGGACCTATATTTTTTAAGAAGCGCGGCACCATTCGTAAGTCCACCCATACATAGCTAGACACTGAAAAGTAAGAAAAATAAATAAAAACTTCGTTTAAAACATAAAAAATTACTATATTTTGAAAATTACTAAGCAACGACCTTAAGATGTTTTAGATAATATATATTAATAATAATAGCTTTAGAAATAAGTTATTTTATACATTTTAGTTTTTTAGTTTTTTAATAATTATATTTCCCTAGGTATTGACCAGCCTTTTGCTGACGTAGGCGTTCAGCCTTTAAATTAATTACGCATTTCAGGCCTTATAGATCTAGGTCGTAAAACCTAAAAATATTTATATTATTTGAAGCGTTGTAAGGCGTAATATGCTGTTAGAATAGATTTTTCTAAAATTATCAGACTCATTCATCCGAAAATTGGTGTATTATACACCAATTTTCGGAAATATCATTTCCTTGACGCAGCTAAAGGTATTTATAATCGTAAGTTGCACACAACACGTCCAATTGTTGATACATATGACACATTATAAAGTAGATAATATTACAAAATGAATAGTCATTAATAGACATTTCATAGACAAGCCCACCTACAAGGTTTTCTGTCCAACGACAACAATAGTGGAGAGATTATCAATTATTATTACTGTCCTAATGCTCTAAAGCTCTACCGTGACGACGCCAGAGGTTTAATTGACGTCTTACGCGACCAAAAGGCTGGCGTCTATTTTGCTCAAAGATTAAGTTTTGCAGTACAACGTGGCAGCGCTGCCAGCCTTTTGGAGAGTTTCTCGTTCTCAAACAGTGGTTTGGGACCAATATTTTATCTTTAATAATTATTTCCTTTTTTATTTAGTTTTATTATCCGTGCAGGAACGGAAAAAGATTAAAAGTTCCTACCGGGTGCTAAACAACCCACAACCAGGTAGTAGGACATTTACCCGACTGGATGGCTACCACCCCTGGTCTAGTGTATGCTACCATAACAACCTTGAGTTGTGTTCCGGCATTAGTGACCAGGTTCCAGTCTCCCTTAGAGAGCAGCAGCACATTTGCGGCACATTTAGTGTTATAAATGTCCATAGGCGATATTAACCGCTTTCCATCAGGTGACCCATCTGCCTATCTGCTGAACTCCAGCAATAAAATAAAATAAAATCTTTAGTTCTGGTTTTTAACATAGTGTAATTTGTAAATTATTTTTAAGATTAATTAATTATGTTTATTACGTACATGTAATTAAAAGAAAGTTACTACTTGACTAGAGACTTCGTTAAGGCTTTGACCTAAAACAAAAGTTAAATTGTGCATGTTAATTCGTACATTTTATGGCCATAGTAAAACGCAATGTTTCAAGAATAGGCACATTTTAAGCTCACTCGTTCATCGCCACTCCTCTTGATTACTTTCAACCACACCGAAGTGTTTTCTATCGCAAAATTATATTTTTAAGTGGTTTAATAAAAGAAAACAATAATTGGGAAAAAGTGCTCCAAACGTACTGTAAAAGTTTAATTCGGGCCCATAATTTCATTAAGTCATAATTGTCTAAAAGGTCCAGTACTTTTGTAATTAAAAGTAATGAAGATATTGTATTTTTGGACTTTTAAAGGAAGACAATTAAGGGAGTTTGTTACTTTTTTTTTCGTAATTAAGTTTTCAAACGATCCTTTAAATGCTTAGAAAATCCAATGCGTTTCTAGCCTTAAGGGTAGAATAGACAGGATGGGTTAGGAGGGATGGAATTGGAGGATGAAATGGGAGGAGTGTTAAGTGCACCATCGGAACTGTCACATATCGTATGAAACACGATAACTGACCAAGCGAGCTGTAATATAGATAAGGTTTCCAGCATGGCTCTGCCACATCAAAGTATACGGCGTATCGTCGTCGTCAGCTAATCGCAGTCCACTGCTGGAAGTAGGATTCATTCATCCCTGTCCTCCAACTTGCGCAGGTTGTCAGTCTATCAGGCTGGAGGGCGTCCGACACCACGTATACCGAGACGCGGTCACCACTCCAAGGCTCGTCTACTCCATCGGCCATCGGTCCTGCGGCAGAAGTGACCTGCCCACTGCCACTTCAACTTGTTAATTTTGTGACGTGTATTTTTTTTTTTATTGCAGGAGTGCAGCCGAGCGGCGGACGGCCCATTTGATGGAAATCGGTTAGCATCGCCTATGGACTATGGCGCGCAGCTGCTCTCTTAAGGGAGACTGAATCCTGGTCACTAATGCCGGAACACAAGTCAAGATTGTTATGGCGGTATACTCTAGACCAAGGGTGGTAGCCATAACCAATGTACAAACAAATCTTACGTTATTAAATATTACTATGAATTCATTTATTAATCATAGCTTAGATTAAATCCGCTTAAATATAATCCAACTTAAACATTCCCTCTATCAAATTCTATAGAATCCCACATTTGACACATTCCTGACAGTTCAAATGGAAATTTCTGATTGATTGCAGACGATTAGCAATCGCTTGACCCTCAGATCCGTTGCCGTAGTAACCAACTTATACAGCGTCCAAAATAAGTAGAACTCCCATTGGGTAGTTGATACATTTTATAATCAAGTAATTTGCGCCCGCGACTTCGTTCACGCTTGATTTTAAATTCCCGCGGGATTCCCGAGACACAAAGTACGGCAGCATTTAAAAGAAAATGTATGTAAATTATAATTTTAGTGAAAACCGTGTCGGAATTTTTATGCTCGCGAACAACTACAAATCGCTACCGGGAAAATTTCCGGCATACAAATATAACACATTTTATCAAATACAATTTTCTATCGATCATTGAGTAACCACATTGGAATACGAATTTGCGTTTTTTTTTTAATCTGGGAATTTTAAATAATTTCCAGAAAAATTCCCACGGGATTCATAGGATAAAAAGTAGCACAGATTTTAAGTCTAACAATTTTTTTTTTTTTTTTATAAAGAATAGGTTCGCGTTTGACCGACATTGCGCCTGATGTCAGGCGGAAATGCAGTCTAAGGTGGAGCACGCTTACCTAGAAGATACCTGTTCACGCGAGACTTAAAGACACCTAGATTATATTTTTCGGGAAAAACAGACGACGGTAAAGAGTTCCATTCTTCAGCGGTGCGTATGATGAATGTGGAAGCATAACGTTTCGTCCGCTTCGTCGGTATTTCCACCATATATCGGTGGCGTAAGTGCGTACGTCTGCTTGTCCGGTGATAGAATGGTGAGGGAGGAACCAGCTCATGCAATTTGCTATAGACGAACGAAAACCGTATCGATATCGGCCCAGTAGTTTTTACATGAACCCTGAACAAATAGAAAACAAACAAGAAAGCTAAAAAAATTGAATCGTGTTCTCCATCGTTTGAATAGTGTATTCCAGTTGTTGTTTTTTTAATAATTCAATGTAGACACATGCCTAATTTAGATTTTTTAAATATTATAAATTTTAATATGTTGACGGATGTAGGCTAAAGAAATTATATTTACTAGTGATCGCCCAGTGGTCGAAATCCGACTATAATTAATTTAAATTATAAGTTTGAACATTATTATGGTTCTGTTGTCAAAAAAGACTACTTCTATAATCACAGATTTCGCCTAGGCTATGAGTTTGACTTTAAAAATAAACAAAAGAGTATATATGCGTGTGTGTGTGTCAAAGACATGGTAGTGTGTGTAATGTTATTTTTATTGATTTAATAAAATTTTAATTCATAATTTTAAAAGATATTAACATTTTGGACTCCCTCTCTATATAAACTATAAGTGTGCGAAATTTCACACTCCTCCGTCCGCGCAATTTTCGTAAAAAGGAGTGCACAGTTTTTGCTTCAATAATTAATGATATTAATAAAAGCTTAGAAGATTTATCTGTAAATATATTCTCTGGAGGTACACACACTCGCAGTCGTTTTACATGTATAAATTAAACACTTTTAGTGATAGAATCCTCTAAATAATCACTTTAAACGAAAATACATGTGCACACAGCTAACAACCAAAATAGAAGAGAAACAAAATGCAACGATAGTGTTGCAAGTTTAAAAATTAAAAACATTTTATCCTGGTAATGCCAAGAGTAAGTATGTCTCTAATGCCCAATTGTCCAAAAACAATTAAAATTGTAGAACTATGATTCAATACAATAAAACATTGTTGGAGATCCCGCTAATAACTCGCAACCACAGTTGCTCAAGTAAAACTACTAGTCCAAGTTTCAAGTTTCGATTATGAAGTGCCAATTCCTATTACAGACCGTTTATGAATGGTTCTTGTTAATGCGCCGACAATACATTTTACTTCGACCTTATCGCGTTGTAATAAAATTCATTGTTGTTGCTTTCTTAGTGTTATAAAGGGAGGTCTACACGTGTGTTGATTGGCTCAGTTGACAGGTTAGGAAGATAAACGATCAGCCCATTTGTCATTCAAGGCAACCCTCGTAGAGTTCTTGCAGTCGCCCTATTAAATGCATATCATAATGAGTTTCCTACATTGATTGATGGTTTATCATTGTGCGTGTGTCCGGAGCTTTATTTTGTAAATGTTGAATATAGTGTTTGAGTTAACAGTAAAACGTTTTTCCTTGATAATGAAACTTTTAAATAGTTTTGAGGTATAAAGGGGGTTTATTAACAAAGCAAGTACAAATCAGTTGTATTTTACAAGAATAACAAAGTAACTGAAAATGTTTTCATAATATTTTCTTAAGTTTTCGCTACTTGTATATATAATAAAACTACGTTTTAACGGTTTTAGCGCGGTGATCTATTTGGTTTGGTTATTTCGACGTTTTTCGTTCCGTCATTCATTCCATATTCGTTTTTTTTTTCATTTTTATAATTATATAATATTACAGATTACTATTATTAATATTGCATATATGTTACAATATACTGTTGCTATACACATATTAATTTATATATTTTTACGTATATATACACGTGTGTTTGTGTGTTGTTTATTTATTTTAAGTATATGTATTTTGTAACATTTAAATATCCTATTTATATAAATATGTATGTGGTCCTACCCTGTTGGGCATTGGCCGTCGCCTCACGCAGAAAGAGGCAACTCAGCAAAATTGATGGAGCGATATTCTACCTACCTCATACTAGGCAAAGACACGGTATATATAAACAGTATGTCTGTCTATAAAACAACAAGCTAATAACACCTTATCATCTACGGAACCCTTTGTTACACACCGACAGCCAAGCACTTACCTTAGTTATTTTAATGTATCCAGTCAATGCATCATGAACACCCTCAGTGTTACAATTTCCTGAATAATTTTCACCGGTAATTGGAAATATTTTCTCCCCATTATGTGTAGGCCTGGTCAGTGTCGGTTTAGTCATTAAAATTCTTTGGCCAACATCCCCCATGGCTGAGGTATTACACCTAAGTCCCCATAGACCCCATTCACTATGGGGAAGTTTCTGTGGTGCAAGTTAAAACAGAATCAACAAAATTAAAGTATTTACTCCTAACCAATAAATACAATTTTAGAGTCTGTCTGTGATTTTAAAATAAATATCCACATTTAAGACAAAATTGCTGTCTGTATGAAGCCTAAAAAATTGTTGTTAGAATTTTTATCCGTATATCAGTCTGAAATTACCTAAATCAGGGTTCTCCCAAACTTTTCAGTCTTAGGACCTTGTTGGTTAATTCAGTAAATTTCAAGGGCCAAACCATTTTTTTTAAATAAATTCTATTGGAATTTGCTTAATATTGCGGGCCCTAGTCTGGAGACCTAGTTCAATATTTTTTTAAACAAAAAAAAATAAAAAAATTAGAGATCAAAGCAAGAACTTATCTTTAATTTTCATTTATTTCTTCTTGCGATTAAAATTCATGATTGCGAACTCGGAGTTTGCTTTTCGACTTTTTCTTTTCACGATCTTCAGTATTCTTCATCATGAGCTGGATAGCTATTATCCCTCACAACTTCGGGCTAATATTCCATGGGCGTACCCATACTTCCTTTTTAAGAATTTATTCAGTCAGTCAGTTATTGATGTTTGATCACAATTTTTGGTCAGTGTTTGAGACCAATTGAATAAAGCATGTTTAATTTCAAATGAAAATGTTTTCGTATGATATTTGGGATTTGAAAACTTTTTTATGATTACTGTCTCACCTTTTATCCGTGCAGGAACGGAGAAAGAATGCAATTTCCTGCGGCTGGGCCTGTCGTAAGAGGCGACAAAACAACTCACAGCCAGGTGGTAGGGCATTTGCGGACGGGATGGCTACCATCCCTGATCTAAAGTATGTCACCATAAAAACCTTGAGTTGTGTTCCGGCCACAACTCCGGTTAGTAACCAGGTTCCAGTCTCCCTTAAGAGAGCAGCGGCGCATTTGTAGCACCTTTGGTGTTGCTAATGTCCCTAGACGATGATAACCGCTTTCCATCAAGAGGGCCGTGTGCCTGTCTGCTGAACTCCTGCAATAAAATAAGCAAACCTATGATAGAGCACGCTTACTTAGAAAATACCTATTCATCGTGACTTGAAGACTCCTAGATTTCATTAGTTAGGAAAAACAGACTCCGACAAATTATTCCATTCTTCGGCAGTATGCACTAGATAAGATAAAGCGAAGCGTTTCGTCCTGACGGTAGTGTTTCCACCACGTATCGGTGGCGCAAATCGGTTCGTCTCGTTGTCCGATGATAAAATGGGGATGGAGGAACCAGCTCATGCGTCTGCAAGGGACAATCTAGCAACCTTGTGTATTCTTAAGACTAAGTCGAGCATTAAAAAGACGGTCGTTGCGGCCACTACACAGGCCAAAAACTGAGTTGATTGTCGCTGTCGGTTATGCCTTACAACATCACATAATAAGGGTGCAGCAGAATGACGCCCTCGGCATAATTTCACGGACCGTCGGTGCCAACATTGGTTCAATAATAACTACAATGTTTACATAGCAGCTCACTTACTCGCTACGTTGTATAAATACCCAACCATTTTGGGGATCGTGTATATACGCGGGGAACGCTTTTTTATAAAGATTTGAAATTTTTGAATTATATTTGTTTGGTGTTATATTTTTTACTTCCTATGTATGAACTCTATTTTTTTGTGATTTTCTCAGATAATTATTCACTTTTAGAATCTTTGTAAGATCACGAGAAGGCTTATTTTAATTAAAATACCTATATACAGTTGATGCTCGTGAATTTCGATAAATTCAACCTTCAAAAGTAATATTCTTTTTAGTGTCATGATATACAATAAATGTATTGGTTTCTAAATTGTTACATATTACTATATAACTTGTAACAATTTAGAAACCAATACATATCTTGTATCTTGTTTATATCATAACGGAAAATAGGGTAAATTATACAATTGTTGGCACTCTATTGTTTTATTCAAAATCTTTAGAAATTTTATTTTTTATTTCGTACTCATACAATACTATTTTTTAACGCCCCTACGGACTCGAATTCCGTACCCTTTTTTACAACTTAATTTCGAAGAAAGTTTTAAGAATTTATACACGCTTCTTGGTAAGTTTTATTAAATAAGATAATTGATAATCTTAAATAAATTGATTGATTGCCAAACAGTAGGTGGCGTGCTAATAATGGTATAGTTGACCCTATACGTGTCTTAATCCCATTACCAAAGCATACTCAAGACTCACAAAGCATAATCAATTTAATTACGTTACCCCGTAACAATGTTGCATCACACGACAAAAAAATATTCACTTAACAAAATCACATCAATCACTAAAGTAAAAACGTGAAATCGAATGTTTTCTTTGCGAATAAAACGTTGTTTCGTCCGGGAGAGATAACTTTGACGCGGGGGCAATCTTTCATCGGCCCATTGTTAAGGAATAGGCACTACGGTTATTTCATTATTTGCCGAGTTTTTCTTTTGAAAATGTAATATGTTTTCTCGATATTCATTGTTTTAATATCTTTGCTCCATCTGTTATTGTTAGTTACTGTGGCCCAATTTGTCTTGTTTATACTCGTGGCGGTAAAAATAATACTGTTACGAGTTGCAGGTTGCAGGACTCGAATTAAAATGCCGTTGGAATTATTATAGAATTTATTAGAACTATACAAACACGTATAACACAGTTACAAATATAACTGTACACAAACAGTCCAAACGTAATGCACGATTCAATCACACGCGCAAAGACCGTCACTAACGTCTTGCTTCACTTGTGGTTATCTCCCTTGGGGCTTGCTTTATACTGTACAAATACAAAATGTCTCCTCGACCACGTCGACTGCATTTCCAAGAATCACACCTGGCTAATGACTACCATAAAAGAGATACACAATGGGCTGTTTTTCCAACAACCATTTTTAAACACAAAGCAAACAAATGCAGAAAAGGTAATAAAGCAGTTGTGAATTTGTCTTTTGTCGGCGTCCAGGTCATAACAATACTAATATGCTAATCAATAAATAATTGGACTAAAGGAGTATACTTTCGACATCCTTTTTCGAAGCTCTAAGCCATCAAAAGTTCATGCTTTCCCAAGGTATGTCAAAAATAAGCGCTAGAATAATGTACAATCACCTTACAATACAGCGTGAAATGGAACGCAAGTTGGTTTTTATCTGGGGATTGATATGTTACGGATTTTGAACTAACCATCCGTCGGTTGGAATAAACTAAAAAGATCATAATATCGCGAAAAAATACGGTAAGTTTATTTGAGTTAGTGTAATTCGTAGTTTTTGAGTTATTTTATTGTCTGTAGTTTATATTATACTATTGACTATAAGGGAAATTATTTTTAGAAAAATGTGGGAAACACATTTCAGTATTCTTACAGCATTTTTTTTATATTTGCGTATTTCAGAGAAAATTACAAAATACATACATACATAACTTCACGCCAGGTCTCTTGCGGGGTAGGCACGAACAACAGAGCGCCATTTAGGCTTATTCTTACACACCTCACTTGCTTCTTTGACATTCATAGCTCTCTTCATTACAAATTACAAAATATATATTAAAAAACTGTTTATTTTAATAAATAGATATATTCTTGGATAGGATTTTAGTTAAATTATCTCTTTGTTCATTAATAAAACATTTTCTTCTGATTTTTTTTTGTAATGTACGAAAATGACCTTCTAAAGAAAATAATGTATGTATATTGTATATAATATTACATACAATACAATATTACAACAAAAAATATCACGTTAAAAATTAGTGTATTTACAAAATAATTACATTATTTGTTTATCTCAAGAAAATTATCACAATATAACTTAAAATTAAATTACAAAAACCGAGAGGCTTTTTTCAAAGATAATAAAAAGTTTATCGAATGAGTTGATTTTCAAATGTTATTAAAATCAGTAATATACCTAATGCAGCCTCTACTTTGAATAGTTTTATTTTGTATGTATGGAAGACCAAAAATCTTAAAATAGCTGTTTTATACAAACGTGTGAACTGACACGAGAAAACTGCAAAAAGTTTTCTTTTGTCATTTGGCTACTAAACGCTAAAAGTATTTGGTAAGCCCAACAAAAATTCTTTGTAGAATACACAAACAGTTTTTTTAGTAATCCCATACTTATAACATTGCTAAAATATGTAGAGCAGATATAAGAATAGAAACATAAAGCTCCCAACTCACACATGTACAGAATTTCCCATTTCGTCATGTAATACTTATTATAACAGTCGTGAGCATTTAGGTGGCAGAAGGTGATGTCAGGAGCCTTAAGAACAGACGAGCGTGCATGAAGAGAGCTATGAATGTCAAAGAAGCAAGTGAGGTCTGTAAGAATAAGCCTGAATGGCGCTCTGTTGTTCGTGCCTACCCCGCAAGGGACCTGGCATGAAGTTATGTATGTATGTATGAGTATTTAGGGGCTGAGACACCCGTGCAGGAACGGAGAAAGAATACAATTTCCTGCGGCTCGGCGGCCTGTCGTAAGAGGCGACCAAACAACCCACAGGTGGTAGGGCATTTGCCCTGACTCGATCGCTACCACCCCTGCTCTAAAGTATGTCGCCATAACAACCTTGATTTGTATTCCGACATCAGTGACCAGGTTCCAGTGTCCCTTAAGAGAGCAGCAGCGCATTTGTAGCACCTTTAGTGTTGCAAATGTCCATAGGCGATGGTGACCGCTTTCCACCAAGTGGGCCGTCTGCCTGTCTGCTGAACTCCAGCAATAAAAAAAAGTGTCTTATTCCAACAATTTATGTTATAATGTTTTTAGTAATATGACATATACGATTCTTTTTCACCTTTATCGTCATTCACACAGTTAATTTCAATAATAATTAATTTTATTTGTATTTTTTATGCATGTCTATAGAAGCTTCATTTTGCTCTTAATGTCTAAGAAACACAAAAACATTTAACTATTACCACTTTTTCAGAACACGTTATAACGTGTTCTGAAAAACGTCGTATACGACGTTAAATACTGGTGACGATTTCGCTGCTGTATTTTCTATTTGACTTTTCGAGACCATTGTAATAATGATCGTACATCGAAATAGGATCTATTTAATTTATAAGAATTTAAGAAAAAAACAAACATTATATTACATACATTAAATTGGCAACGTTGTAAAATTATTTTAATATTTTGTGAAAAATTAACAAAAATTCACTAGGCGATGATTACCTAACATTTATAATATTGCGTTTGTCTGGAAGAAATCACTTTTTAGCGATAAGACCGCCCTTTATACATAATGAGACATAGTTTTAGTCTGTAAGTTCTGTTTTGTATTGCTGCACAGCAAATAGTTATTGATTGAACGATACTTGCAGGTGTTACCTGGAAGAATAATAAGTAAATATTTATAATAGAACTGTAGGTTTCACCTAATGAGAGACTTATCTATAAGTAGTAAGCCGTATTATTTATTTTCCGAAATAAGAACGGCCCGGCTCGTTTGGGTGTACAATAAAAATTCAACAAAAACTCGGTTGCTTTGAATACCACCACTGTTGACATTCATAAGTACACCTGTTTACTCCTTTCAGGGATAATTTATGTATCTTAAATATTTATAAACAGGAAAAAGGCTTTCTATAAAGTATTATGTACGTATTTTTGGCAATTTGCGATATGGTAGGAAAAGGCCTGTATATATTGAAGTAGGTGGGAATATTTATATAGATCATGAAATAAATCATCTTAGAATGAATAAAGATTATACTTCGAGCATTAATATCTTCGTTTCTTCTTCATTTGACTTCCTATCGTGTGAGCATGTTATATATGACGATTTCATTACGGTTCCTACACTTTGAATAATGGCAATACAATTTTATATGTAAAAAATATTGTAAGCAAACAATATATAAAAAAATCGGCCAAGTGCGTGTTAGCCGACGTTTATACGTCGGCTAACACACTGAATGGTTTGTAGGCACAAATTTTACGAATATTAATTGCTTTCGGTATTTCGCTTTGGATTCTTAAAATCATATTTAATTCGAAAATGTCCCATATTGCCTTTTTTTGCCATATATCGCGTTGGAGGGAAATTCGCCTCGTCGCGCGTCGGGATGGCACCAGCATTCCCGCAGGAATACTATTGCCACATCATGGTTGGTGATACCCACTAAAATCCCTGGCCGATCTTCGAACATTCCTTGTCTGAGTTGTGGGTTCGCTCGCACATTCACCTTCAGTCCAGATGGACGATAGCCATCCCTTCCGTCCCGTTTTATATACGCTACAGCATTCTGGAATACAAGAATGCCGTATTTCTATATGATAATATTGTTATATGCCATTTGGATTTCTTTTGTTTACTTTGTGTTTAAAATTTGTAATTGAGAAAAACATTTTATTGTTATTATACTTGTTTATGGCAGTCATTAGGCAGCTGTTTCGAACTAATTCTTGTTGTTATTGTTTTGCGTCGAGGCATATTATATTTGTACAGAATAAAACGAATGCCCGAACGGAGGTGTGAGAAAGTCAAGCGAGGATTACGATAGGAGCAAGACGGACATTCGATAAGCGATATAGTGACGGAATTTTCGCGTGTTATTGAATCGTGCAGTTTGTACTGGTTGCGTCCAGTTATATTTGTACCTGTGTTATACGTGTTTGTATAGTTCTAATACATTCTATAGTAATTCCAACGGCATTTTAATTCGAATCTCGCACTCGTGACAATATCCAATATATTTTTTTAGTACAGGTTAAAATTTAATATCAACTGTACCGATAGTAAGGCATATGTATATATAATAACATATAGTATGTATATTAAAGGAAGTTTAATAAGACGTTGCCCCTACCAATGATTAATTCCAGCCGTCGCGTCGCAAATGTTTGCTTCTGCAATTTCTACTACTATTTGCGATTCAAAAGCTTGTATTTTTAATTAAAATCCCTCCACTTATATTATGCACCCCTAAGAACGAGCACTATGTATTCCACCCTGCAATGCACCGGATCCTGGCCTCCCAACAATGAGCAATCAATGGCTAAATTAAACAACTGCCTTCATATGCTACATAAGGAACATATAGAACAAGCTAGATGTGGCCCTCTCGTAAACAAAGAAGGTAATCTATAATATTACAAAACACATTACATACATTACATTTAAGCCGTTAAAAAAACAACAGGAGTAGATGCGTTTTTTTTGGATTAATTGTCTGTTTGTTCAGGATTCACGTAAAAACTACTAGGCCGATTTCGATGTCCTTTTCGCCAGTTGAAAGCAAATTCTTCCACTTAAAATCTGCGCTATTTTTTTATCCCGGGAACCCAGTGGGATTTTTCAGAATATGGCACAAATAAGTGAGATTGCATAAATATTAACTGATTTGGATACAATTTCACTTAAACGATAGTTTAAGTCCTTTCTTATGTGATGCAATACTTTATATTTCGGGAATCCCGCAGAAATTTTCCCGTGATTGTTATTCATTATATTACTTTTATAGGTTAGCTTTGACTCACCTCTGTTTTGCTGGACAGTTGTGTATATTATATGGACTAAGTTTCTTTGTTATTATTATATATTTTTATATTATAAATAAAAACGCGTGTTTTTATGTAAATAAAATAAAGCTATACCTATGGTTTGACACGCGTCATAAACGGAACGCCTCTGTCAACGTCATTAGCAAAGTAGAATTTGACAGGCGCGTCTTTCATGACATTACATGCTTCTCGTTGTATACCTTGTTTTACTTACAAGATAATTTTTGGATAAAGTTTTAGTAAAATTGTGTATGTAACAATAGAAAATGTTTAATATTGTTACGTGCGAGCGGGGGTACGCTCTTATGGATTGGAAGAAAACACCAGTTTTTAACTATAAGTTATTCCAATTACGAAGTTCCTTTTGACACTTCCTTAGAAGGTAACTCTTCACGTTTCGCATAATTTGAAATAATAATCATTTTTTCTTCATGGTCGTAAATCATCATTTATAAAATACGCAATCAATCTAAATCATTACACAATTTAATCACACAATCAACATATTGTTTTTAGACATCGTGCTCAAAATAATTAAAACTTTAAAAAGATAATAATATTTTACTACGGTTTTGCGTTTACGTTTAATAGTTTTATTTTTACTTTTTTACATAGTGATGTGATTAAAAGAATGGTATAAAATCGATTATAGACAGACCTCGCGATCACGACCTGCCATTTTGTTTGTCTCTTCAGTACAAGTGCAGAAGCCTTGTATACGCGATTCAGTTTAGTTGATTGTGTGTTGTGTTTTTATTTCATTCTTGTTATTGTAGTTATAACTGTTTGATAATTCGTTCGTTGTTATTAAGTTTTGACTGTTATTTGATTTAGTTTGTTTGTATTTATAAAAAACTATGGCCGAAACTGAGACCACTAGAAGAACAGTGTTGCGCAGTCAAGCGCGAGAGTTTGTAGTACGCCTACAAGATTACTTTGAAAGAGAGTTTCAGAATGGTAGTCCATTGTTGCCACTTTCACAAGTGACTAACCGAGTACGTGCAGCTCTTGGTATTAGTCGAAAAACTGTTTCTCCAATAAGTAAGGAAAAACATGGTAAAAATTTAACGGAAGATAACAAATTAAAATCGCCACTTAAGAAAAAAGTTAGAAGATCAATAGTTACACATATCGAAAATTTTGATAACGACGCCATTAGAAACCATTCTATGGCTACTATAGTAGGAACGAATTGCCGACTCTCGATAAATTGTTAAATACTTTACGAGAATCTGGACTGTTTCACGGCAGTAGAACTTCTTTGTGGAGGGTTTTAACAAAAGTTGGCTTTTCTTATAATAAATGTGATAAAAGGCGGATTTTGATGGAACGTAGAGATATAGCTTTAGCCAGATGTAATTTTATAATTTATTTTATTTATAATTTTATTTCAGGAAAACATGTCCCATAGTATTAATACATATTAAATTACATTATTCACATTAAAATTACTACACAATTTAAAAAGTTACACATACACACATATTCATATTCACACTTATTCTCATATATATGTCACAAGTTACACTTTGGCTATACTATTATGCATAGCGCAGCAGTGCCTAACGTAGGTGCAGTCTACCCTATCGGCAATCATCGCCAGGACGGCGTTGGTGCTGGCCCGCACCCGGCGCACCAGGGACGCGCACCGCTTCCTAATGGTGGCCTGAAAGCAATCGGTGCGCGTCAGGGCAAACATGCCCGAGGCGCTGCAGTAGCGGGGCAGCCCCAACACCGCCCTGAACGCATTATTATATTGGACACGAAGGGCCGTGTAGCTTCTCTGTGAATAATTTGCCCACAGACTGCACGTGTAGAGAGATGTACAATAAGCTTTGAAAAGCGTTAACTTTACTCTCTGTGAGCACCGTGCAAATCTGCGGGCAATCATATTAGCTCTTATGGACAAGGCCCTTCGTTCCCTTTCAATGTCTGCATTATCCTTAAGGTCAGACGTAACCACATGCCCTAAGTATTTAAATTGAACAACCCATTCTAAGGGTGTGTTTTTAAGCCGAATAGAGGGAATACTTAGAGGCTTCTTCGCATCCGGTCCAAAAAACATACATTTACTTTTATTAATGTTATATACCAAACCGTGACTTACAGCGTACTCTTCACAGATTTTAACTAATTTTCTCAAGCCGCACACGGATGCGCTCAGCAGCACCATGTCATCTGCGTAGCTTAAGTTATTAACCTGTACCCCATCAATAGAACACCCTAGATGCTGTCTGCTGAGCGCACCTATAAGGGCATTTACATAAATATTGAAAAGCGTCGGGGATGTTAGCCCCCCTTGTCTCACCCCGCATTCTAGGCTATATGATTCAGACATTGCACCCGCCCATTTAACGCTGTTAACCTGATGTAGATACCAATACCTAAGGATGAGAACAAGTTCGAGTGGTAAGTTTATGCTGTGTAGCTTATCCCAAAGGATGTCATACGACACCAGGTCAAATGCCTTAGATAGATCGAGAAAGCAGGCATATATTGAGGTTTCACGGTCTATATAGTATTTGACAGTATGTTTAAGGCACAATATCGCACTGTCTGTAGACAAGCGTGATCTAAATCCAAATTGGTTTTGATGTAGTTTGACATATTTATCTAATTGAGCATTAAGCAAACTGTCAAAAACCTTGGCAACTATAGTGGCCAGCGAGATGGGTCTATAGTTGTTCTTATCTGACAGGTTTCCAGTTTTATTCTTGACTACTGGCACGACAACGGTCTTCATTAAGTCATATGGTAGGTATGAATGACATATACACAGCGAGTACAGCTTTGCCAATAATATATACAGTGGAGGCCCCGCATGTAACAAATGTTCTATACTAAGTCCGTCATGACCAGGAGATTTGTTTTTGGACATCAGTTTCACCGCCTTCTCCACATCCTTAGCGCTGAAACTGATATCCACTTTTCCTGTTGGCATATCACTATCTGACCATTTCCCAGCTGGGCCCAGAGGTGAAGCTACCGAAAAGTGCCGCTTAAAGATATTGGCAACACCTTCCGCATCACTCTCACCTTCAACACTCACAGGTAGGCCAGGCCGAACCGTCATTTTATTTGTGCTTTTCCAAAACCCACGAAAATCACCCTTTGAATGTTTTTCAGCTAGTGCATCCATTTTTATTTGTTCTTGATGGTTTTGACACCATTTTAGTCGTGATTTGAATATTCTTCTGCTGTCACACATTTCCGTATAAACCGAGCCAGATTTAGGTTTACCACTTTGAACCCACTGTTTGAAGCTCGACCTGGCCAACCTGTGTGCGTCGCTAACATGTCTATTCCAACCCGTGATGGGTGGGCCACGTACCCGTACCGTGCCACCCTTTGTAGTTTTTATATTCATCATCGTTGCATCACAAAGGGCGCATACAATGTCCGAGTATAACCGGTCAAGAGCCCGTCTATGTCTATTATTATTACAATATAAACCAGCACAATCAGTACACTCAATTGGCGTACCGATTAATGATAGTCTATTTTGACATTTTGATGTGTAATCTGACAGCTCGTTTTGATTTTTTATATCCCATTTCACATTAACATTAACAGAAGACACGAAAGGTAACTTCAAAACTAATATATCTAAGTTCAGTTCTATTATAAGTGGAAAATGGTCAGACCATAAGGTATTATATTTAACATAAACATTTGTTACTGATTGTTTCGCCGAATGAGTCACGACACAATGATCTAGCCAGCTAGTAGAGCCATGAGCTTCACTAACAAATGTATATGTACTCGAATTAAGCCCTAACATCTCAACGTCTAGACAAGTCCAGTATAGTTCAGTACAAAAATTAATTAACTCGCTATAAAATAATTCCGACGGATTTGCATTAAAATCACCCAGAAGGTACACTGATTCAATATCATGCTCCTCTATAATAGCACTCACCGCGCTTAAGCAGTCTGTAAACTCCGGTAAATTATCAGAAGAATTAGTCGGCATATATACACTCATAACTATTATTGGCCTATTCTTTGTCAAAATTTTTATAGCACAAATGCGCTTATTTTTACAGTTTAACACTGTCACTTGTTGAAAAACACTGCACCTCCACAGCACTGCTACTCCCCCATGTGGCCTTCCATGTAGTATACCAGAAGAGGTGTCCACTGCAGATGTCCCTGGGTAACTAAAATTGCAATCAATTGTACTCAAGTATGGTATTTCTTCAGGTAGTAGCCATGTTTCTTGTAAGGCTATTATATCACAGGTACGACAAAGTTCTCTTATTCCATCGATTGATCGTTTTACATTTTTACAATTAAAACTAGCAAATCGGTAATTAGTCATTGTTTTGTTTTAATGAGCCGTCATCATATTGCTTTCCACCGTTATTTCGATACTTGAAATGTATAAATCGTCTAAAAATTATTCCTTGCGGCCATATATTTTCATTTAAATAAAAAGACACTTTCGACTCTGCCACGAAAAACTTATATGCTTTATGGGTTTTTTCTTGTTTCATGATTATTTTTTCTAGAGTAACTATTTCTTGTGTTTTATTTCGTATATAATCTATTATATCTTGCTCAGATGTTTCGCAGTGTATATTTGTAATAAAGATAGGGATTTTTCTATCCGCAGCCTTGAATTTACTATCTATGTCTCGTGCTATTCCCGCTTTACCGATGTATGAGTAAGTGGGCCTTTTATTACGATGACGTGTTACTCTTTGCCATCCCTCGTTTCTATTTATAGAATATTCCAACGATGCCGTTGTCGTTTTCGTTGTATCTTGTTCACCTGTTGTTCCTACATTTTTATTGTTGTTGCATCTTTGCGAAGGCGGTAAACAAGTGTGAACTTTGGTCTCGGTACTAACGAGCTTCGTTGTACTCACCGGTATCTCCGTCTCACTTGCTCTCGCGCAATTAACGTAATCCGTACGACCGGTATCTCCATTCTCAATTGAGTTGGTAGTCACCAACCGCGGCAACAATGAAACGTTATGTGCTTGTTGTTGCACATTGTCTACCCGCAAGTGTGGAGATATACAATGATTCCGATCGTCTGATTGATCTTTTATATCTATGTCGAGTTCTTGGAATGAGGAATTATGAGGTGAAAGATTTTTCACCGAACTACTATCTAACATCCATGTATCAGGCCTCATATTTACATTTAATGCTAATGACGGTGATGGCGCGCCATTCCTGTGTTGCGTCAATTCTGTTTTAAGTTTATTTAACTGACTCACGGTTGCATACGTCGATTTTACGAGTTCTATTTCGTTTTTAACAATTAATAGGTCCTTTAATAACTTTGTGCAATCCAAGTGGTCGAAGGTAATTGGAGGTAATTTCTCTAATTGCTTTGCTACAAATATAGGGATTAGATCCGGCTCTGTTGCTTTCAGGACATTTATAATGTCTGCTAAATCTCTCTCTTCTTTTCCTCGATTTTTCCGTAGTATCTTCCGCACATCAGTTGACACGGAATCGAATAATAACGATTTAGAGTTTTTGATTTCTTCACTTGAGAAAGACGTTAAACAAATTTTTATTAAACTTACTTCATCAATTATCGAAATTTTATTTTGAATATACGATAACATTTCATCAATAACAATGTTACAGACGTTGCACTTAACGATATTCATTTTTGTTTGTTTTCAAATATTATCACATTTCACACAACTGTAAAAAGTGCATAGTGCACACATCCGACGAGGAACAGTGCGCGCGCGAGACTCTGTCATATCTGTCATGTCATATAAGGTCAGCAAAGTCCATTGCCGTTTGGAATAATGTTATATTTCTATATGAGACGTGGCTAAACGCTAATCATACAGTTGGCAAGATATGGACAGACGACACTTCTCACTCCTCCACCAAAGTACCTAGTGGCAAAGGTGAACGCTTAATTATTTGTCATGCGGGTTCCATGAAGGGATTTATTCCGAACTGCCTCTTCGCGTTTAAATCTAAGAAAACTGTGGAATACCACGAAGAGATGAATTTTGTTAAATTTAAGGAATGGTTTTGTACCTTACTGACCAACTTGAATGAGCCATCGATGATCATTATGGATAATGCACCGTATCATTCAGTACAAATAAATAAGCCTCCAACTTCTAGCAGCAAAAAAACCGATATTGTGAAATGGCTGAATGACAATAATATTGTTGCTGACATATCCATGTTAAAAGTTGAGCTGCTGCATTTGGTTGCTATAAATAAGCCAGCTAGACCAAAATACATATTGGACGAAATGGCTAAGGAAGCCGGACACAATGTAATGCGCCTTCCACCCTACCATTGTCAATACAATGCCATAGAATTGATTTGGGCGCAAATTAAAGGTAAGAATTTTAATAAATCTTTTTTAAAATTTATTTTTACCTATTTTAACATTTTATCTGTTGCTATATTAAAACGCAAACCTTTATTTTATGTGGCTCGTAAAAATATCAGCCCACCGTTTACTGCAAACAAAATGCTGTCATTGTTGCAAGAAGCTTGTGATAGTGTTACTGCCGCGAATTGGGAAAGTGTGGTTTTACGAACAAAAAATTTGATTTTCTCTGATTGGGACAGAGACATACATATCGATGCCGTCATAGAAAACCAAATTATAATAAATACAGGGAATTCTACAGACGATGACGAGGGTGATGACGACGATGCCGACCATGAAATATCGATTTCAGCTAGTGATGATGAATAAGTTCCATCCATCTTCATAAAAATATCATGTAATATTATCTAATTAAATTTAATAAACAAAGTTTTATAAATTTTAATTTGATGCTAATCCTTGTTATGTCAATACGATTTTAATTTGCTCGTTATAGTAATCGAAGATCAATATCGTCGAGTATCGACTATAGCGGTACTTTACTAGTATTTGATTATTGACATCTGTCAAAAGGGACTTCGTAATTGGAATAACGTATAAACGCTTTTATTGACTTACACAGCCGCAAACAATACCTCTCTGCAGGGTCGCCCCTACACGCACGACTAACGTTGCACAGTCCCGACGACACGGTGTCTCGCTTACAATTCCGTCGCCGATATTCCTTAGACCACCTCCTGGTTCGCAGCGCTCACTTCCGATATTGCCGCGTGTAGCTCGCTTCCGGTTCGTCTCTCGAACTACGCTACACACCTCCGTCACGTAACTGTCCGCTAAACTTGTCACTAAAATCACCACTATACTCGTCAGTGTCTTCTTTTAAACTCTTCTTCCAACTCTTTCGTATCGCACTTACCGCTTCACTGTATTGAACTGAACTCTACTCTAAAACTGACCGGTAGGCGCGCGTTACGCTGTTTATATACCCGGAAGAATTTTCTAGAACCCATCTATCTATCTCTGTCTCTTCCTTCCCGAACCTTCTGTTCGGGAATTTTCGTTTATACATCTATACCTCTCTAACATCTGTCTATCTCTGTCTTTCGTTCATCGTCTATCCCTTTCTAACATCTATCTATCTCTGTCTTTCGTTCATAGTCTATCCCTTTCTAAAATATATCCGTCCTTGTCTTTTCCTTCCAGAATCTTCTACCTTTTTCCAAAAGTCTTGCGACTGGTTTACGCTGCTGAAAAGTTCTACCCTCGGTCGCCACAATATTAAACATTTTCTACTGTTATATTATCTAACTTTAGATATGGCTCAAGTAGTCTAAGACATTTCATTAAATAGTGTAATTCATTGCAAAAATTCTGTGTATGTTGTGGTATGGCGTTTTAATATCTATCATAAGTGTGAAAGCTATTGTTGGCTAAAATAGATTTCATATACGATATTTATGGTCCATACAAGCACAAGACGGGCTCAAAAATCACAACCTTATAATGTTCACAGTGTCACATCACTGTAACCGAAGTTGGTTTAGACATTCTATCATTACTAATTATAACTGTATTTTAACAATGTTAAGTGTCTGAAGTTTTTATGGAATTTGATGTTTTATTTTTATTATACATTTTTAATAACCATGTAAATTATTTGAAAATAATATTTTTTTTATTTCATTTAACTTTTAGAATTCTACTCTAATTACTAGTTTAGTCACGTTACATTTAGGATCCGAGACATATCAATACCTAGACACGAAATAAAAAGAAATATACAAAACTGTGCTTTAAAATACTCGCAGACTACGCTCAATGAAGATAAATACTCTATCCAGTTTCTATATTTCAACAAAATCTGTTCACCCCTTGTTTACTCAGTGTGAAGATGTTCACTGAGTGATCGGCTTATTTCGGCGTGGGTAATTGATTCACAAAGAGGAAACGGATATGTTTTAGCAGCTAAATACATTAGAGTGGCACTTTCTTGATTAAATATTGCGCTTTTGGGAATATGTACGTACTACATTTTCTAGTTGCTTGTGATAGCAGCAACAGTCAACATTATTGGATTTCGTATCCGAGTGGTACAAAAGGAAGCTTCAAATCCTTCCAAGCCTCTGTCAGTCTTAGATATATGTTACAGATATATAACCTAGGTTTTGAAAGATAATGTTTATAGGCAGAAAAACACGTATTGTATATCCCCAAATTAAGCAATTTACGCTTGTGTTACGAGTAATATATAACGGACTACTGTGGGGCCGATCCCAGACACCCAGACCATAGTAAATAACGGAAAAAATTGTTTTCTAAATTTTCCGTACTAGGAATCGAAAACGGATCCTCTAGGTTGCAGAGCGGTAGGCTGCTGAAGGCTCAACCCGCTCACCACAGGGGCCGTCAGTAGCGGTTAGTAATAGAGCAGTTCATACATACTGCATGCATGATGTATGAAAACATAATTATTACTGCATATACATACATAAATTAAGGCTGTACGGGTACAAAAAAATAGTTTTAAAACCATAAAGTTGTTTTTTGTTTAAGTACATATTCATTTGGTGATTTGGTTTTAAGTATGTATCTTCTAGTATATGTAATTTATATTATTTTAATCTATGTAATTATGTATATATTTATTAGTCTATTTTGTTTTTTCTTCAATTACGATTGAATTAGTTTCAATTTAGTTAAACCACTAAATATTATTTAATTTTTCTTGTAATATCTCCTTGGACACCGGGTTGCCTGGAAGAGATCGCTATAAGCGATAAGGCCCGCCATTGTTCTAGTAGAAATGTGTTTATATTAAATATCTAGGTTTAAGTTATGGTGAACAATAAAGAGTTGTCATTCATTCATATCTTCCCTGACTTTAAAATATGCTGTAAAAATACTGAAAAAATCGAGGCTGATAGAACAGAAAACAAAACACTGTCAAATAAAATTAGTGTAAGCAAAATATGTATGGAGTTTTGAAATATCGCCCCAAACATAAATGAACATCTTCTGATATCTGTAGCTAGCTACATCTCCTAAGTCGTGGTAGCGTAATGGGTAACACACGTGTTCCTAACTCGAAGAGCGCGGGTTTGATGCTGACCTGAACGCATGCACCACTTGGGCAATTTTCTGAACTAATGCGCATATTGTTACAATTACCACGTGCTAACAACGGTGATGGAAAACATCGTGCACATCGAGATATCGTGCAAATCGTCTTGAACAAACGTGGCGGGTATACTGTCCATTACCCCTTTAATGGGAGGCCCGAGCCCAGCAGTGGGAAAATTATGGGCTGATATTTTTATTATTATTATTACATCTCATAAAATATACATAAACAGTCTATGCGAGAACCCGCAAACATCCTTGTCTCCCTTTGGTAACAGATTTATCAGTTTCCAAGCATCTAAACAGTAAATACTGTCGGTGAATTATATCCGTGTAATGCACGCCAAATGTTCGCGATCGTTTTTATGTCATTCACTCACGCTCATATAGAAAGAAGAATAAACAAATCGGCAAGAAAGTCAACGCTCTTACATTAATGTCCTTATTAAAATTATTCTTTGTTTGAAAATAATTATGTTAAAAGTTTATTGTTATCAATATAAATAGTTAATAATAGTATCACAACCCAGGCGCCGACAAACACAAAGTCCACGTACAGCTTGTAGAAGCACATTTTATTACCTACCGGCATTTGAACTAATTGTAAGCCTTTTAAGATCGTCTTCTTTTGTTCACTTATTTATTGACATACGTTTCTAATTATTGTGGAGAATAGCCTATTGTCCTATTGTACTCGCTCATTAGCATCATTAGCCAGGTATTGCGGATTTTTTCCTTCTGTGAAGGAAATAAAACGGCGGTCTGATGGAGAGAGGGGAACAGTTGCGACACGATTACGATACAGGCGTGACGTGTGTACATTCGGGAATCTAATAGTGACGGAATTTGCGCGTATTATTGATTTACGGCCTTTTGCATTATGTTTGGATTTGTTGTGTTCGATTATATTTGTACCTGTGTTATACGTGTTTGTATAGTTCTTATAAACTCTATAACAATTTTAACGGCATTTTAATTCGAGTCCCGCTGAACTCCTAACAATATTATTCATAAAACAAGCTCCAGGGATGGAAGTGATAAATGGTATAACGGAATTAGTCTTGGTGAAACAGCAGCCTACCTCTCTACACGTCTTAGCCACACTAATGCTGCCTCTGTCTTTTATGGCATTTTTGGGGCTCATGCAAGGAGTGGCGAGACACCGTCTGCCCATTTTTCCATGTTCCCCGAACATAGTGACGGGCAGACGCCATAGTCCCCATATAGTACGATTAGCTGTTCAACACAATAGTACGGTACTTTTTGTTCTTATTTCCCACAATAATCCTACACGGGCAGGGATTTGTCATTGGGTGAATTATTATATAGTGTAGACAGGGGTAATCGGCGGTCAGTATCACGCCACATATAGATTAAATTTTTCGCGGGGGGCCTCTACGTGTTGGCCTTCCCATGGCTCCACGCAAGCCCTCCAAACGTCCGGGCCATTTTATGGCCCGTGGTCTTCAAAGGCATACAATATGCATAAAACCGTGGTAACATAGTGATTAGCGCACTCGCGTCCCATGCTCAAAGAGCGCAAGGTCTAATCCTGACCAGAAATTAGGCACCACTTACTATTCATTCAACTGACTTATCGTGGATAGAATTTTGACATTACTCGTATGGAGCGTATATCAAATTTTAACCGATAGTAAGGCAAATGATCGATTGGTAAGTTTTTGGAACAGGCCACTAGTCGATTTCTGATGTAATTTGCATATTTTTACAATTATCACGTGCTAACAGTGGTAGAAAATAATGTGATGAAATCTTTACATCCTGATAACTGGTGTGTAAAACCAAGCAGTAACCGAGGTTGTTCAAGGTAGATTAATGCGTAGGTCTAGGTCACGCAGAGCATCGTTGAGATTGGTGCGACCACGTTTAAACTCATCAAACCAGTTATAAACAGTAGCCCGAGAAAGGACTTCATCGTGAAAGGCCAATTGAAGTCTGTCTTAACATTCTTGTTGACTTAAATGACACCGAAAGTCATAAAAAACCATAGCACGAAAATTTTCTCGCGTTACATTCATACTGGCGTGACACAGACTAATTTCAATTTGCCGCCAAATTGTAATACAAATGACAAATGAATCAAATTAGTGCTCAATAATATTAGCAAAGAGTTCTATTTTCAAAATTTAAACTTATTCTAATATTATATTCTTTAAAATTGGCCAGTTCTAAAAACTACCAGTGTCACCCTCGTACTTGGTAAACTATAGTCTATTTTTTGTTACATATTTTTTTGTAATTTGCAGTTTATGCAGTCTCTCCGTGAGACTGAAGTGCCGTAGGTATAAACTCTTCTTATTATCTAAATTAGTCTACATTATGGCGTCTCAACATTATTACTACGCAATGCTATAGGTACATGCGAAAGTCATAATAAAACGAATTTATTACGTTTGGTCTGATCTATATTTTTGGCAGTCTTTAAGATATATGAGACAAAACTTCTGTGAACTCATAATTTCAGTCATCTTTAGTTCTTTTTTTTAATAACTCCAGTAAAAAAATAAACTAAGATTATGAAACTAAAATACACTATGTACCAGATCACTGCCAATAAAGAGCGTGCCCTGAAGGCTGGCTGCATTGCTACGCTGTATGGTAATACTTGCTACTAGATACTTGTTACTATACTACTTGTTGTGCGAAATATAAGCCAGCCAAAAAACAACTGAAATAGACTATCTACTAGGTTGGCGCAAAAAACTTTTTTTTTTGTCTCGAGAGAAAAAAAATATTTTTTGATGTTTTAAGAACGCCCTCCAAAGGACAGCTCAAAAAAATAAAAAAAAGAGGTCGGTCCAAATTTTTTAAGATTTCAAAATTCGTCAAAAACCGCTACGATTTTTGATTTTATAGAGTAAAAAACATATTAAGCTTCTGAAATTTTCAGTTCATAATTTGAACTTTCACTCAAGACTAAAAAAAACGGCTTTTTGCGCCACACAACTATCTATACTATAATAAATCCACATTACGCAACGGTCACTTTCTCATCCACAAACTATGGAATAAACTCTTCCATAGTTTTATTATAAAACTATATACGAAAGAAAGAAAGAAAAAGATTTATTCAGAACTACTATAAAACTCACTTAAACTATTAAAATAAAAACAATAAATAAATGTAGTCCTAAATATACGCGTATAATACATAATATGGGATTCTTACTTTGGTATAAATACATCTTTAAAGTTCCAACGAAATAACAAACCATCAACTTAATGTGTTTTATATATCCACTGGTGGTGGTGACAACTTTTTTTTATTGCATGAGTTCAGCAGTTAGGCAGACGGTCTCCCTAATGAAAAGCGGTTATCATTGCCTATAGACTTTCATAATACCAAAGGTGCTCCCAATGTGCTGCCACTCTCTAACGGAAGACTGAAACCTGGCCACTGATGCTGGACTACAACTCAAGGTTGTTATGGCGGCATACTCTAGTCTAGACAATGAGTGCTAGTTTTATTGCCTCTTAGGACAGGCTACCCGGCTGCAGGAAATTAATTCTTTCCTCCGTTCCTGCACGGATAAAAACCACTTACCATTAGCAAGACCCTTCACCAATTTACTTAACTTCTAACTCAAAGAAATTGAAAGTGACAGCGAATTTAATCAGATGTTGTACAGAAATATACCATTATTATTAAATTGAGTAAATTTAATTTCGTTAACAGGGATGTATCTAGATGTTAAGGGTCCGAAAAGCAGCGGTGTGTAAAAACTTCTTACGGTATGTAACAAGCTTAGCGTCGAATGATAATTTCACCTAAATCAAAAAGAATACAATTACCTATTTCCGCTTGTTGGGTTACTATACCCATTCAAATAAAGGCATGACCTTTGGAAAAATTCATCTTTGACGTAGCTTGTTATTTTTCTGCCACCCTATTAATGAACACGGGTGAAAATATGCCATTCTGAAATAGAAAGTCAGTAGGCGTTTTATCTATACTTAATATTATAAAGCTGAAGAGTTTGATTGTTTGTTTAAACGCGCTAATCTCACGAACCGCTGGTACGATTTGAAAAATTCTTTTAGTGTTGGATAGTACATTTATCGAGGAAGGCTATATTATTATTATTTTTAAATAGGGATCCTTACTGAAAGTCCAATAATGTAACCGTGTGGTGTAAAACAAAAAAATTACCCGAAAAAAATCCTTACACGGCGTGCGCTGCGAAAACTATTGAATATAGAACAAACAATATACTACCACTTTGCAGATCATATAATTGTCTACAAAAATATCGCGTAACCATATGTCTAACTATTGTAGTTATTAATAAGTAAGTATTAATCCTTATCAAAATAAATTACTCCATATTCAAGACGAATTCAATACCTTTCTAGAACTTTTTGAATTATTCAATTTGGACGTTTCATTCAAAAGATATCGCGATATTTAAAATGTAAGTATTAGTATTGTAGCCAAATAAGTATTCAGTATTGCGCGCGCATGTATGATGTGGTGGTCATGAGGGGCGATACCAGGAGACGGACATAGGATACTTTTTATCCCGTTGGAAACGGTAGGTGGCGCCGAGATCGGGTCCTAGAATCTTCCTAATCACCCGGACCGATTTCGGTGATATTGTTTTTGTGTGTTTGAGTGGTGGGTCCCCGCATGGTTTAAATCCACAATTGGAACCGGTAGGTAGCGCTGGGATCGGGTCCTAGATTTTTATTTTTTCATAGCAGGACAACGTCTGCCGGGGCCGCTAGTTTTATTTATATATCACGTGCATTCTAAATATCTTCTCTATTATATATATATAATGAAAATGGTGTTCGTTTGAGGCTCAATCACGCTTAAACCACTGATCGTATCGACATGAAACTACCACCATTCGATGCGAAATTTTTCCTAGATGGTTTATGGCTATTTATCTATATATATCTATATACTCGAAAACTACTGGACCGATCATCATGAAACCACAACCAGTCGACGCGGAATTAATCGTAGATGGTTATAGGCTATATATTTTTCAAATTCTATGAGCCCTTTCCCATGTTTTCTCAATTTGTTTGTTTATTAATTTATTTGAATAAGGCGGTACGAAGTTCGCCGAGTCAGCTAGTCTATACATATAATAAAATTGTACAGGTCGAATTTCTGTACAATAAAAAAAAATACTTAAAATCGAATCAGGGGGTTGTTAGGAGTGAAATAGAACTAATTTAGATTTTTTCAAATTTTTTGTTACTCTGCTCGTCTGTCTGTTTATACCAGCTAATCTCCTAAACCACTGGACCGATTTAAATGAAATTTTGTATGGTGGTAGCTCATATCCCTGGTCAACATATAGGCTACTCTTGATCCCGAAAAATTTAAGAGTTCCCGTGGGATAGTTAAAAAACTTTCCACGCGGACTAAGTCACGGGCAGAAGCTGGTAATAAATATACTTGTAAAGGTATAAGGAAAAGAAAATGTTATTTTCGTACAAGGTGATCATATAAAAATATGTAGGAAGATTTGCGTATCTAAGAATAATTTTTCATAATAAATATTTAGGAAAAAATATTTAATATACGTATAATTGCAAAAATAACTTCACGTGCTTGTTACCTACCTCTTCACAATTATATTATATGCGATGGTAGTTCTAAACTTACTACACAGGGTATTTTTTATAGCTGGAGTACGGCAAACAGGCTGACGGCCCACCTTGTGGATAGCGGTTACCGTCGCCTATGAACGTTTGCATCATCAGAGAAGTCACCAGCGCGCTGCCTGCCTCGAAGAAATTTTATCACACCCTTTTTGAAAAACTCGACATGGTAGCGCTGTGGAAAAACCTCGGCTGGGAGCTCATTCCAAATCCCCACGGTACGCAAGAGAAACGTTCGGTAGAGGTGAAAGTAGGCGCATCATCAATTCGCCCTCTTATGGCAACAGTCCAACCGAGGTAAAGACATCTAGGGAAATCCTTCTAGCATGCTGCTACCGGTAATTATATTAGTGCTTAGGACTGACAGCATAAAGTCATTTCCATTTAAATTACATTACTTTCATCGACACGCGATTACTGTGGCATTAGTAAATAATAATACGCCTGTATCACGTCTTACGATTAGAACACATGCTCATGTCATGCTGACATCTTGACATGTTGACATCATGAATGTGACTGAATTCACAAGAACTGCGTATTATATTATATGTTATGACGACTGAATATGTATATATATATACATATATACACACACATATATATATATATATATACATATATATCTATAATGAATATTATGTGTACCACGCTATCGTATTGGTGACAACTGTAATGATAGCGATGTTTGTATGATAATAAATAAATAAATGCTGACGTCTTAAGGATAGAATAGTATACAGTAACAAAACGGCTAAACGGATACTTGGCGAAGAAATCATTCAAAACAAGGCTCCTAAAAGAAACGTATTGTTTTATATTTTGTCTCAAAAATATTTTAAAGAAGCGAAAGAGAGAATGTAAATTTATATTATCACAACTTAGGTACTTATACTTTATCAAGTTAGACATACGAAAGTGTACATTTACTTATTTAGGCTATTACTAAGAAATAAAAAAAATAAGGTACTTAAGTAGTAAAATTGTGTTTTTATTTAATTCATAATACAGTAAAAAAACAATAATAAATGTGCAAAATGTAGTAATTTTTATGTTTTACTTCGTACCGACTTTAAGATATTGTAGAAAGAAAGCGGATAAATATTTATTTTTTACTTTTTAATTGCGCAAGTACTTAGCTTAGCTTAGATTTTGAAATAATATATTGAGCGTCTGTAGAAATTATATTACTGGCAGGTTATTATCTCACTCTTCGGTGTTGACGCTCGTTAACTAGGGTTGTTCTCGATTTCCCTGCGATCCACTCATCAGATCCTGACTTGATAATCATGGAAATATCTCGGGTATACGCCGATTTTAACTTTTTGCTTTATTCATAAGAGTGTATATTATAAATATACACTCTTACGAATGAAGAAATAATTAAATCAGTCCACAGCAGACGGAGAAATCTCATTACAAGCATACAAAAAAATTAAGTGTCTGTAAAAAAATGTAACCTTCTAGCGTATACAAGCTTTTTTTGCCAAGAATTTAGACGCACGGCATTTTTTAATAACGGGATTATTCTCGATTTCCCTCGGATGCACTCATCAGATCCTGACTCGACGATCACAGGACTCGTAAGCATACCTCGGAAGTATACAGTTATGAGTAAAGTAAAAAAATATGAAAATCGGTTTACAATTGACGAATATATCGTGTTACGATGAAGTCGGTAAAAAAGTTTCATAGGTTTCTCTAATTCCCTGGAATTCACTCATCAGCTCCTGACATGGTGACAATGGGACCACTTCTGTAGTAACATAACATAATTCTTTATTTTCTCTTTAAGTACACAGTGAAACTTAAATCTAGTATAACCTTTCGATTTAAAAAAAAATCGGCTTACAATTGACGGACAAATCGAGCAACGAACATAAATAAAAATATACAGATAAATTGAGAACTTCCTTTTTGAAGTCGGCTAAAAAAGAAATTGCGCTTATGAAATTACAAGTAATACAAATAGTTTACTCAAATTATTATTTAAGCCTTTATTGCTGCTTTGCCTGCGTATTAAATATGTCTTTGTGTAAATTTTCTGTGATTGTATTCTATGTTTTTTTATGTATAGCGTCGTATTTTTTTAAGCCACTAAAACTTTTTAATTCTTTTTTGTTCTTTCTTATTCTTTAGTCCCATATCTCGCGGAAATTTCTTCATTTTAAGGAAAAAATATTAATTTTAACATATCCGGAGTTAATGTTTGACATAACTTCAGTTTTATTTTCACAAATTATCTATTAGATTAAATTACTGTCTTTAACACAATCTCTTTTATCAAAAAGTTATTATAATAATATTAATTGACATTACAAAATATCTTGTAACAATTCTTATAAGTCCATATTTTTTATAAAAAAATATTTCTCTATATAGAATTATTCATATACTCGGATATAATCAATGTACATTATACTATTTGCATTCGTTCAATTATAATTTAAACTGTCAGCTTACGCACTAAGCCAAGAAAACGTTATTTTGAATTTAATTAAAAACACATTTAGACAACTGCACTTCTTATCACACAAAAACGATCAACAATAACATAGAACCAGTCAGAAAGTACATATGTAACAACAGTGTTATTTCCGTATGAGTAATCGTCAAAGAGCGTAACAAAAATAACACAATTAATCCGGGGTATTTCATTATTATAAGTTTGTTTAAAATGTAACGGGGATATTGGGTCTACAAAGGAATCTCTTTCCAACCGGCTGGCTTTTGTATACCGGTGTGGTATATTCGATAGGCTTAAGAGGATAGCATCTGACTGTAACGTGTGCTTTAGTGATATTACCGTGTAAAATGGAAAAAGGGTGAGATCGATCAAACATTAGCTCAATACTTTGGAGCATGCACACCAATATGTTCAACACCTTTCGTTTGCCGAAAATAAGTCAATTTTGCGGCAAAATATTCCAAATCATTTGCCCTCTTGGATATTTTAAAACGCTACAATACGGGGCTGTTCACGGAGTACGTGAACAAACAAGATATTTAAAGGCTCGACGAGGTAGGTATCGCACTTCGAAGGTTTAATCCATTAGAGAACTTAGAAATCAAAGTAATGCTTATTGCTCTCCAAATACATATTATGTAACATCATGGACTAATGGACCATGCATGACTTTTGAAGTGTTGGGTGAAATACAATTATGTCAATTACGCTGCCGAACGCGGAGGCCGATTGTGCCTTTTTGTCGCTCGTTCCGCGCTCTTGCTTGCACTTCAAGCCTTAAAGGGAACGCCTCAGAGCGAGGTAACGCCGCATGAGTCATGTTTTTTCGTGCGTGCAGCCGGCTCCATCGAAGTATAAGACGTTGTCACGTCAAAAAGTTATTTGATGTTAGTTTTCAAGGTAAAAACGCTTCTCACGTTTTTAAATAATAATGAAGCTTCTCATATATGCTTTTCACTGTTATACCCCACTCTTTGTTTATCAAACGTTTTTACTTTTTTTTATTGCAGGAGTTCAGAAAACTGGCAGACGGCCCACTTAACGGAAAGCATTTACCATCGCCTATAGACATTTGCAACACCAAAGATGCTACAAATGCGCTGCTGCTCTTTTAAGGAAGACTGCAACCTGGTCATTAATGTCGGAACACAAGGTTACTATAGTAGGAAGTACATTTGCAAATAACCATAATACAAGCTTGTCGTGCACCATTACCTTACAAAATAGTAAGTATACAAAAGTCACATTAATATTTCGTTTCGTATATTTAAATATTTTATTCTCTTTTTTGTCATTTCCTAAATTATTTTGTAGATCCTCCAAAAGTCCATAACAAATACCTCCATGAGAATTTTGTTTTTCCTTTAGAATAAAAGCGTGTTAAAAATAGGACATAATATTTTCTGCTGAACAGAAATAGTTTCATGTTATAATTTGTTAAACATACTTAGAAATAAAACCTTAAAAAAAATTAACCATACATCACATCTATAAATAAAAAAATTGGCTCCAAATCGCTGTCGGCGGGGAGCGTGCTCAAAATGCTGGCCGCATTTCCGCGTTCGATGGCGACGCTAATTCGTCGCCCTAGGTGCAAGCCAGCCTTTTGGTCACGCGAGACCTCAATTAGACGCGTTGAGAGGTCTCGACAGATGTGATGAGCTCCAGGCCCCCATGGCCCCAAGGTCTCGATCCCGAAAGCCACAAGTACGTACCCACTACCAATGGAACTAATTTGTTTATTTTAGATTACAATTTTATAGAATAAGCATACGCAATAATTATTCGTACCATAGTGAACGCCATCGCCTGTAACTTGTTCCACATCACACAAGGTCCGTGTTACAATGCATCCGTGTTTCGCACGTGAGCGCTCATCGCATCGATCAAAATGATTTATTCGTATCGAATGAGCGTCAAGTTTCTATGCCTATAAAGCTAGCGTTAGTTAGAAGGCGGTGATTGCCTTCTTTTATAATGAATATACATATCGAGGGCTTCTTAACAAATGGACATGCAGGCAAAAGTGCAGTTTGACACAAGGGACAAAATTCTGAATAAAATAAAACTAATTGATTGTATAAGGCTGAAATTTGGAATACCCTTTTTAGGTACAACTTGCATAATAGTAAGACATTCAAAATTGTAATATGCATAGTTTTTATTAAACAACAAAAATATGGCATTTTTGCGTATACACCTATATGTTATGAAGTCCTCGATATGTATAATTTTTAAAATTAAATTTATCATCAGAACATTATCTATTATGTATTTAGCTACGTAGGTACTTGATCCACCAGTCACTTGGTAATATTACCCTGAACATGAATTCAATATCGTTGTAACTTAGTACCTAAAGTATAATGCGTCTCTTTTCAACAACATGAATGGTCGTATCGAACATACCATTCTTTTATCTGGTATAGGAGAGACCGAGTCGAAAAGACATTGACTATTATAGCTGTGGGGTATTATAGTATGTAGTATATATATCGACAAATTAGAAATACCAAGTTTTATTCTAACTATCGTAAATGTTCTTACTATATAGTATATTTTGTGTCAGCTTATTTAGTTGCGCTACAACGTGTTATCGAGAATATGTATCCTTTTAACGTATTAGGTTCTCTGTCTATCTTTAAAGTTTCTTTAGGCATTGAAATCGCTTTTTTTATAATTACTATGTTTTAATACAGTAACTAGAGTTTACACCGCGGCTGCGCCGCGGGTTAACCTCTAGTGTGTGTCTCTTGTTTATAGAGCAAGCGCTACAGGTTATATTATAAAAAAAAAATTGTTTTTTTTTTGTTCGGCAAATTTGTATTTGCCCACGGAAGATTCACTTCATTTTATATCGCTAATTATACCATCCCCCGTCTTTCTGTAAACAACATAAATTACAAAACTTCACCAAAAAGGCCAAAATGGTCGAAATGACCAAAAAGGCCGGAATGACCGACATAGCCAAAATGACCAAAAAGGCCACAGAGATCGACATGGCCAAAATTACGGAATAGGCAAAAACGACCAAAAAGGCCAAAATAATCAAAATGGTCAAAATGCCCAAAAAGGCCAAAATGACCGACATGGCCAAAATGACCAAAGAGGCCACAGTGACCGATGTGGCTAAAATGACGGAATAGGCAAAAACGACCAAAAAGGCCAAAATAATCAAAATGGTCAAAATGACCAAAAAGGCCAAAATGACCGACATGGCCCAAATGACCAAAAAGGCCACAGTGACTGACATGGCCAAAATGACAGAATAGGCAAAAACGACCAAAAAGGCCACAGAGACCGATGTGGCCAAAATGACGGAATAGACAAAAACTACCAAAAAGCCAAAATAATCAAAACGGTCAAAATGACCAAAAAGGCCAAAATGACCGACATGGCCAAAATGGCCAAAAAGGCCACAGTGACTGACATGGCCAAAATGACGGAATAGGCAAAAACGACCAAAAAGGCCAAAATGACCGACATGGCCAAAATGACCAAAAAGGCCAAAATAATCAAAATGGTCAAAATGAACAAAAGGTCAAATGAACGACATGGCCAAAATGACCAAAAGGCCACAGTGACCGATGTGGCCAAAATGACGGAATAGGAAAAAACTATCAAAAGGCCAAAATAATCAAAATGGTCAAAATGACCAAAAGGGCAAAAATGACCGACATGGACAAAATGACCAAAAAGGCCACAGTGACCGACATGGCCAAAATGACGGAATAGGCAAAAACGACCAAAAAGGCCAAAATAATCAAAATGGTCAAAATGACCAAAAAAGCCAAAATGACCGACATGGCCAAAATGACCAAAAAGGCCACAGTTACCGATGTGGCTAAAATGACGGATAGGCAAAAACGACCAAAAAGGCCAAAGTGACCAAAAAGGCAAAAATGACCGACATGGCCAAAATGACCAAAAAGGCCACAGTGACCGACATGGACAAAATGACGGAATAGGCAAAAACGACCAAAAAGGCCAAAATGGCCAAAAAGGCCAAAATGACCGACATGGCCAAAATGACTAAAAAGGCCACTATGACCGACAGGGCCAAAATGACGGAATAGGCAAAAACGACCAAAAACGCCAAAATGACCAAAAAGGCCAAAATGACCAACATGGCCAAAATGACCGACATGGCCAAAATGACCCAAAAGGTCACAGTGACCGACATGGTCAAAATGACCAAAAAGGCTAAAATGAACAAAAAGGCCAAAATGACCAAAAAGGCCAAAATAACCAAAAAGGCAATAATGACCGAAATGACCAAAAAGGCCAAAATGACCAACATGGCCAAAATGACCGAAAAGGCCAAAGTGACCGACATGGCCAAAATGCGTTAAAAGGCTAAAATAGCCAAAATGACCAAAAAGGCCAAAATTAACAAAAAGGCCCAAATGAAAAGTATCCCTTCAGTATTTAATTTACATACGTACCCAATTTCAGCCAAATTGGCCCATTAGTTTTTACGTGAAAACGGAACAGACAGACAGACAGAGTTACTTTCGCTTTTATAATATTAATAGGGGTAATTAATATCAAAAATTCACATTGGAAACTATATAAAGACACTGTATGTACTGAATACCTGAATTCACAACTTATTTTTTATACTTTTTAACCTGTACTTTACTAATACATGTAAAAAAAAAAATCTTAGATAGAAATCGCTCTTAATGAGACAGGTGCCTTACGTGTTAATATCCGAAGAATAAACGTTTTATTAAAAGTTATGCATTCTCTGGGTAGGTTTAAAATTTTAAATGAAATTTTATTTAGTTCGTTTGTAGATGGTTAATTAAGTTTTTTTCTATATAGTTAGTATGATAATAACACTGCGGTACATAGTATTTTATTTTCCTCAGCGGTACCAATAAGAAATAACCAATGAGAACCTATCTCATTCTTATTTTTGAATAATATATGCATAATGTAAAACGGAAAACTCAATACCTTTTCCTAAAATAAAGGGTACATGATATAACTATAACTTACGATAAAATCTCAAGGATAGCCCTGCCGAATCGAATAGCTTATGGGACGAACACAATGGTATCGGCATGGTGTAATCTGAAGCTGGTAAGATTACCCCGTAATAACCATTGTGAATGCCATGGGTTGGGGACAGACGTTCAATGGGGATTATTTAAAATTAGTTTTTTCCCTATAAATTGCTATTTTTGTGGATGAATTGTTGCTAAATATGGATGGATGGATAGTATATACGATTTTAGATATTTGATATCAGGCTAGTAACAATTTTATGGTAGAAGAAATGGATACTAAGTTACACTTGTGGTATTCACTTTGCTTCCATTTTTATAGCACATACCGCTGAGGATTGCGACTCTCTACCGTCATTTGCCGGCCTACCTCACTGCAACGCAGAGGCTCCGGTTCGATTCCTGGTATAGTAAATTTCAGAAACGTATTTTCTCCGTTATTTACCATGATCTGGGTGTCTGAGATCGACCCCAGAGTGGTCCGTTGTATAGTACCCATAACACAAGCGTAACTTGTTTAATTTAGAGATATGTTGTGTATGTGTTTGGCTGCTTAATTTTTTATTATATTATTTATGTTTTTCCTGAAATATTCAGTTTAGGTATCTTTAAGTTTCACGTGAAAAAGTATCTTTTAGGTAATGACAATTGTGAGGTAAAAATTAAAAAAAACTTCGTTTAAAAAAACCGACTTCAAAAACTAAAAAGCTAAAAAGTATAAAATAACTTATTTCTAAATCTATGTATTATTATTAATATAAATTATCTAAAACATCTTAAAGTCGGTGCTTAGTAATTTTCAAAATATAGTAGTTTTTATGTTTTACTTTGCACCGACTTTGAGATGTTTTAGATAATTTATATTAATAATAATACATAGCTTTAGAAATAAGTTATTTTATACTTTTTAGTTTTTCAGTTTTTGAAGTCAGTTTTATTAAACGAAGTTTATTTTATTTTATTTGTTACTTTTTAGTGCCTAGCTATGTATGGGTAGACCTACGAAAGGTGCCGCGATTCTTAAAAAATATAGGTCCCAAGAAACGGGAACATAAAAATGTTCGTAAAATGTAAATTACTGGGCCAAACTATGTTAAATTTTTAGGGGACCAAATGGCAACTATTCCGTATCAAACTAAACAAGAATCACGTAAATCGGACTATAAATCTTAGCGTAATCGGTGTACATATGGAACGGAATGGAAATTTTTCATCATAAAATGAAAACTACTGGGCCAAACTATGTCAAAATTTTAGGGAACTAATCGGAAGCTATTCCGCGTCGAACAATAAAAGAATCACGTAAATCGGATTATAAATCTCGGAGTAATCGGTGAACATACATAAAAAAAGATACCGCCGAATTGAGAACCTCCTCCTCTTTTTGAAGTCGGTTAATGAAATGACTTGTACATATTATTTTATGATACTTGCAGTAAATAAAAGTTTTATGACAAACTTATTTTTTAAAGATTAGAACTGCCATCTCATCTTAACTGCTTCGGCGATGAAAAACATATTATTTTATTACCGTAAAAAGTATTAAAATAATGTTATTAAATATGACGTTACAATATCATAAAGACTTCGTCAATCTTTACGACAAAAACTTATAAACCGCGCGCAGAATGTTTGCCGATGACTACTGACTTTTATCGTATTGTATTACTTACTATTATTGTATATACTTGTGTATAGTATATACAATAATAAATTTATTGCCACAACTATTTATGTTACCTTTTTGTCAACCCTACTGACCATCGACGCGTGACATCATGAGGCTCTCGGCAAACCTTCTGTGCACGGGTAGTATGCAAATATAACTTCACTAATATATATAATTATCATTACTTGTGGTCGCCCAGTGGTCTAAATTCGATCATAATAAATTTAAAATATTACTTTGAACATTATTAAAGTTCTGTTGTCAAAAATTCTATAATGACAGATTTCGCCAAGGCTACAACACTTGTTAACTTTAAAAATAAACAACAGAGTACATATGCGTGTGTGTGTCAAGTACATGGTAGTATTAGTTTCATGTGTTTCTTGTGCATAATTTTTAAAAAATATTAGTATCCGTCGCTTCTTCTCTATATAAACTATAAGTGTGCGAAATTTCATACTCCTCCGTTTGCGCAATTCTCGTAAAAAGAAGTGAAAAGTTTTTGCTTCACGTATTAATATAATGATATTATTGTTATATTGTAAGTAATATCTAAAATTCTTATTAAAGTAAGCAACTTAATACTTTTATTAAACTTTGCCCCTTATACAAACCTTAAATATTATCCACTTCAAATAAACCAACAAAGAGCTCGATGGGAGATTTTTTCCATAATAATCTCCTTATGAATAGAATCATAACACCATGGACCCCCTACGAAATATTTGCCAAAGCATTACACACCCTATTTCTGTTAAGATACGATTCATTCTGAAGCGTGACGATTGAAAATGAAATATGTTTACATTACCATAATTTCATAACTAAACACGAAAAGATATTCTAATAACGTATACACATATTTTGATTTTTTATAGACCTTTCAAAGGTTTTATTGTGTGTATGGATTTTGTTTAGGCAGTTTTTGTATGGTAGTGAGTCTAAAGAAATTGATAGATGTACGTGTGTTATTACAACATGTAATTACTATGGGTATAAAACAATTATTATATTATATTGTTTGGTTGCTCTTTTTAAAATCAAATCGTGATTTCAAAAGTTTTATATTGAAATGACTTATAAAATTAAATTATGATGACGTAGAAATTTTAAAATTCTAAAAATAGGCATTTAATTGAATATTATACAAGATACGATTTGATTTAATATAACTTCACACGCATAGGCAAACAGACAAATAATCACACACGCACACACACACACACACACACGCACGCACGCACGCGCGCACGCACGCACGCACGCACGAACGCACACATACACACACACACACACACACAAGCTATTTAGAAATTTCGTTAAATGTTGTATTAATAATAATTTTATGTTATTGTGTTTACATTAAAGAAGAGGACGCTAGTCCCTATAAAATATAGTGCAAATTAGTTTAGGGACTAGTAGAATAAAAAAAATACTATCTGATCAATGTTTAAGTTTCAAATAAATAAATAAAAAACAAAATATAATCGTTGGTATTCATCGTAATGTAAAACTAGAGACAAACTGATCCAACTTCCCCACGTACGCAATGCATTATAACTTCTGAACTCTAGAATTTTCATGAACGCAGTTTTAGAAGCGTAGATTTCTTTACTCCGTCATTGCTCAAGAACGAATACTCTCTTAGTATTATCTTAAGTCTTCACGACTAGTACACATAATAAAACCACAACTCTGCCTTTTGCATCTTCCGGTCTCGCTAGCCTCATCTATTTACTGGAAGAAAACTCTTTAAGGGTTAAGCTCGCCTTTGTACATCACCACTTTTCTATAATTTTGTATGTAACTTTTTGTCTACAATAAAGAATAAAGAAATCTAACAAATGATATAACGAGAAACTAATGAAAATAGACTCAAACAAGGTCTCTCTAACAACACTAATTAAATTATCTAAAAACACTCAAACAATCGTTCAATGAAACGTCCAAACTAATCTAATAATACGGTGCTCGATCAAATATCCTGTCGGCATTCTCTATCTGCTAGTTACCTATTATATCCTGGTACTCAATGATATTATATTTATCATTGCTGGTACTACAAATGTTTGTGTAAGTATGCCTTCCAAGCGGAACTAATATGAATAGAACTTTCTGTATTATCTACTTTTGTTATAATCAAATACCAACTTTTGAAATTGCGTCTTGTTCAACAATATATTTGATTCTAGTTTTAGTTATCTAAATGATTATATTCGAGTGTATTCATTAGAATCAAATTAATTAATATATCAAGATTTTTTTAACAAATACAAAACCGACTGCAGACTAAAAAGTAAATATTGAATTAAAAATAAATATTGCCCACAACATTGTAAGTCGGTGCATTTTGCAAATGTGTTGATGTTTTTTTATATAATTTACTTGGCACCTACTTTAAGATGTTTTTTATAAAAAATTTTTTTCTTCTTATTTTTTTCTACTTTTCAGTTGCCTGAATGGATTTAGAAATAATATTTTAAGCGCCTTTATAAATTTTACAACTTTCGATTATCCTTGTATCCACTCATCAGATCCTTGTTGACAACGTCACGAATGCATTATTTCAAATCAAGAAAAAAAAAACAGTCCAGAATTTACGAGAGAATTGAGAAATCGCGTAAAAAAACATACAAAAAAATACAGTCGCATTGAGAACCTTCTTCTTTTGGACTTCGGTTAAAAATAAAAAGCATTAACAAATTTAGATTAAATTTACAGGATACATATACATATATAGTTACTAGCTGTACCCGGCAGACGTTGTGCTGCCTTTAAAAAATAAAAATCTAGAACCCGATTCCAGCGTCATCTATCGGGACCAAATGTTAATCTAAACTATTCTCAAATCCACTTGACCAAACAAAAAATTACATCAAAGTCAGGCCCAGCGTTTAGGAGGAGTATCGCAGCGCCACCGACTGGGTCCAATCGTTTATTTAAACCATTCCGGGACAAACTTAACACATACAACAACAAAAAGAACACCTAAATTCTGGTACCCGATTGCAGCACAATCTATCTGGTTCAAATTAAAATCTAAATCATCCCATTAGAAAATTATAAAAATACTACATCACTATTAAAAAATAGGGGTTGATCGTAGAGGGTTGAAATTTTAGGGTTGTATGTATTTGTTAATGCTGTATCATAAAAAAATTAAAATATTTATTTATTATCTAAAAGTAAAAAAAATATTTAGGGGTGGACTACCCTTAACATTTAGGGGGATGAAAAATAGATGTTGTCCGATTTTCAGACCTACCCAATATGCAAACAAAATTTCATGAGAATTGGTCAAGCCGTTTCGGAGGAGTATGGGAACGAACAATGTGACACGAGAATTGTATATATAAGATTATTATTATCACGCTTGATTACCACGGAGGCAGGTAGTGACAATGGGTCTGGACTTATTACGTAACAGACTTTCTCTGTCATATATTATGTGGGGAACAAATGTCTAGCCATGTCGCCTCCTTCAGGTCCCGATCGAAGGGGAAGGCCCAAGAAATGTTGGCTTGACGTTGTGAAGGATGACATGCGTACCAATGGTCTCAAAACGGGGGATGCTGGAGACCATGTGAAGTGGAGTAGAAAAAGTAGGAAAGCGGACCCTGGGCGTCGGAGTGAACGCTCCGAACGCAACCGGGATTTAACGCTCGGATGATGATGATGATGATGAGACTTTCTGTATCATGTAATTTCAATAATTTCTTCAGTCACGCATACCTATGCGAAATGCTTTTTATATTATCTTGTTCAATATTTTGCGACTTAATCAAATATACAATGTGTACCTATTCAAAAATAATTAAATATGAACTAACACTTGATTTCTTGCATCACCGAGCGGTCTGGATTGTCGACGATCCCGATCTTACAGACAGTTTAGAACCTTTAAGTCTCAGACGAGACGTTAACGCTCTAAGCGTATTCTATCGTCGGTACAATGGGAATTGTTCTTATGAGCTATTTGATTTGGTGCCTACGTCGCCAGTTTACCACGCCACTGCTTGTAGGTGACTTGAAGCTCATCCACACTGTATTGACACCTCCAAGTCATCCACTATACGTGGCGCTAGCTCCTTCATGTCCTCCGTGAGCAAGCTATGGAAAGAACTCCCTCCCGCGGTTTTGCCAGAGTGCTACAATATGAGATTCTTTAAAAAGGACATAAAGAGATATTTAAAGTCTCAACGAGGTAGGCAATAATACATTGGCTCCCTAAGTGTTACAGATGCCTATGGGCCACTGAATCACTTGCCATCTAGTGGAACCGTTTGCCAGATTGCCTACAAGCAAACTTCAAAAAAAACCTAAAAAGTAACAGATAATAAATAGGCCTACAATAAAAATTAATAACTTTCATAAGAACCTATTGTAATGATAGCACACAAATAGCTGTGTATTTCTAAGTAAAGTCTTTATTTTCAAACATGTCCTACTAAATAAAATAAACTTTCGAGTTCTTTAACTAATATAAAATATGTTCTCATTCAATGAACGCCAAAGAGCACTAAATCCTCATTACAAGGTCCACAAGTTAATCCTTACAAAAAACAAAGGACTGGAACAATGAAATTTTTCCCAACACCTTGAAATCTTCAAGTACTCTCAAGTGAACAATAAAACTATTTTGCATTCGTTGTACTACGTTGCCGATGAGACTAAAGCACAAGTTCTCTTTTGTACATCTTAACTTCAGGTAATATCTTTTTATGAAGACAACTACAGGTAGATGAGTTGTGGTCCCTATATCAATATCGCAAGCGTTTTAATCGCAACAAAGTTATGAACTCGAAAAGGACGGAGTATTTTGAAAAGATTTTACGAATTGACAACTAGAACCTGTATTTATACAACAATAACGATCTACAATATGCGGTACTTCAAAAAGGGGTGTAAACAAATATTTACAGTCTTATTGAGGTAGGCAACGCATCAGCTCTCTTGGGTTCCTTTGCAAATATCCATGGGTGATGGTAAGCACTAGCCATGAAGTGTACCCGTTTGCGTTAGTTTAAAAAATCAGGAGAAAAGTTCTAGCGGAGGTTTGCTGTGCAGTATACTGTCCAAAAACCGCCTAATGAATATTCTTCTAGATTGGCAATGAGTGACGATGCACTTTTCATCAAATTGACCTTTTCGTATTTACTTGACTCAAGTAGGAACAAATTCGATAAGTGCTTAGCAATCCATGCAAGAAGAAAAGTTTTGTAGACGTGACAAACGTCCGCAATTGTTTTCGTCATTTGGCTACAGAATTATAAACAAATATTAAATCTAAAATACTTAATAACTCAAAACCTACTCGAACGATGTTGTTAAAAACCACAAAAGTATCGACTGGCCCATTTATTCGGTCAGTTATCAAAGCATTGCAATCATTTAATTTAAATAGAAAAGGTATGCATGGTATCTTTAGACACCTTTTTTCAAGAATTTAAAAAAACAGCTAATCAATGAACACGGGCAGTACTCTTGCGACACTTATAAATAAGTAATATATAAGTCTACGACTAATTTATCGGAGATTTAAATAACACTCTCACTGACTAAGAGACCATACCCTAAATAGTGTCAAGTGCTTAACACTCAACTACTAAAAATACAGTCTTACATTGTTCTCTGAAACAATAATAAGTGCACTTGAACTACAATAATGTTTAGTGAAGTAAAAACCCTTTTTAGTTATTATCAACCTCTTTAGTATTTTTTTGGATTATTTATTATTAACGATAAAAAAAAAAATATTGCATGAGTTCAACAGACAGGCAGACGGACCACCTGACAGAAAGTGGTTACCATTGTCTATGGACATTTGCAACACCAAAGGTGCTGCAAATGCACTGCTGCTCTGTTAAAGGAGACTGGAACCTGGCCACTAATACTGGAACACAACACAAAGTTGCTATGGTGGCAAACTCTAGACCAGGGGTTGTAGCTATCTAGATGGGTAAATGCCCTACCACCTGGCTGTGGGTTATTTTGTCGCCTCTTATGACAGGCCGCCCGGCCGCAGGAAATTATATTCTTACTCCGTTCGTGCGCGGATGAAAAATCTACGGAAAATAAACTGTTCTAAACTTATGTTTACTAGTGAACATTGAAATTATAGTTATTAAAAACATAAAAAAGTCTATATTTATTCATTAATATTATTAATAAGACAAAGTGACAATCAAACGACAACAATTATGGGTGCAGTATAGATATACGGCACATTTACTTATTATTTGAGATATAAAGTTAACTTTAGGTGGTTATAAAAAAAATTACTACGAAGGCCAAGGCCTTCTAACCTATTTATTAAAAACTAAAATGTATAAAATAACGTATTTCTAAAGCTATTATTATTAATATATATTATCTAAAACATCTTAAAGTCGGTGCTTAATAATTTTCAAAATATAGTAATTTTTATGTTTTACTTTGCACCGACTTCAAGATGTTTTAGATTTTTTTTTTATTGCGGGAGTTCAGCAGACAGGCAGACGGCCCACTTAATGGAAAGCGGTTACCATCGCCTATGGACATTTGCAACACCAAAGGTGCTACAAATGCGCTGCTGCTCTCTTAAGGGAGACTGGAACCTGGTCACTAATGCCGGAACACAACACAAGGTTGTTATGGCGACACACTCTAAACCAGGGGTGGTAGCCATCCAGTCGGGCAAATGCCCTACCACCTGGCTGTGGGTTGTTTTGTCGCCTCTTACGACAGGCCGCCCGGCCGCAGGAAATTGTATTCTTTCTCCGTTCCTGCACAGATAAAATTAGATAATATATATTAATAATAATAGCTTTAGAAATACGTTATTTAATACATTTTAGTTTTTTAGTTTTAGAAGTCGGTTTTTTTAAACGAAGTTTTTAAATTTTATTTGTTACTTTTTAGTGTCTAGCTATGTATGGGTGGACTTACGAATGGTGCCGCGCTTCTTAAAAAATATAGGTCCCAAGAACCGGGAACAAAAAAATATTCGTAAAATGAAAACTACTGGGACAAACGATGTCAAATTTTTAGGGGACCACATGGTAGCTATTCCGCGTCGAACAAAAAAAGAATCACGTAAATCGGATCATAAATCACGGAGTAATCGGCGAACATATGGAACAGAGTGAAAATTATTTCCATGAAAAATGTTCATAAAATGAAAATTACTGGGCCAAACTATGTAAAAATTTTAAGGGACCAATTGGAAGCTATTCCGCGTCGAACAAAAAAAGAATCACGTAAATCGGATCATAAATCACGGAGTAATCGGCGAACATACATAAAAAAAAGGAACAAAAAAAAAATCCCGACGAATTGAGAACCTCCTCCTTTTTCGAAGTCGGTTAAAAAAGTTCGAATCTGTTCATAGTATATTAATGTCCCGTATAACTATACCCTACCCACAATTAATTGTGTGTCACTTCACTTTGATAATAATTTCAATAATACATTAATAATTTTACTTTCTATATCCAGCATGACATTACGATTCTTTTGGTCTCAAAAAATTAGTCGACATAATCTCATTTTTTGAGAATGATAATCCAAATTTCGTGCTCGTTCTTGATAGCACAATTTATGATCAAAACAAAGTGACGAATAATTGAGTTACATATATGTGACATAACAGCCTCAGGATACAGAACTTACTCAAACCAATCACATCCAACCCTAAACTGCGATAAACAATAAAGATAACCAATCGAATCATGTCTACTGGGTGCAGTGTTGCCACGTATGAAGCCTATTTTGCAAGAACACATTGCGCGACTTATTGATGTACTAGAAAAAAGAAGTAACACGTTATCGTAACGTGTATCATGCTTCGATATTTCTATTTTTGATGTATAAAAGCATTGTAATTATATTATATTATAGCAATAATTATATTATATACACATCATTATATTGTAAAATTTAGTCGTATCTCATTATCGTAGCTAGGCTGGTCTAATTTATATGAAATTTATAAACACATATTATTATTCTACATCTATTACACACGATACCATACTCACACAGTCACACATAATAACACTCAATACACAATATTGCACAATTTCCTTAGCTGGTTTTTCTAGGAAGAAAGAGGCTGGTGATCAGTCACACAGGTTTATTCTTTTTACTGACTCAGGCTCTCACCATTTCAGTTTATAAGAAAAATTGTTACTAATTTGATTATTGTTAGTGTGAGAGTAAATAAAGAATTATTGTTGTAAACTTTTTGTCTCAAATACAAGTATTCATGCACCGGAATACACCCGGTGACGCATTTGAATATTTTTTAACTTACCACTCCGAAGATATAAATGTTATTGCCACTCAAGTTAACGATACTCACTAAAACCCCTTTTGGTTTTCCTTATGCCAGGGCTACGGGAAAGCAATAGCAACTCCGACTACCCTGGCACTGATACACGTGTACCTGGGATAACCTTATAGATAGTCTAGATTCTTGTTGAAATTTAATTTGAGAGACTATAATGTATTTTTCTCTCTCTTGTCTATTAACTTCATCGTAGTAGATGAACACTAAGAATGAAGCTTAACGTCAATAACAAATTAATAAATTTAGCTAATTATTAACTTTCCATCACATAAGCTACTCAGGCGTGGTTCGTATATCTTGATAATTGTTCAATTAAATAAAATAAATAAATATTCAGCAGATAAACACACATATATTGTATATCCCCAATTTATGCAAGTTACTCTTATGTTACGTGTAATATACAATGGATTACTCAGGGGTCGTTTCCAGACATCCAGACGATAGTAAATAACGGAGAAAAATCGTTTCCGAAATTTACCATACCCGACAATGAACCCGGAGCTTTCGGCGTTGCAGTGATGTAGGCCGACCAATCTTACACCACACAACCACAGAGGCCGTCTTTACCTTTTTTTATTGTAGGAGTTCAGCAGACAGGCAGATGGCCCACTTGATGGAAAGCGGTTACCATAGCCTTACGACAACCAACACCAAATGTGCTACAAATGCGCTGCTGCTTTCTTAAGGCAGACTGGAACCTGGTCACTAATACCGGAACACAACTCAAGGTTGTCATCCAGTCTGGCAAATATATTACCACCTGGCTGTGGGTTCTTTTATATCCTCTTACGCCAGGTAGCCCGACCGCAGGAAATTGTATTCTTTCTCCGTTACTTACTAACGGTTAAAATTTGACATAGGCTCCAGGGCTCAAGTATAATGTCAAAATTCAACCAATGGTAGGGCGAGCGAGCGAATATAGGGCCGACAATCACTCTACCTGGCAACACTGCACACTACGACCCGCATAAACAATGACTCACTCGCACCTGCCCAGCTAATGTTATTAGCAACACATCGGCATCGGTTGGGTTGGGCAAACAGACTTTATTCGATTAACTTCACAAAATTCAATTTTACAATGTAAATTGTTTATTAATATTTTAGCTGCTGTCGGCTGATGAAATTGATCTCGTTAGAAATTATATTTTAATATTTATGGTTCGGCTTATCTGTTTTAAACATGGCTGCCGGCACGATGCGACAATCCAAGATAATAAATAATAATATTTTTACATAGAAAAGACATATTATGTGTTTTGTTCTACTTTCTTACATAAAAACTATAAATAACATAAGTACAAGAATACAAATCTAAAGAAAGAATTAGAAAAATACTAACAACAAAAATGTAGATAAAAACCTGGTCTCAAATCACTGTCGTTGAGAACGTTTGATAAAAAAACTGGTCTCAAATCACTGTCACTCGATGAGAACGTTTGTAAAAAAAGTGGTCTCAAATCACTGTCACTCACTGAGAACGTTTTGCCTAAAAATGCCTGTACTTTACGTCTAACTCTAAAAATAAATAGACGAAGTTGTAATCGTAGTTCCAAACATAATTTGCCCCCAAGGAGTAGACCAATACATTGCTAGTATTTCTTACAGCTTTCGATCAGCGTTGATGCGTATACTGTAAAGGGTAAATACAAATTCAAGTAAAACTCATAGATCAAGTTTGTGTTTTGATAGATCCTCTCTGTAGGTCAGTAGGCACTTGGGGCGAGTTATCGGCCCGTGTTAGTTTAGGACTTGAATCGTTAGGCCTCTAAACCAGCGGGTAAAAATGTATAAGCCGTAATAAATATTACTCATATATTAAAAAGAACTATTTAACATTATGTAGATTTAATTAGTTATATTTATATTGGAAGTCGCAATTATCACTCGCGTCGTTTTTTTAGACTCTAGAGCGCTATAAATTCAAGCTCTTCCGCCCGATGTTAGGCGGAAATGCAGTCTAAGGTGGAGCACGTTTACCTAGAAGATACTTAGATTGTATTCTTCATATATAGAATATATACACACATACACATGCACACACACATATATATATATATATATATATACAGGATATATAGATTACTAGATTTTCTTAACGTTGCGGATATCATGGGCGGATATAAAAAGTCAAGATTTCGTACTTAACAACTATTTATATTTTATATTTGTATACTCTTATATGATGGTGCATATAACTTTAAAAAAATGTTATTTCTTACAATACTGTGATAAAGACGTATCTGTGTGTCTGTGAGACCAAACCAGGGTATGATTGGATGCCACGTTCGTGACTGATCGTTCCATCAAACACGCTCACAATCGCAATATCGCTAGCACTTATCAATTGCAAGACCTATAACCGAAATTGTTTTAATAGAAACTTATGAATGCGATTATGTATATGGTAACAATCGAGAATTTGCTTCAATACAATTACTGACAGAATTATGATTGTTCATCACGTCAATTAGTAGCAAAGCAAGTAATAGGTTTTGGTCATTGTATTTCTACATTATAACGGAAAACAAAATATTTCTAAAATAAAATTCAGCAAAGATTGGACTATAAGTTAAGTAAGATATGTTAGTGGAGAAAGTAATTTAAGAAGAAAGAAATAAAGTAAGTGAGTAAGTACTGTAACGGAGGTTGCGGGCGCGATGCAAAGGCCGGAGAAGGCGGGAAAGGGACGTGGAAGAAGAAGCAAAGGAAGAGTGACCTACCGCGCCACCAGTCCGCCGCCACACTTCACTCGTCCCCCGTGGGTTTGCACACACACTAGGATATAGTTTAATGTGCATTAAATTCAGTTACAACAGTAAATTAATTTATCTATTATGTTCCAACCAACGTTATGTATATTTATTGTGGTGACATCACTGACACTAGCTGAATATGTCTTGTTTTGCGCATTCTTCATTTAAAATGTATTCTTTTTTGAAGGCGAGGATAGGGAGGAAGAATTTATAAGGAGGTGTTCCTCGGCGCAACTAGATATTTTATTCCCGCTGTTTTTAGGGCTCGAAGTTATTAGGCACGTCTTGATTATTTTGATCTTTACCCTATTTTGGGGATTGTGGTTGTAAACCCCTGTTAATTTTAGATTCTCGTGTTTCCACGTCTTATATCGAGATGTGATGGTATTTTGGAAACACTGTGCTTGATATTTAATGACCCTTTCATTGACTTGATAATCCATACTACTTATAGCTTAATTGGGATGAATGTCTATACAAATTGGAATCAAGTAAATATGTTGTAATTCACAGATTTCGTGATACAAATGCATTTGAATTGTAATATTGTAATATTTCGACATTGAATATTTGTATTACTTTGGTATTATGTATATACTAGGATATGCCTGCGACTTTATGCTAATTTTTATGCACCCCAAGTACTTCAAACCACTCCCGGTAAAATTACCGCGGGATTCCTGGTATAAAAAATATCTCACATTTTACTACATAAAGTTGCATCGATCAGTGAAAAATTTGCATTGGAATTAGTTTTTTTATCAAGCCATTTTAAATAATTCCCAGAAAAATTCCCATGAGATTGCCGACATAGAAAGTAGCGCAGATTTTAAGTCTAAGAATTAGCTGTAGCAGAAAAACAAACACATATGCAAGAAATTAAATAAAACCGTGTTTTCTGTCGTTTATATAGTCTATTCCAATTCCAAACAGACGAGCGTGCATGAGAAGAGCTATGAATGTCAAAGAAGCAAGTGAGGTGTGTAAGAATAAGCCTAAATGGCGCTCTGTTGTCCGTGCCTACCCCGCAAGGGACCTGAAGTGAAGTTATGTATGTATGTATGTATGTATATTCCAATTCTATTTTTTTAATGGTTCAATGTAATATAAATAAACACAGACACAACATGATTAGAATTTTATTATGTAATAATAGATTTCAATGAGCGGATTTCACAACAAAAAGAATCTAGATAAGTTGTCTTATGTTTCCACCGGTTTAAGTTACAGGTGCTTTAGCATATCAGCTATTTGTAGCTAACTAAAAACTGTTATAAAGTTTCACGCGGTATATAACTATCAAATAGTTTTTTACCTTTCTGTATGGCAATTATTAATTTTCCTTCCATTATTATAACGACAAAAAAGGCTGTGATAACAGTAATTACTAATATTCCCCAAATCGTAATTATGTAACAACTACCCCTGGTGAAACCCAGACACGGGGTCCACTCCCCTCGTTACATTGTCGGCGTCCACGCCCCGCTCGCCTCCGTCAGTCTTGTTCCAACCACTCAATATACAGTCACGTGCAGTGTTCATTGACTTGAAAAACTTTCGTGTTTTACGAACTTCTGTTATTCAGTGACTCTTTCTGTGTAATAATTAGCTATCTACGTTTTGGACGTTGGCGGTACAATCGGGGTAAGTAGTTTTTGTGACTATTTTGAATTGTTAATGAAAAACCCGTCACATAATTTTATTAAAATATTTTTTTGCTGTATATAAGGACAATGGATATAAAAACGTCATTTAATTAAAAAGAAAAATATAGTTATTATGGTCAACGTAGTACACATAAACAACTAATTTAAGACTGATGTCACTAGTGCTCATATTAAAGGAAATAATGAAATCGTTTATTACCCTAGTCAGAATCAAACCTGAGACCCTTGATTTCTAATGACACAAGTAGACAGAAACTCGGAACTGACACGCATTTTATTTTGTGAAACAATTATATTATTCTGAAGTTTTCGTAAATGTTATGATATTTATGACACTTGATTTATTTTTAATATTAAGTAGCCACTGTTTTACCGAGAATGTATGTAAAAACGGAAAAAACAGACTAACAAAGTAATTACTATCGCGTACTATAATTATTTTAATGTATATAACTACGAATTTATTTTATGATACCATGGCAGAAGTGTCGGTAGACAGTGACGTAAACACCATGCTTAAATAGCAGAAGTGTTAAAACGGGTTAAGGTAAAAAGCATATGAAAAAAAAGTGCATGTTTGAAGAAGTTTAATGAAAGTACAGTAGAGAAACAGTAGTAATAGCGAAAGTTGATTGTCAGAATCGTCGCAAGTGGAGATCAATGGTCTCTGTGTAACCTATAAGCAAAACAGGGGTGATAATATTTATATATGTATGTACATATAATTTTATATATGTATAGAAGAATAATAATTAGCCTCTTTCCAATTTCGTAAATTTCATGAATGATGTGGTATTGTATGAACCTAAACTTGGTTTTGAATTATTTTCGTATATTTAGTTGATTCACAAGCTTTTTATGTAAATACTTTAGGTTCATAGAGAAATATAAGTTTATTTGGTGGTAGACGTATGAAGGCGAGTGACATGTAAATGATTTATAATAGTATGTTATAACTGACTGTTACTCGCGACTTCGTCCGCGTGGAATTTAATTTAGTTAGCCTTCCAGTGCAGCGACGGCGGCAGCGTGCGCGTGGGCTATTCATTTTTTTTTAGTGGTAAGCACCCCTGGAGCTTGAGTCTTAGCTCTAGCGATTTCCACTCCGTGCCGGCTGGCTAAGGCAAGCACGGAGGCAGGGGCCTTCCTTTGGCCCCCGGAGTCAGTTTCCCCAATTTCGATATTTTGCGGCAATAGGGGCCTTAAGAGTATCTCAGTTGATTTAACTGTCCGTTCCTCTATTGAAGGAGTATATGTATATATTGATAGTTTTACTAAGTAATCCATTTCGAGTGAACGCTAGTAGTTAGGTGTCGGCATTTCCGCTCCTTAGAGGCAGATTTATCATCCGACAGTTTCGCAAATTTCCATCTGCCTAAGTTGCTAACTTGTGTTTTATAGGATAAAGTTCAGGTGTTTTAGTCCGGTTTATTTAAACTACTGGTTTGGGTTTTAAAAGTCTGACGGTTTATTGTTAACTAACTACCGCGTTTAGAAAGTTTATAGGGCAATTAACTCATGGGAAAAACTTCATTTGCTAATATTAAAAAATATATTAAAATTGAAAATGGAAGCCGTTGAGCCACTTCGGAACCCGTTTGAGAGATCGAGACAGATTGGAAGGCAAAATTTTAAAATCCAAATTTGAATTTTTGACTCGCAGTCTGTCAACTCGATAAACGCAATCTTGGCATTCATTTTAAAAGCATAGATAAAAAAATTCGAATTCATTTATCAATATGGATAGTCTGTCTTTTTGCAAAATCATAATAATTTTACTCCATAAAGTTCCACTGCTGGGTTTGGTTCTTCTGATTTGTGGTTTAGATAGTATACTCGACGCGGTTTGTGGGTTTCATCCAGTGACCTCCATATATACAAGTACTTGTATATATGGAGGTCAGTGGTTTCATCACATTATTCTTGCTTGATGTTAGTACGTAATCAGTTTGTTTTGGTAATTTTATTACATTTAGTAACAAAATCAGCCACTCAAAAAATTGTTAGGTTAAATAGTCATTCAATAGTATTCGAACCTACAGCTTGAGGGGGTTGCCTGGAAGAGATCGCTTTGAGCGATACAGCCACCCTTCGTTCAAAATTTATTGTAATTAGTTTTTAAGAACATAGTAGAGACGCTATCAGGCAATCTCCCCGGGTGGGGGGTTATATGCTCAATGTATGGCCATCCCTTGTTTCCCAATTAAGAATTGGTGCCCGGAGAATATAGAACTTTGGACTTACCTCGCAGTCAGCCACTAGCCCACGACAGCGCTGGTTCAGGCGGATCTACCGCTGCTTTCTCACGTGGCGATAAAGGTGGCAAAGTCAAAACGAGCCCCGAGGCGCAAGGGACGCAAATACACTGACCACTTAAGTTTATTTATGGTTGAGGCGAATGTCCTAGTAATGAACTTCTGAACGTGGAAATCTTCGATAGCTAATATGTGTATTTATGCGAGTGCGATACTACTTACGAAATAAGTGGCGCCAAGACATAGTTTTATGTGAACAATGAAGTGTTTTCATGCATTCATTCACTCATTCATTTATTGGAAAGTGACACGAGTGCGTTTGACGTGAAGTTTCCATGACTTGAAATTAAATCGACCATTTAAAAGGAGAGTCCACTATCTAAAATGGCTCTACAAAAATGCTACGTTTTATTTTAAAATCCCAATGCATTTCAGTTCGTACGGATTATGCTGGGAATCGTGACTGTCGTACAAAAGTATTATAACTTATCGGGATGAAATATATTTCAAGTTGGTCTCTAGGGGTAAGATAACAATATGAACCTCATTAAAAGTCTAGGAAATTTCTCATATAAAACAAACAAAAGCGAATAAGTTTGATAACATTTTCCGTTAGATATGACAGGCTCTGATAGATTGAGTATCGGGATGATATTGATACTTCTATTATTTGATATTACTTTAATATATTTTTTATTTCTCATATTCAGAAAGTACGTTAGAAGTTACCTCATTACAGAGATGAAAACAGTACTTTTCGTCCCTGGGAAACGATTTACTCTGCTATTCAACAACAATGTTGTAAAATGATTTTATATTTATAAATAAATTACTTTTACTAAATTATTATTACATTTACATATAGAACTGAATATTTACTATCAATGACAAAAATATACTGGCTGGTAGTATGTCACAAAATAAGAAACTTACTTGACGGATTAAAGGAATTCATTATAGATTTGGATATGGATTTGACGCCTAATATCATTAAAGAAGTAGTTTTTTGTTTAACTGATCAGTTATAATTTACTTTCCTCATTTTCGAAATGAAAATAACGAGTATTAACCTCGAGAGAAAGACCTATTTGGGCACTCGATCTATTAGCGCCCTTGTTACGCTCATGCGTCAAACCATCTCATGTCTATATAGGTCACTTTCATCCCTTATTTTACAATCTACTTATTTGACCTCTCTATATTCGACGAATCCATTAGGTTCGTCAGTTTTTTTATATATTAAGAATTACTATTGTGTTAATGTTTGCCTTACTCGTAACGAGATTAATTTTGAAAAGAGTTATTTTTTCTAATTTTACGTATTTTTTAAACTAAATCAGTCAATAATTAAAACCCTCTTAGGCTTTAAAACTAATTTATTAAAATTGTATGCTTTTAGGCTTTTTATGCTATCTTTAGTTATTTGTAAAAAACCATTTCTTTTGACCTTTGATCATGTATATCTCAAGACGCGGACACGGGATATTATTAGACTGAAGACAAGTTTTAAAATACCAAAATAGGTGTTTACAAGATTGTTGGCATTAATTCCGAGACTTATCTCTTTTTTGCCTTAAATTACTTGATGTCTGTTATTAGCTTACTTAGTTTTTGCCAGGTTAAATTTTTTTGCCACCTAACTCTCTTTCCACTTTGTTACCAATAAGACCGTAACTTCTTCCTGTTAATTCTTTTCTCTTGTGTATGATTAACTATAGAAACTTTTAGTTTATATGTTAAGCAATTCTACACTCAAAGATAAAGTTTGTTGGCTTGACTGTACGCTTTGGACAGTGCAGCCTCTAACTGCACTATTGGCACAGACATTCCCCGCGTGGGTTAAAGTTAGCAAGGCAGATTATACGAGTAATTATGTGTATTTAGTATTCAAGCCAATTAAAAAATATATTAACGAGACCCCTCTTGCTGTAGCTAACTTAGCATGTAGTTCATTTTTCAAATCAAATCTTATTGTTACATACCGACAAAGAAATGCGCACCTGGTTTATTACCCTTCCCGCATTCGGGGTTCTTTTGTTTACTTCGTATTTAAAATTTGCAATTAGACAATAGCCTATTGTTATTGTTTTCGGCTTTATGGGCCGTTCGCAGGAATAATTAACCAGGTGTGCAGATTACGGTTTCTCGGAAACCCCAGTCGGCGCGGGCGAATTTTGTATTGTAAAGTTAGTATAAAACAATGCCCGAACGGAGGGGTAAGGCAGTCAAGCGAGGATTACGACACGAGCAATTCGAGCGATATAGTGACGGACTTTGCGCGTGTTATACGTGTTTGTATAGTTCTAATAAATTCTATAGTAATTCCAACGGCATTTTAATTCGAGTCCTGTGTAAGTCGTAACAATATATTTGCTCAAAAACATGATAAACAAATCTTTAAATGATATGAACTTTCTCGGAAGCAGTGTAAAGTTCTTCGTGTGCATAAAAACTATCTTATAGCGACACAGTTTCCACTAAGACAATAGCTTATTTTTTTTTTATTCTGCCGGGCTTTGTGACCCGGGAATTTTAAGTCAAGCATAGATGAAGCCGCTGACATATCCTAATTAATAAATATTGTTATTCATCGACTTGTAATGCACATAAAGTCGTGGTAGCGTAATGGTTAGCGCGCGTCCCAAACTCAATGGCTGCGGGTTCGATCCTGGCTGGAACGCATGCACCACTTAGGCAGTTTTCTAACCTTATGTGCATATTGTTACAATTATCACGTGCTACGACGTTGAAGAAAACATCGTGATGCAACTTGTACATCGAGATAACCGATGTGTCAAACCTGCCAAGCCGCCTTGGACAAGCGTGGTGGGTATACTGTCTGTTCCCCTATAATGGGAGGCCTGAGCCCAGCAGTGGGACATTTATGGACTGTTATTATATCATTAAATTATAATGCACATAAAAAGCGCCTAATTTATTAAAGTCAAACAATTAAAGACTGCCAACAAAGAAAATTAAATAGTAGTCACTGTATTTTTAGTATTATTATTTTTAATCAAATAACTAGTAGTTTACTTCTAGCGACAAATGCCATCAAAACATAAATAATGTTACATACGGACAAAGACCGCACAGCTGCTTGTTGTAAAAACGAATTATTTTATTTAATTCGTGTTTAAACTTTAAAAACATTATTGTTATCGTACTTATTTTATGGCTGTAATTAGTGTCGAACGAATTAATCCTTGTTTTTATTGCATTGCGTCGAAACTTGCCAGATGTGTGTGAACGGGGATCCCTTTGTCGGTATCATACATTTTAGTATAAAACAATGCCCGAACAGAGGGGTGGGGCAGTCAAACGACGACTACGATACGATTAAGACGTGTAGTACTTTCGATTAGCGACATAGTGACGGACTTTGCGCGTGTTGAATTGCATGGAATCGTGCAGTGTAAACTGATTGCATCCTGTTAATGTTAATTTGTACTTGTTTTATACGTGATTGTACAGTTCTAATAAACTCTATAGTAATTTCAACGGCATTTACTTTAATTCGAATCCTGTAGCTCGTAACAATAACAAAACTGGACATATTTGAATTTCCGACAGTTCCTTGAATATTCTTGTTTTATTTGATAAAAATATCTTTCTTACATAAAAAGAAATGTATAATACACCTAAAAGAAAATGACTCCCGGAAATGTCAAATAATTATCTCATTTCGGCAAATTGTACAAAAAATTACGCTCATTCTCGTAAATAGATACCCCCAAGAGTCACTTCTTATAATGAATTTTTCCTCATAAAATATTATTCAAGGGCTGCTTCCTTTTCCCTTTAATTTTGTTTGATAAATAAAATATTTCAGAACTAGAGCTTTTTATTCGATCTTGCATGGATACATTTCCTATTAGGATCCGTAGCGTAGTTATATCTATCCCATTTTCCGAGAAAGATCAGCTTTGTTATCGGTAGTACGTAACTATACGATAGAATATCTCTGTTATTGAGTGGGGTAAACGATTGCCGGTTTACATCACTAGAATGCAAAAGTTCTTGGTGCGATCCTAGCAAGGCAAATGTCTTAAACAATTTTTCCGAATTTTACTATAGTTTGGGTGTCTGAGATCCATCCCAAAGTGGTCCTAAATATTGTTACAATTTGGGCCACCTCTGTAAACAAAGTACATTTATTACCCGTCAGTGTTTGAGCTAATAAGATTGAAACGTTTTTATGACCGTTTTCTTTTGTTTACTTTGTGTTTAAAAAGTGTGATTGGAAAAACAGTCCATTGTGTATTGTAATCTTTATGGTAGTCATTAGCCAGGTGTGATTCTTAGAAATTCTGTCCACGCGGTCGAGAAGAAATATTGTATTTGTACAGTATAAAGCAATGCCCCAACGGAGGGGTAAGGCAGTCAAGCGAAGATTACGACACGAGCAAAACGTAGATTCGAGCGCCTTGAATAAGCATGGTGGGTATACTAACCGTTACCCTTTAGTGGGAGATAAGCATGGCGGGTATACTATACGTTACCTTATATTGGGAAGCCCAAGCCCAGCAGTGGGACGTTTAGCGTAAATTGCTTAGATTGGGGATATATAATGTGTGGGTTTGTTTTCCATTACATACCACATATTATCACCCCCGTTTCGCATAGAAATAATAAATCTCCACCTGTTATGATCTTAAAATATATATACCGTATGCTTTTTTTAGTTTTAAATTCAAATTCAAAACTTTTTATTTAAAACTAGCTGATGCCCGCGACTTCGTCCGCGTGGTGCAGTTTTTTAACTATCCCACGAGAACTGTTTAATATTTCCGGATCAAAAGTATCCTATATGTTGACCAGAGATATAAGCTACCACCATACTGAATTTCATTTAAATCGGTCCAGTCGTTTCGGAGATTAGCCGGTACAAACAGACAAACAGAGAAATAAAAAATTGGAAAAAATCGAAATTAGTTCTATTTCACTTCTTACTACATACTCTCGATCTCGACTCGATTTTTAGCCTTTTTTTCATTGTACAGAAATCTGACCTCTACTATTTTATTATATGTATAGATATAGATAAGTTCCACTGAAGAACACTTTTTGAAGGCCGTACATTTGAAATTTAAATTTGCTTCCTATGCTATGTACATAACTTCGCAACGTGTTATTGCTGTTAAAAAAGAGAAGCGGCAAGAGACTACCCAGCAACACGTCTAGCTAAAAAATGTTTTTATCTATTTTTCTTATTAAATTCATATCTCAAGCTTTTTTTTAAATGTCTGTAGAGAAGTATGTTACATAATTACTTTTCGAAGAATTAATGGAGTAGTAGCAAAGAGTGCATACTCAGTAAAACAAAGACTCAAAAAAAGGAGAGAAGAACATTATTGGAGTTATAATAATGCAGAGACGTACTAAAATTTTATATTGCTTTTTAAGTACTTTCATTTGTTCTTCATATAAACACGTTTATTATAGGTGCGTTTAACATGATAATTTTTCACAAAATCGGCAATTTGGTCGTGGTTAACACGTCGAGATTTAGCGCCACCAACTAAAAATAACACATAACCGTGTCTGCGCCTTTTTGAGCGTGGATTTTTTTCGTAATATAATAAAAAGTAGCATACTTACTCCTTATGACATACAGCTGTCTGCCAGTGCAAGTCCCGTCAAAATCGGTCCAGCCGTTTTAGAGATAAGCCGGATCATCTAGACAGACAAACAGACAATGAGACAAAAACCTTAAAAAATATTTTTTATACATGAGTACCGTATATGCTTTCATAATATGCATTTAGTAAAAAGCTGTTATTTTGCATTACAAACAGACACTTAACCGCTCTAACTTTAATACTTGAACCAACCAAAATCACTAGATTAGCCATCTCAGTCGGGTAGTTTGGAAATGTATGGCGTTAATTTGTTTAGGAGAATTATTAAGGTGTTTTAATTGCTTTTATCCGTATCAGGGTTTATCTTAATTGAAACTTTGGGATAGTGGTCCTATCAAAGTACTTTATCGAATCGTATGTTTAAGTTGCAGTAGTGTTGCGTGTAGGTAAAGTTAACAGTAGGTACATTTTAAGACCTTGGGTTGACTTGATAAGATAACTTAAATGGAATTTGATATTATGTTAAAAAATATTATTTCACCTGGAAAATACTATATCAACATGAAAATGTACTAGTGTGGCTACACCCACACTAGTGACTTTCCATGTTTATATTGCGTCTCCTTTTGATGCACGCCTGGTGTAGTTGTCAGTTTGTGTTGATTCGTGATTTCTACAAAGTTATTTAACATATTACAACGGATGATAGCGTGCAAAATGAATTACATAAGAACAAGAAGCGAAACAAAATGGCCGCGGACCATCTCGCGCGCAGCAAGCTAACCGCACCGCGCTCTAATAAATGTGTGCCTTCGCACGCATCCCTCATTTTACCATAAAGCCATGATTACAATACAAAATTAAATAAATATAATTTCAGTACTCATACCTGGTATGCCATAGCGAATGCGTTACAACTAGTTGAATTACAGCGCAAAGTAGCAGTATTAAGTATTCGTAATGTTGCAAGCTACAATATTTATATGAGTAAAAAGAAATAAAAATAGGTAAGTGGTTGCATGCGCACAAAGAAACATAGTGTTTGTGTCATTTGCGTTATTTAGATACAGAACCAATAAAAAAATAATAATAGAAACTACCCCTTATTAAAAAAGCTTAGGGCCTAAAACGGTGACTTTTAGAGGATCGCTTAGTAAAATCGATACGTGTTATAAAAGATAGGTGCAAGAAATAACAAAGTACCAATATATTTTGATAGGTACTTGTCTTGTTCGTAATAAGAATATGCAATGTCGGCCACTTTTGCTCTATAGATAGACAGACAGAAAAACACATATAATTCAAATAAACTTTTAGTGAATAATTTTTTAAAGCTGCATAATCTCTTTTTTTTAGAATTTTTCTTTTTTTTAGGACAAACGTTATGATGACACAATTGTTTACGATTTTAGAAGCCTAATATTTCTCAATCTATTTATTCGGACTGGACGACAGTAAGTTATGGTGTTACAAATATAACTTTTTATTAATTTACATATTTTATTGTATCATTTTTATTTTAGATAGGTTTTGTATTAATTAATTATAAATAACCATGTTCTTGATTTATTTTAAAGACATATTTTCATAATTGGTGATATGTTACCTATTTACTTAAATAAAGAGTTTCGTTTTTGTCAAAATACCAACGAAACCCAAATAAGACTTCTTATAATGTTGATTGTAACAAAAACATAGATATTAAATAATAAACATATTAAAGATGTTTTTGAAATCTACTTTCAATGGATTACATAATCTAAAGTATAATCCTTAAATGCGTTGAATGGAAGGCGATCCACTGCGATGTGTTGCTCGGGTTGCGGTTTCCATTAAAACGCATTGCCCGTAGCCCTCTGTCTGGTTATTTATAACGAGCCCGGACTATAGTGACGAACTTTGAATAGACTTTGTAGGATACTTTGTAGGTCTGCCCGTCTAATTGCACTTGGGAGTAATCGAAATTATTTGGTTTTGTAATTTTTCCATAAAAAGTTACATAACATGGTCATGTTGTTAGACATTTAAAGATATGTACGATGGTGGGCTGGCAAGTAAAATAACACTTTACGAGTTTCCGTTACTGGCGATATGCGAGTGCGTTTATTTTGTATTAATTTTAATATCAACGTACAATATTTTAAAATATAATTCAGAGCGTTTTGCGTCGTGCGTCCTTTCGAATCTACTCTTCTCTCTTTCACTTGTCATCTCGTTCACATTATGGGCTCGTTCAGAAATATCGTCTTACCTTCATCATATCATGCGTTCAAGATACATAATTCCCACAGATATATTTACCGCGTTTTTCTCGAAACCGCCATTTGCAAGTACTACGTTTGCTACAAGAGGGGCAGAGCTTCAGAATTTACGTGAGTGAAAATGATGTGAAACATGTTTTATTTTAATTACGAAGCTGGAAAACAGGCAGATGACCGCTCTAAATACCGTTGCCTATAGATGTTTGCAACACCAGGGGGAGGCAAAGTGCTGACAGTCTTTAGCATAAGATAGAAGGGATGGCCTGGAGAAGGATGAAGAGTCCTACATACCCCTCGTAGACTTCCCCCGGGTCCGAGGGGATGAGTAAATGCATTGCCCCAGCGACATAAAAATGGGATTGTAGCCTTGAGAGGTAGAGCTTAAATGATACTTCAGATGATAGAGAGTAATATTCACTGTCGAGTGCTGATGTGAAGTGAACTACTCTATTTTGGAAACGCTAACCTTACAACCTAACAAATATTAACAAATCGTACAGCTAGTACAATATAAAGCACAATTTGTGAGCGGGACGGATGATATGCGAGCGAGATAAAGCAACTATTAATATGTGCGCTCCTGCTTTGCACTAGCCATTAGTTCGTAGTCCACTGCGAGAGACGTATGCACCTCCCATAGAATAAAGGGGATAGGACAGAAGAAATGGAACAGAGGATATGGGATAGCGGACTAGAATAGAGGGAGGGGAATCAGGCCATCAGAACTTTCACTCATCATGCAGAAAACGATAAGGTTAAGGCTAATCGATTCACGCCAATAGTCTACGAGAGTGTGGTCGCGCGTGTATCACACCGATCAAGCCGACCCTAAGATCTGTTATCAAGTCGATCATTCTAGCGTAGCTCTAATACGTCGTCTGACTTTATAATATTCATATTTATATTTCTATAGTATTCATATTTATTATATATTATTACACGTATTTGCCACAGAGGCAGGCAGAAAAGATGGATCTCTATTAACTTCGATTTTAGCATACATCCTTTACTTCATCTATTGCTATTAATTTGTTCATACATGCACATCTGTTTACAGTGTTTTTCTTACCTAAGTTTATAATAAATACGTCAATATAACAACAACAAAAATACCCAATTGCGCTTGTAATGAAAATTGACATAAAAATCTGCTGTGCAGGAAATATCTAAGTGAGCTATCAAGTATATCACGAGTCTCCTGAAGACATATCTCCGCAATACATACCTCGCTGTTAAAACGAACAGAGGATATAACGACGATTGACTTGTGACGTTTATTAACGAACTGGAGCGCGGTTTGCTATTTATTTAATGTATTTTATATCATTTACGAAATAATTATGTAGGCTATTAGTATTCGGCTGACTTAAAAATGTTAATATTATTTATTAATAATATCGGGACTTTGTCGTCGTTCAAAATGTTCCGGTAATAAGGATAGTTAATTACCCTAAACCTTACATCCTTCACCAACTTCTGTCTTCCTGAATACTTTATTGAGTATTTATGCACAAAATACGAGCAATATTAACTTGTAAAATCCATATAAATTATTATCAATCTGCTAACTGAATGAAAAGTAGTTCAAATATCTAATCCTCAAAAAAAAAAATTTAAAAAAAGTATAAAATTGCTTTTTGAACTTGCAAATTACCATCAAAGCATTTTCTGACATTTATCGTAATTGTTTCATTGTTTAACATCAAAAATATAGCAATAACTTCAAACTTTTAACAGTTAATGAACAAGTGTCGGCTTCCTAAAATATATGGCACTTGTATTTATAGGATATATAATGAAGGTGTAATGTAGTAATTACTCGTATAATTATGGCATAATTTATTAGATTATATGAAACTATTTAAGTAATACGATGTATAAACTTTGACAGTTGTGAAAATAAGTAGTTGTATTGTTATTAAAACACTGTTCCCGCGAACATTGGCTGTGGCGTGTTGATGGCGCCACCAGGCAGTGTCTCAAACACCGCTTGTTTACAGAAGTCGGTGGTTGATGGTGGTTTTAGCACAAAAATATAAAAAATAAAGGGTTGAAATCGTGCATTGTATTTTTCAGAAGTTTTGCGTCCTACATGAGACACATAATTTTGGGTTTACGTTGATTTTACATAGATTTAAAACACTTTCTAAAAAAAATGAAAATGTGGAAATACTTTGCTGTACAAGCCACAAAACGACGTTTACCAACAACAACACAGTACTGCCAACATAGGCGGTTTATACGCAAAGCTAATTTAATCAAGTAAGCTTCCCCTTTCTACAGAATAAAACGTATCTCCATTATTAGTAAACGGTCACTTAACCTTTTTTGATACGCTTGACCTCTTGAGTTAAGTCATAATAAGCAATTGAATAGCATAAGCCGGGTTGAATGACATAACAAACTTTAACTCACGAAGTTGCTTCTTTATTTCAGAGTTAAACGAAATGTTGAGGTGTTGTGACCAGCATGGATATATTCTATAACAATGTCAATAAATATTTTGCTATCATCTTACTCTTAAAGCGTCATGGAAATTATTGTACTTTTTAAAGAATAATTAATAAGGTATCTGAGTGGACAAAATTATGACGCCATAACGCAGTACATCGGAACAAAAACAAGGAGACTGGCGGTTTGTACTATGCTAAAAACTGTCTTACTCGATTGACTGTCAAATACCCTATTGTGATCAAATTTAACTATGAGAAAACAAATCGCTTCATGGAGTCGTATCATCATCATCATCATCCGAGTGTTAAATCCCGGTTGCGTTCGGAGTGTTCACTCCGATGCACAGGGTCCGCCTTCCTACTTTTTCTACTCCACTTCGCGCGATCTTCAGCATCTCCCCGTTTTGACATCATTGGTACGCATGTCATCCTTCACAACTTGGCTTGGCTTGACGGCCAATATTTCTTGTCCGAATCGAGAGATTTCATCCTTGTGATTGACCCTAACGATCGATGCAATAAAATTATAGGGTGTATTTTTTACAGATTTTAGTCGGTTAGATTCCCGGGTTAAGCAAGAGAATTTTCGAAAATGTTTGAGTGCAGTTTTATTTCTTTTCAAAAATAAAGAAATGTTTCTTTGAAGTAAAATTTGCTATCTCTATTATTTAGAGTACTTTCCCTCCAGGTGGCATTAAAAATTCCACCTGTATAAAATAGTAAAAGAATATTGATTTGTAGTGCCGTTTGTTTACTGTAAAAATTTAGGGTGTAAAAGCTTTTCCGAGTTTTTCATTGGGCATTTATGCCTTGTACTTTACTTCGGAGATTGTATTCATGTTGCAAATCAATGAAACATATTAAACAAAATAAAGACAGCTGTGGGTATTTCGAGTAATATCATTCTAAAATTCGCTGGTACGTATTTTGCCGAATGCACGTCATCGGCCAATCAGGCGTGACATTGGACTTTATGTTTGAAGTCGTAACCTTTTTATTCCGTATGTCAATGTAATTTTTATGGCCCGAGCACAAAGCCAGTCGTAAGGAGCCTCGTCACAGACAAAGATGAGAGCTTAATATTATTATCGGGACCCCGTTGTCCTACAAAATATGTGGAGGCAGCGAAATGGGATATGTTTTACGATTATTCCATATTGATAGGCATATTTTTGATTAATCTGTTCTATATTGCTTCATGGATTTTTAGGGTATCACAGCCTTTTTGAAAAGGACCTTGTATAAGATCAACATGTCTGTTTGTCTATCCGAATTCAAGGATGGTCACTGTAGATATAATAGGGTATTGGACAGTCGAATCCACTGAAATACTTTTTATTATCTTACATAACGTCGTCTCACCATTCGTAAATTCGTTTAAAATACGGCTTAAGAAGTAATTAGTCGAGCACACCTTTTATACCCATGAAAAGTTCATGACCTACCTATGTTAATTGAAACCATAATAGGTGTGGACAATTGTTATTATTAATTCTAACATTTCTACATATAAAAAAACAGGCAATAAAGCATAATGTTATCATAGGCTAGGACGGAGAGGTCGCTTGCTCGAAGATTTTCGTCTTCAGACATTGAACGCGTTACTTTAGTATCCCACAACACCCAAAACGCCCCATCTGCCGTTCCACAAAGCGACCTCGGTCGTTATGGTCGTGGCGAAAACGTCACTTATAACGTCATCATTTTCGATCACACACCGCGCACGACGATCATGTTAAGAGGTGGGTCAAAGTGGGCGTTGACCACAGAGCATTAATTCTCTATATTTCTTGACATTGATAAAGGCGCGATTTTCAAATCAACCAATGACATTTGTGTCTTTCGTCGTTTACGACATCAACGACTCATAATCCCTTCCACTAAACCAGTATCTAGTATATGATTGTAACGTCCGCAAGCAAGTGGAACGGTAAAAATCGTGGTCCGTGGTCGTTGTGGTCCCTTCTGGAACGTAGCTATTGTGGGATAGTCGACGAAAGGACTTGACGACGCTTACCGAGCCTGAACTGTATCTACATATAACGTCAAAAGTACGCTAGTACAAAATCCATGAGCCTGTCATGTTCTGTAAATAAATGTACCTAAGTTGATTGCATTGTCGGCTCCTGTATTATATTATTAAAATTGACGTATAGCATTATTACGAACAAACAAATTTTCATAATGACAATAATATAATAATAACAACCCACAAACGTCCCACTACTGAGCTCAGGCCGTCCACTACAAGGAAACGGATAGTATACCCACAGCCCTTGTCCAAAGGGGCTTGGCGGGATAAATACACTAAATTAAATATTATTTGAAACTATTCGCGATTAATGAAAACCATTTCTTATTTACGGCCTTAGACTTATTATTTTGTACTATCGAGTATGTGGTAAATGGAAAACATATTATACCAATAACTGGAATAATTGACGCGGTATACGTCTTCGAATTCTATACCAACTCGAACGTCGTAGTAAGACAAGTTAATAACTAACTTTGTCTTTGATCTAGTACCTACTAACAAATATAATAATTCTTAACACTATAAATTGTATAAAGCTAGGCCGACGCTTCGATTTAAATTGTCGGCGTTGCGTTTTATTGTAACAAACAAGCCCCTTCCTCTGCTGACTACAAAGGTCTTTGACACATAATAAGATGAGTCAAAGATCCATTTGTCCATTTTAGGCCGAAAGGTATGTAGAGATATGCAAAGGAGCAAACCACTCTCTAGATGACAGTATGACAGTAGAACATTCCTTTGATGTCGCAGACATTGACGACCTTTGAGACTTTGATAAAAGGCAAATACAGTTAAAAATACGAAAAAGGTATGAGAAAGAATAAAATAGAAAATATATAATTTATTTATCTTTTAAAATGCCTTTCTTCAATATGGGAATTTAAAAACTCGTAATCTGGAGATTATTAAAAGCGGCTCCCATTAAAAAATTGAAATCATAACTGGTTGAGGACTACTCACAACCAAATGTCAACTAAACTGCAAAAGATTTAGCTGAACTCACAAATAAAAATGAATATGAAAATCTGACAGATCAATTTACTGCAAATTTATTTCTCAAGTAATCTTTTCTACATCAAAATAATATTTAAGTATTTACTAAAAAATAATCTAAATTTTTCTTGAATTTTGAAGTCTTGATCCTCGAAGGTTAATAGTAACATGATAATATGTCGTATACATATTAGGATTGAAGCTTAGCAATGGAAAATTTAAATATACCTGCTACTAAAACGAACATTAAGGACTAATAATATTCTGAGAAATCTTATGTCTGAGTTATGATACAACAGGAAAGTATTGCAAGTATTGAGCCATAGATACGGCGATTTTAATCATAGCGTTTATGAACAATAGAATATAACATCATGTGTTGCATAAGCTGTTACATACATAATTATAATGAAATTATAAAAGATGTTGTATTCTGTATAGAAACGAAATTTTGTCCTTTCTGGCTGGCTTAAAGGCTGGTGCCTACGTCCGACAACGGATCAATGTGGCGATCCAGCAAGGAAACATAGCCAGCCTACTGGGCACCTTAATCATAAAAGACGATGACCTAGGCTTAGTATTATATTTATATTTTTCAGAAACTATGGGTAGAATACAATATAGCTAAGTTAAGTTTTCTTTTATGTGTCATTGCAATAAATATGTATTTAGTAGAGGAAAAAAAACTAAACACAAATACTTATTTGCGTTTGAGAGCTAATAAATGTAGAAGGTTATAAGGAGGAAATTATATTAGGTATTACTAGCAGAAATTATAAACGGCAATTCTTCAAAATGTAGATTACCTAGCGACGCTAAGACGACATATTCAAGTCACACATATAGACGACAATATATTGTTTCGATTAATTCAGATATATCGATGACTTTCATTGTATTCATCCGTATTCAACGGTATTGAGTTCTTTCAATTCGGGCGTCGTTATCAATGCACCGCCGTTGAATCGATTTGACCTACCGATAGGAATTATGGCTGGTGTCGTTCACCGATTCATAGTCGAATAAATTATAACGACACAATTGTAACACATATCGATTTCTCAGTCGAGGAGCGAGTCGACTTGACTCGATTATAATTTTTTAACAATTGCAATTCTTTATACACGTGAATTTATACATCGCTAAAGCAAGCGCCGTAGGCTAAAACAATTGCAATTATCTAACTGTACGTGGCGCTACCCTAGTCGCATATAGTTACAAAGCTGTAGCCGCATTACTGCTCTCACTCTTGTATTTGCCCGCTAATTTAATGGCCTAATGAGCTCAATCATAGATCGATGGTCTTTTATAACAAGCGTTTCAAAACTTCTAACAACCCGATACAAGTTTCGCTTAGCAAGCGAACTTGTTTCTCATACAATGGCAAACTTTAACGAATTACTGTACTACGAGCGTAGCAAGGGGATCAACACTTTTAAAAACTTAATAGGTATCGTCTGATATTTTTATTAGAAACTTACTCGAATCATTTTAAAAGTGCAACAGTCAAGTGGGGTAAACTATACCACTCAATGATTAGCACCCAGTTTATTCAAATTATTGTTACGAGTTTAGCGGGACTCGAATTAAAATGCCGTTGGAATTATTATAGAGTGTATTAGAACTATACAAACACGTATAACACAGCTACAAATATAACCGAACACAACAAATCCAAACGTAACGCAGAAGGCCGTAATTCAATAAAACGCGCAAAGTCCATCACTAATAGATTCCTGAATGTACACACGTCTTGCCTTGATCGTGGTTTTCGCTCGACTGCCCCCTCTCCCCATCAGGCCGTAGTTTAATACCTCACAAATATAAATGTGCCCGTATCGTGGTTGACGTAATCCGTAACACCTGGCTAATGATTCCGCCCCAAGCTGCCATAATCGAATACTATAAAACAGTGGGCTCTTCACTAGGAAGGTATGCCAATAAATAAATAATAAATAAGTAAACAAAAGAAGACTATCATAAAAGAAAAACAATTAGTTCAAATTCCGACAGGTAAATAATGTGTTTCTACAAATCGGCTATATTCAACTATCCCACGGAAAAGACGCTTTTTATCGGGTTAAAAAGTATCAAAGTTCAGCTAAATACGCTTATAATGTTTTTTAAATATGACACATCAGCAGAATTTCCACCGCGTTACGCCTTGTATAAATTATCGCCGATCCTTTCGTCATCGAACTTTCCGCGCGGAACGTTCCGCAGATGTGTCGTATGATTAGGTGTACTAAGTGTTGACCCGCGATATTAACCACCTCTGTGTCAAGTTTCATTTGAACCTGTTCAGTAGTTTCAGAGTCTCTGGCCGAATCATCACTCCCTGATTATTTTCTCATTTTTAAAATAATTTTGCAAACTCAACTTCTCTACAGATTTGTTATATTACTAGCGATATTGTCATGCCTTAAAAAAATTTAGGACCCAATTGTAGCGCCATGTTCCGAGTCTAAATGTGAATCTATACCATATAGTCGAACTTGAACACACACAAAAAAAATGATCAAATTCAGTCCAATCGTTTAAAAGGAGTTAAGTAACGTATACACAAAGAGGTTTGTGTATATAGATAGACTATATAATAAATATATATTCAAGTCAATTAATATAATAAGTTATTCGTAAGGTACATATAACTCAACACAAAAATCACTAAATTAACGTCACACACAAGAACCGAAATAACTAATAAGCGTGTTAAATTCTAAAAATTAAATCTAGAAATTAATCTGCAAAAAAGGGTACGGAACTCGAGTCCATAGAGTTGTTAAAACAGAAAAAAATATTTATCTACAAGTCGAAATAAAGTAATTTAAAAAATCCCGACAACATTATATTCTTCATTGGCATCATCTTAATAAGTATTAAAACTGTGAGAGTGGAAATGTTCATCTTCTTTTTCAAGTTTTACTTTACGGTCGACCGTTTAAGCAGATTGTTTTCATTTTTCTGACGGAGTGAACCAAGAAAGGCGTTTTTATTACCTTTTTTTAATAGACGTCTTGCAAATGTTGGATAGTATAGTACATTTTATTATCAACTCCGTTGATTGGCAAGACTTTTTAGGGTACCGTGGAAGCGAGTGAAACAGAAATCTCGTTGCCATGATGACGACGTATCTGTAAAAAATATGCTGATAGATAGACACAGAAAGCAGACTACAAAAACAGAACAAAAAGCCAAAAATTGTAAAAGCTTTTTTGGAATCTGGGGGTTGGAATTTAGCATCCTATTTTTTCCAAACACGTCAAAATTATATACCGTCTCTAACTTTGTAAGTATCAAATAGAAGTCTCTAAATAAAACGCCACTTTGACTATATTGTAGTATCGAATATACTTTAAAAACATCAATTTGAACAATACGTGTTCAGTAGTTTATGAGATTGTAAATGGTTCCCTAGCCAAATGACAAAAACAGTGGACTATCTATACTGAACCCTTTACGGTTTGTGAGTTATCACACTCTTGTCCGAGTTTTTATGAAAGTTCGTTGTTTCGAAAGACTTTTTGTGTCCATGGTTATGGTAAATTAGGTATTTGATTAAAATCTCAATGATTAGAACTTTCACTGCGATGTTTAAGATAGCCTGTCGAGAGCTGTTTTTCTTAGAAATGTTGACATTTTCATGAGAATTGTAAGTACGAAAGATTGCCATGCGGATTTACTCGGGTTATCGTTGCGAAGTGGTGTACATACATAGAATAGAAAATCAATTTAAATTTAAACTTATGCCATTCAAAAAGTGTTCGTAGGTGAAACTTATATTTTGTAATAAATACTTTTGAATTTGAATTTGAATATCTTTGGATCAGTACCTCGCTGAAACTGTTATATTTTCGGGACTAAAAAGTATCCTACATTCATACCAGTGTTCCAGAGTATAAACAAAAATTTGTGCAAGTTGTGGGTTTTCTTAAAGCGGAATAATAAGGGGCTTGTCACCACCTCTCTACGCGCATTAGCCTCTCACACTCATCTTGCCCCTGTCTTCTATGGCATTTTTTGGGGCCCATGCAGGGAGTGGCGACATTGCGAATGGCAGATGCGATAGTATTGTTACAACTCTGGTCCCGAAAAAAACAAAATCCACCTGCATATCTGAAACAAAGCACATTTATTACCCGCCGGCATTTGAACTAACAACATTTAAATTCTTTTATGGTCGCCTTATTTTGTTTACTTTGTGTTTAAAATTTGTGATTAGAAAACAACCCATTGTTGTATTGTAATCTTTTATGGCAATCATTAGCCAGATGTGTCGGCTAAAGTCGACTTAGATACAGGGACATTGAATTTGCGCCATATAAAACGATGACCTGATGGAGAGGGGAGGCAGTCGACCGTGAACCATGAATGAAGCGAGACGTGTGTACTACAATCGGGAAACTTTTAGTGTCGGACTTTGCGCGTTTTATTGAATTACGATCTCCTGCATTACATTTGGACTTGTTGTGTTCGGGTATATTTGTACCTGTGTTATAGGTACGTGTTTGTATAGTTTTAATAAACTCTATAATAATACCAACGGCATTTAAATTCGAGTCCTGCAACTGGTAACAATAATGTCTAGGTATTGCGGTAAAAACAAAGAGTTGTCATTAGTCAAAATTATTATTAGACTGAGCCACAACGAAGCATAGGCACCCTAGTAATTCTATAAAAACATGGATACTATATTTATGACTCCCAAATATCTCAATATCAAACTTGAATATTACGATTTATTCACGGTTATTACATTAGCGGGCTGAGCACGTCACGTCTCAATTACAATTGTATAATAGCTAAGGCAGATTAACTCGCCCAATCAACTAATCCAGTTTAAACCGAGCCACTCGAACAACTAATTGGCTTAACTAAAACTTAGTAATGGACTACGCGTTGAATCTAAACTCTTAATCATTAATTAAGTCGAGATGTCTATGGTTTTGCGGTTGATTACACGGATATTTCGGAATCCGATTGCTTATGATATTATTTTTCTTAGTTTTAATAGCTTTTACAAAAAAATATCAAAACGATTCATAACTCTGCAGGTGATTAGTGCTAGTACCTTCCTAGGTCAAAGGATTAGTATAGCGATCCGGAGGAAACGTAGCCAGCTTTCTGAGTACCTTACCTTAATCAGATGGTGACCTAGACTTAGTTTTCTACTTAAAGTCTTGAGGAAATATAGATGTAATACAATAAAGTAAATAATGTTTTCTTTTATTATATTAGTTTAGAAAGTGATTTGGATGTTTGTTTGTAAGATTATATCATTCTAAAAATACTGTGTCTATGCATTGAAGGTATTAAAAAAAATAACTGAAATACAATACGATACGCTGCAACCGCGTTTTTTGAATTTACTAACAAATATCTACGTTGTCATAAACAACATGTCATTCGTATTATTACTTCAGATCAGGTTGGCTTCGACTCGCTTTTACGTTTTGCTAGGCAGTTGTCTAGATTATATGGACTTATTGACGGACTTCCAAAAGTAGAAGTTTCTCAACTAGATTGGTATTTTTGAAGTTATACTTCTTTTGGCGCGTTAGGGAAAAATGACAAGAGTAAATTTTTACGATGCGCGCACACCGTCACGAAAAACCGACACCCTGAAGTTAGCTATAGTCAACAATTTAGTTTTTCTATTGTTAGTTTCGTTTTTTCTACAAACGTAGTATAAGGCTAAAGATAAAATTTTTGAAAATATTTTGATCTTGTTACGCCAAAGAAGTGTAACTTCTAACGCGTGTATTTTTTTTGTTTGTACACCGATTACTCTGAGATTTATGATCCGATTTACGTGATTATTCTTTAGTTTGATGCGGAATAGTTGCCATTTGGTCCCCTAAAAATTTAACATAGTTTAGTTCAGTAGTTTTCATTTTATGAATTTTTTGTCCGTTCTCGTTTCTTGGGACCTATATTTTTTAATGAGCTTTTACCTTTCGTAGGCCTACCATAATACTAACTAAAAACTAACAAAAAAAAATAATTAATATTTCTTTTAAAAAATCCAACTTCAAGAAGTATAAAATAAATTATTCCTAAAGCCATTTTTAATTATAATATCTTATATTTAATATAAATTATCTAAAACATCTTGAAGTCGGTGCAAAGTAAAACATAAAAATTACTATATTTAATTTTTGAAAATTACTAAGCTCCGACTTTAAAATGTTTTAGATAATTTATATTAAAAATAAGGTTAGAAATAAGTTATTTCATACTTTTTAATTCTTGAAGTCGGTTTTTTTAAACTAAGTTTTTTTATTTGTTACTTTTCGTTGTTATTATTAGAGACATGTATCATACCGAATTAAGTTTTCGTAAGTAAGGTTTGACACGTGGCACAGTCGCGGAGCAAACTCTAGTAGTATATAATTTCACATCCAGCAAGATAATATGGTAGGCCAGGTAGCCCTATTCATGGAACCCGGTGAGTCATCGTTTGGGCGGGAGGGCGACACTGACATAATGGCTGGCGGCCTGTAGCCGAATTTACGATGTGTTACCCACATATTAATGGCATCTAACTGGAAATCGACAGGTGTGGATCTACAATATCGCTTACGCAAATAAATTTTTAATTACGCTAAGTGCTGGTGCTATAACACGCTCCGTATATGACGTGTTAACAATTGTTACGAGTTACGCAGGGCTCGAATTAAAATGCCGTTGGAATTACTATAGAGTTAATAAGAACTATACAAACACGTATAACATAAGTACCAAATATAACTAGACACTACTAGTACAAACTGCACGATTCAATAACACGAGCAAAGTCCGTCACTATATAGCTTATAGCAAAGTACACGTCTTGCTTGTATCGTAATCCTCGCTTGACTGCCCCACCCCTCCGTTCGGGTTTTATAGTAAACTGTATAATACAACAACACAACAATCGACTGCGTTTACTGAGTTTTTCCAAGAAAACGTAATCTACACACCTGGTTAATTATTCCTGCGAACGGCCAAGAAAGTCGAAAACAATAGCAATAGGCTATTGTCTAATTGCAAATTTTAAACACAAAGTAAACAAAACAATTCCAAATGCGACAAAGGTAATTAACTGCGTTTTATACAGGCAGGTGTTCATTTCTTTGGCGGTATGTAACACTATTGTTAAATACATAATCACTTGACTCAAAGTAATTTATCTACAGACATGAGAAAACATGGGATAAGGGGACTTAGCTGGGTTACTTCTTCTCTTTTGACAGCAACTAAAACTGCTTTAGAAGCGGTGGCAGGATTTCTTTAAATTAGTAATCTGTAAAATTCTCTTTTGAAATAACTATTTTGAAATAACATTCATTTTCATTCACAAGATGTGAATGAATATGCTTTATTGTGTTTTAAAGATACAGTTAACAGATACAAAAGAATAAATCCTTATTAAATAAATGCGAAAGTAACTCTGTCTGTCTGTCTGTCTGTTCCGTTTTCACGTAAAAACTACTGGACCGATTTGGCTCAAACTCAGTATATATATGTTTTCGATACTGAGAATGAACATAGGATACTTTTTATCCCGAAAAGTGGAATAGTTTCCGGGATAAAAATATATTTGTCTTTCTGTTTGTTATGCTTTTACGGAAAAACTAATGGGCCGATTTAGCTGAAATTCGGTACGTATGTAAATTAAATACTGAGGATGGACAAGGGATACCTTTTATCCCGGATAATGGGATAGATTTTGGGATAGATTAATGTAAAGGTTATCCCAAAAAGTGGGATAGGTTTTTTTTGTGATTTTCCATTTTTGTCATTATGGTCATCTTTGTCCGATTTGTCCTGATTGACCTTTTGCCATTTTTGACCTATTTGCCCTTTTTGTCATTTTTGCCCTTTTTGCCCTATTTGTCATTTTTGTATTTTTTACCCTTTTTGTACTTTTGCTATTTTTGCCCTTTATCTTTTGCCCTTTTGTCATTTTAGCCCTTTTTGTAATTTTTAATGTTTGGTCATTTTGGCCTTTTTGGTCATTTTGGCCTATTTGGTAATTTTTAATGTTTGGTCATTTTGGCCTATTTAGTCTATTTGGTCATTTTGGCCTTTTTGGTCATTTTGGCCTTTTTGGTCATTTTGGCCTATTTGGTCATTTTGGCCTATTTGGTCATTTTGGCCTATTTAGACATTTTGGCCTCTTTGGTCATTTTGACCTATTTGGTCATTTAGGCCTATTTGGTCATTTTGGCCTTTTTGGTCATTTTGGCCTTTTTGGTCATTTTGGCCTATTTGGTCATTTTGGCCTATTAGGTCATTTTGGCCTTTTTAGTCATTTTGACCTTTTTGGTCATTTTGGCCTTTTTGGTCATTTTGGCCTTTTTGGTCTATTTGGTCATTTTGGCCTATTTGGTCATTTTGGCCTTTTTAGTCATTTTGACCTTTTTGGTCATTTTGGCCTATTTGGTAATTTTTCATGTTTGGTCATTTTGGCCTATTTGATAATTTTGGCCTATTCGGTCATTTTGGCCTATTTGGCCTTTTTGGTCAAGTTTTGTAATTTATTTTGTTGACAGATAGACGAGGGATGGTATAATTAGCTATATAAAATGAAGTGAATCTTCCGTGGGCAAATACATAAAAATGTAATATAATATAACCTATAGCACTTGCTCTATAAACAAGAGGTTAACCCGCGGCTGCGCCGCGGGGTAAACTCTAGTAAATAATAAAGATGTCTATATAAGTTATACTTGGCTTGGTGGCTTGGTCATCTACATAGAATGGGGGAGGATAGCGCGGTGAAAAGAGCCTATCTGGGCAGAACAACGGGACGGCGACCAGTTGGTAGGCCCAGATATCTCTGGAGGGACGTAGTGGAGGCTGATATGCGAGAGCTTCATGCCGATGACTGGCGGAAGGAGTGGAGTATTCTCATTTCGGAGGTCATGACTCATTTCGGGTCGGTGAGCCGCAGTAGTTAGTTATATAAGTTATACATGTTATATATATTCACCTTATAAAGGCATCCGTTTTTATCCGTGCAGGAACGGAGAAAGAATACAATTTCCTGCGGCCGGGCGCCCTGTCGTAAGAGGCGACAAAACAACATTAGTAGTTAGTAGGTAGGGCATTTGTCCGACTGGATGGCTACCACCCCTCGTCTAAAGTATGTCGCCATAACAACCTTGAGTTGTGTTCCGGCATTAGTGACTAGGTTCCAGTCCCCTTTAAGAGAGCAGCAGCGCATTTGTAGCACCTTCGGTTTTGCAAATGTCCATAGGCGATAATAACCGCTTTCAATCAAGTGGGCCGTCTGCATGTCTGCTGAACTCCTGCAATAATAATAAAAAGGCATAGACTTTTTTATTATTTTTAATGCTTAAATGACTAAAATATTTCATTTATTATGTATTAGAATGAGTCAGCGAAATTTCGTTCGCGTCGCTATCATGACGTCAACGTATTAATTAGTTTTCAACTCTTGTTATTACATCTTTCAATCCACAACGTTCCCTTATTACACTATTCCAATACACCTGTGTGTTATTTAATTTATAGTTGTTAATATATTCACATAAGTAGAATTAAATACAATTAAAAACTAAAATAAACTAAGTTATAAATAGTAGAAGCTATTATAGACTGTGTAACAAATCGCTGCCAGATGGAAGCGTGCCCAGAAGGCTGGCTGCATTGCCGCGCTGTAGGGCGCTGCTTATTTTTTGGGCGAAATATGAGCCAGCCTTCTGATAACGGGTGGCATCAAAGAGTTTCTTGCAAATCTCTTTGAAGAAACGCTTTGCCGATGGACCCCACGGACCTAATGTTTCAACTCCAAACGGCACAAATATGTAACCCCTTCTTATGGTTCCATATTTGCGCCGTTTGAGACCTTCAGCTTTTGAAGCAGCATTGCCAGCCTCTAACTCAGTCATTGGAAGATGTGACGGAGCTAGAATGTCTACACATATCGCGTCCCAAACAAGCGGCCGTCCCATCTTCCAAGGAATAAGTGACATACCATACCTATACACCTTGGTTTTTTAAGAACGAATTTTTAAAGATAGCATAACTTTTTTGTATTTATTATCCAACATTGTGACAAACCTGGGTACCAATCAGCTAATGAATACAATCATTATTTCTTTGAAGGCTTCTCACAAACAAAATCAAATTGACTACACAAAAGAAATCACTAGAGCCCTATCTCAACAAAGGACATGGATGACGATGGTAATTAAATAGCGAATGGTGAGAGCCCTTTAGAAGATTCGGAGAAACCGGAATGGAGACCGCACTGTTTGTTCCCGAATAGAAAAAAGGACAGGTATCCCAATGTTTGGAGACGGCGGGTAAATATTTTACCTGCTTGTAGGGATCACGGTTGGTGGTGTATCGATAAAAATTAATTTGACTTTTATTAAGAGTATTTCAGTTCCGTGTTTGTTTTTTTTTAATTTAAATTTAATATTTTTTATTCAATTACAACTTTTTGAAAAAAAAACACATAAAAGTACACTTGGCTGGTGTGCACCAACATTTAACCGCTGGTTAAAATAAAATAATCAATGTTTAGCCATATATTTTTAGCGATTATTTCATTTTAACCATTGGTTAATTGTCGGTGCACACCAGACTAAATATAAACTTTAAAATAAACTACAAAACAATACTATTGTTGCGGCGGCGCTGGGTTTAACGGAAAGCGAACTGTGTCAATTTTGCGGGAAAAGAAGTGTGGGACAATTTTGATGGGAATTTAAGACGAGCACGCGCTTACCTGGTTAATGGGAATTAAATGCGGCTCCTCTTCTCCACTATGCACACACTTTATTGTACTGTAGGTATATAATTATGTTTATATTATTTAATTTTATGTGAATATTTATTTTATGTTAATTTATTTTATATTTATGGTGCGGAGCGGATTACTTATAAATTATATATATATATATATATATATATATATATATATATATATATATATATATATATATATATTTATATGGTGCGGGCGTGGTATATTTCAAGTTATTTTATATATTTACAATTGCGGAGCGATTTAATTTATTTTAATGATATGACAATGAGTGATTGAAGTGACGTGCGAAAGGGGAACGCGCCGTCACATTTCAAGGAAGAATTTAAATATGTCGAAGAAAAGTATGAATAGGTCGAAAGGAGGTTTACATGGCGGTACCAACTATATAAAAATTAAAACTAAGTATAAAAAAGGGAAAAATACCTAAAGATACGTTTTTGGTCCCAAACCACTGTCATTTACCGAGAACGTACCCAATACGCTGCCGGCGTTGCCACGTTGTATAGCAACGCTTAATCTTTGAGCAAAATAGACGCCAACCTTCTGGTCGCATATTATGAAGTCTACTAAACGTTTGGCGACGTCACGGTATACCTTTAGAGAATTTTTGAAGTGAAACTTCTATATAGACGGGGGGTCTTATCGAAGTGAAACTTCTATATAGACGAGGGATCTTACGATTTTTCGCTCACGAAAAGGTGTCACAGTCACGTGGTCTAATACTTACATTTTTAAAGTCGTGATATCTTTCGAATGGAATGTCCGAATTGAATAATTCAAAAAGTTATAAAAGATATTGAAGCAGTCTTGAATATGAAGTAATTTATTTTGATAAGGATTAATACCAAAATACAAATAAAGAGCCTTTTCTAGCGGCGGCATTTTAATGAAATTTTTAAAATAAAAGAACACTTATTGTGTGTTCTGCAAAGTCGTAGTACATTATTTTATTCTATCATCAATAGTTTTCGCACCGCACGCGATTTTAGGTATTTTTTTACACCTTGGGTTACATTATTGGAGTTTTAGTAAGGATCCCTAACTTTTTTGTAAATATAATATAGCCTATGTCACCAGGGCATAGTGTAGCTTGCCAACAGTGAAAGAATTTTTCAAATTGGTTCAGTAGTTTCAAAGCCTCTTCAATGCAAACAAACAATCTAATCTTTCCTCTTTATAATATTAGTACAGATATTAATAATATCTGTACATAATATATATATATATATATATATATATATATATATATATATATATATATATATATATATATATATATATATATATATAATAAAATTAATTAGATATTTGCATATTATAAAAAGCGCAATACTTTACGCTGGAAGTTGTTTAATAATATTGGGAGCTGGGTTGCCCTAAAAAGCGCTATATCCAGCTCCGAAAGCGCTAAATTGGAAGCCCTGGTGACCCGAGCGCCGGAGAAGTCCCGTAAACGAGAAAGCGAGCGAGAGAACGAGTGAGGATATATATTTTTTTTAAGGCGGGGGGGTATGCTTTTTACGCACAATACTGGGCCCTTTGCAAGGGATTAGACCATTATCTCATGCGATAGGGTTACTGAATGCTTTGTAACCCACTCGCAATCGATCAGCTTGTGTGGAGACTCCGAGATGCTGCACGGGCAGCAACCAATACCCACTAAAACCACCCTCCTCCCATGTGCCCCGCGCTTTTTTGTGTAGGAAAGGCTGAGACTTACAACGTAGTTACGCCCAGCCAGATCCAGCGCAAAAAGTTCCTGAATGTGTCCCGGGAATCAGAACACACCCACTTCGACGACGGGGGTGATGAATACTTTGCTCCCTTGATAGCTAAAGGCCCCCCGAAGCGGTATTATTCAGGGTGGGAAGTCATGCGCATACCTGCGTCTACGGGTGCCAGCTGAAGCCGGCGACCTCGTAGAGTCACATCAGTACGTGCAGTAGTACTCCTCTCCCTATAAAGCGAGTGAGGATATACCTCGTCCTACGACCGCGGCCCTCTAATACCTAAAATCGCGTTCAGCGCATCGGAAGAGCGATGTTCCGAGCCGCTATTAATGGAGTCAAACATAAGTTTGCATCGAACTATACCTCTGCTATCTAAGTGGCAGTGCATCACTGCCTCTATTTGTGGTTTGTGTAAGAAAATATTAATAAATAAATAGAGTTTTTGAGATACAAATTAACAACAAGAAAACTTTGCCAACGGTTCAGTTTTTCGAAAGTCACAACAAAAGTGAACGACAACGAACGAAAAAAGTGTTGACGTAAAAAATGGGCAGTGCGAGCGTATTACACCATTAAAATGTACCTAACCTGCACCACCTATTTCGCCTGATTCAATCCCTGTTATTTGGGTTGCCTGGAAGAGATCGCTTTGAGCGATAAGGCCGCCTGTTGTATTGCCTAGAAAATATTGTAAACATGGTCTGTTTTTGTAATTGTATATTTTGGTGTGCAATAAAGTGTTATCTCTCTATCTATCTATCTATCTATCTAACCTAAACAAATCATAATTTGCAGTAAACCTGCGAAAAATCTAAATGTGTGCTGGGACACATATTAGAAGTGAAACTTCAACGGACAAGTTGAAAAACGAATGGTAACGGATGAGTGGAAAACGAATCGCAACGGACAAGTCGAAAAACGAATGGCAACGGATAAGTGGAAAAATAAATCGCAACGGACAAGTGGAAAAACGAATCGCAACGGACAAGTGGAAAATCTTCAACTGACAAGTGACAAAATTAATCGCAACAAAAACTTTACTTGAAGTTTTACGGGCAGGTTTTCAAATTGGACCAGCACATTAACATAACAATCTGCCCGTAACACTTCAAGTTAAAATACCGTTCACTTCAAGTTAAGAAACCGGAAGAGGCCCAGTGAGCGGGGCCCACGCCTGCCAGGGAATGCGAAGCCGGGTAGCCTATTCCCGTAGCCCTGGCATAAGGCGCAGGACGGAACACCCAGGGGTTTTAGTGGGTATCCCTAACTGGGGAGTGGCAATAGCGTGGCACCGGTTCTGACCGGGCGCGCTAGTGCCACCCCCGATCTGGCGAATCCCACACTGTCTCACCGGGTCGCGAGCATCCCCCAGGCTTCTGTGCCTGTCGCGGCTTAGTCCTCAAGCGGATTTCCCCTGACCAAAAAAAAAGCTAAGATTTAGCCCGCTCAACCACAGAGACAGTCAAAATTTAATACCCGCACTCAGAATTTAAATGTTCATTACCCTTTAAATCTTGCGTTCGAATTTTATTCTTCAACTTAAATCAAACCTTATTTATTTGCATAAATAAGGTTTATAGAATTTTACTTTAAAATTTAAAGCTTTATAATTAGATATTATTTTATTACTAAATTGACAGGCAATTAATAGTTACCTATTACTGAATAAACTAATAAGTAAGCTAAGTTTTATTATCAACTAACTGTACAATTTAACTTATAGCCGACTGTTAATAGGGATCTGGTGACAAGTTACAATAAATTTGAATATTTTTAATTGTAAAACAACGTCTTATCCTTTAACTTTGAACTTTTATTATATAATGCTAAAAATACTTTTCAGGAAATAATTAAGGCACTGTTTGAATTATTTTACTTTTACTTATCCATGACGTCATAAGTATGTAATCGATAGCAAATTTAATGTAATAAAATTTGTGATATTTTTGTCCTGAGAATTTCTCGGAAATTTTCTCGGGAGCGGTTTGAAGTCGTTCAGATTAATAAAATTGCTTATTCCAACACAGTTTCCACTATAACGACAGCTTACATTCTTTTTTTAAATGCTGCGATACTTTGTGTCCCCGGAATCCCGCGGGAATTTCAAGTCAAGCGTGGACGAATACGCGGGCATATCTTATTATAGAAGTTTTATTTCAACCATTAAATACACTGTATTTTTTCTGTATGAGAGTGTTAGTAAACTTAGACCTTTCTGTCATTGAAATATGCCAAGAATTAAAGTCCACGTGTCTATTGAAACATTCCGAGTATTACCTCCAGAAAGGCAAGAAATGTTGAAAGTATTTACCCTAATATATATTTTTATTATAAAAGAGCAGGTAGCGGCGATAATAATTTTTGTGCGCAGTGGGATTACCCGGGCCGCTAGCCGGACAAAAGTAGTTTCTAGTGAAGTGAATATTTACGATTGTATATTATATTAATTTGTATTCTCCCGAGTGCTTTTTAGGTAAGCACCTGTATCGTTTATGCGTCAGTTCAGGGGCACAAATTTATTATTTCTTTCTCGTCAACATCGCCGGACACTGGCGTCTCAATCGTAGGTTTGCCTCATTTCGGTATCTTGTTTATTCCAATGGGGTGACAGTGGCACGCCAATCTATCTTTATATTTAGAAAAGCAAACTCGCGAAATAAATATTTAAAATTTTGCTAGGTTTTTAATACATAATAGAATATACTTTATTGTACAAAACTGCTACATAAAGTCAACTCCTAGACGATATTTGTACGGAGTATAAGAGGACAACAAAATACGGTAGTTGCTTAACCAACCAATGTATATATGTGTCGGAGAAGGCCTCGTTCTCGTGGTATGTTCTTTATTGGTTACAAGTTTAGTGGGCGCCATCAGGATAAAATGCGAGCTTAAAACACAATGGCCACGGTTTATGCACTTTTAATTTAGATTTAAAACACATCTTAACATAGTTTAGACCGAGCAGCGGGTTCAGGGCACCGCTCATACCTCCAACTTCAATACTTTCTTTGAAATTCGTTTATTAAATTATTCATAATTTTTATCAGGTTAGAATGATCTTTAAGTTATAGAAACATTTAATAAATCGATTAAAATTGAGTTAAGAATTTTAAAAGTAGTTAAAATGTAAACAAATAATATTGTGCCTTATAAATCCAAACAACAATCATCCGATTCATAGCTTCGCTCCGACATATATATATATATATATATATATATATATATAATCTCGTCAGAGCCGTATAAGCTCATGACGAGCCTATTCATCAGAAGTTATCATGGCATGGCATAATGTATATGGGTATATTCATGGAATTGACATCTTTCGTGATCTTTGCCAATATAGTGTTTCTATTGTTTAAATAACAATCATCTTTTCTAAATCACAATGCACTTTGATAATAGCGATTTGTTGCACACTCGATGCTCTTGCGACCACACAACCTCGTATCCAATATCAATGTACTCTTTCTGACCAACAACGCCCAAAACATGTCTCGACACGTCTATTTGTCATTAGTGTGGCCGCCTGCAACCATAGATATGCAACACTCCCCTAAAGTGTCATTGTCAATATATTGTCCTTGGCGATGGTTCGCCGACACGGCCAGACTGACAAGCGACCGTCTTCGGGCGTTACTGTATTTCTGAAACAAACAAATTCCAATCACCAGGACATCCGCTCGTCCATCCTGCCACTACTGGATGACTCTACTCGAATTAACTTTATAATGTTTAATAATATAAGATATTTTTTTAACTCTTGCAAGACTCTTTATTTCAAATATGATATCATTATTTAATGATCTATGCATGACAGCTCTAAGTGCCAGAAATTTGACAAATGATGAATACTCAAATTATTATTCTGTACTATAAAAATCATTAGTCAGAACCCAAAGAATAATAAACCAGAACTCTAAATTATTTGCCAGAGCCATGTATCACAGTCCTTTCTTTTCTCTATTAAAACCAATACAATATAACTTTTAGAACTTCTTGATTTTAAAATCTCTCAAGGCAGGACCTCTATTGCCACGACCAATCAGCAATTGCAATTGCTCTCACTTGAGTCCAGCTGCTGCTGACTCAATGCTCATACTGTTTGTTTAGACTACGACACCAAACCAGACCTCTTACAGTTTTATCTCAACATGGCCAATAAAGCACTTCACTAGAGATCACACCGAAATTTCATCTCATTATCATCATTATTAACATTGACTTCGACTGATACATGACCCACAGGCATTTACAATACCACTCTCTAGAATTATATCAGTCTATATGGACCATTTAAATCTAACTTTGCTTTCATAAGCAAGTAACAATAACTACATTTAGCGAGTGCAGCAAGCGTAATCCTGACCCAATCACGAAGACCCCCGGAACAAAGTGGTCAAACTGGGTAAATAATTTATTCAACCAATCCGCAATGTGTCTGGTCCCCGATAGAACTCCTCTCAGTTGGTCTATCGCACCAACGTCTGAACCGTACGAGTGAATCCTTCCAACCATCCCCCCCGGGGCATGGCGTGGATGTCACTATCCCTTTGGTCTATCGAACCAACGTCTGGACCGAACGAGTGAATCCTTCCAACCATCCGCTCAGGGTGTGGCCCGGATGACACTGTAACCCGGCGAAGTGTATTCTTCAAACTAACCCTGTTAGGTATAGCGTCTTGAATAGCACGGCGCGGTGTATTCTTCATGCTAACCTTGTTAGGTGTAGCGTCTTGAATAGCACGGCGGGTGTATTCTTCAAACTAACCTTGTTAGGTATAGCGTCTTGAATAGCACGGTGGGTGTATTCTTCAAACTAACCTTGTTGGGTGTAGCGTCTTGGATGAAACTCCCCACAGACTTCTAAACCGGTCCAGTACACTGTCCCCTTCCACCTGGTGGAATGCATGCATCATACTAACTCCGCTGCGTATAGCGCCCAATGCCACTCCCCACAACGTTCTGGACTGGACGAGTGCGTCCATCAAACTAGCCCTATTGGGTGTAGCGTCCGAATGACTCTCTCCGCGACCAGAATCGACCAGTTTATTTCCGGATTGTCCAGCGAATGCGATCAGTAACCACGCCTGCTTGCACACTATATTGCTTACTTTACTTTGCACACTATATAGGTTTCAATATCAACAAATTAACAAACTTGTATAAGACATTAAAACATGCTGATGACATACTTCTGATTGCAGAGTATCTTGTTCATTAGTTATAATTACATCACTTTTCATTTGAGTAGTGAATTGAATGTTTCTACCACCTGTACCACTTGGATAAACAAGGTTTGTCGGCACTGTAGCTGCCAGTTTGTCAAACTAACTTACTTTTAGAACAAGATCATCCACAACCAAATAATAAGGAATTTGCACACCAGATGTCTGTGAGGTACTCCCGGTAGGTCAGCATGTACACTGATGAACATTCTTGACTGCTACTCTGCCACATCCCTTCTTGCCTGGGCCAATAGTCGCCCAGTCCCGGAACTGACAACAGGTGTAGCAAGTCGTAGTTGCCTTTTCCTCCATAGTGCGTGATGGATTTCACTTCAATCATGTGACTTTAATCTTGTCATTTCAGGTTGCGCATGTTGTGCCACTAAAACTCAAGCAAAACATTGTTTCCATGTTATTCACCACTTATGTGCTCCATTCAATCTCCAATCAGAATACCAATGGAATACACTCTATGGGAATTTATGTGTCAAGTACATAAACCAAATTCTAAATACCTAAATCTTTGTAATATCAGAAAGCATTTTTTTTTAAATTAAGTTAAATTTAAGTTTAATTTCAGTATTATTATTTTATTTTATTTTCAAATACCTATTCTAATAATAATTGACAGAAAAACAAACACACCATATATCCCCAAATTAAGCAAGCTATGGGTAATATACCATATATCGATGTCGTGAGATTATTGCACATTATTATTGCCATTTCACCAGTGACAAATCACTACCTGATATTCTAGAGGTGAGGAAACCAATATTTTAGAAGTGACAACATGATAGAAACAACACTATGTGTCACGGTGAAACTAACTAGAACTGCGGAGTTTTTGGCGGGAACTGAAAGGAGACGCTGTGCTGTGCAGTTTCACCCTCCAAAAAAATGTGTAAATTTACTCTAATACGAACAATAGTTGTAGGATATTGATAGTTTTCGAGCAGCAATTATGTGTTTTGTGAGAAATGTGAACCGTATAGTCAAATGTGGTCTTCTAAGCTGCCACAAGAACTCCATGGAAAGGCACCAGCTGTTAACCTACAGTTCAGCTGTGCTAGACATAGGCTTACGAAAATCAAGAAACTATATTGTAAACTAAGATCTGGCTTAAAGGCCCAGTTGCCAAGCCATAAACCTGTATAAATAATAAATAACTAAAACTGCAAGTGATTAGTGGAACTGTGAAATGAAATTATACATTGTACTCTACAACATTACCTCATCGCGTTCTAAATAACTCAAGCAAACGAATACTTAACTTATTAAGGAATAGAGTTTAATATTACTGGAATAAATTTGCTCCTTTATTATTTTCACTATCTACTTTAGGTATTCTGTACTATGCTCTGATTAAATTTATGTTATTTCATGCTATTTCTGATCAGTGAAATGTGCCATCACTACAAGTTACATAACTTTGGAAAATAACATTTAAGAAAAGAATAACAATACTCCACTTGGTAATTATTTTCTAATGAAAACTAAATTATTCATTTCTTTTTTTTTGATTTCCTAATATGGATTGTAATGATCTTTGCGAGATATCCTAATTTTTTTACACAAAGATAAATGTTACTCGACTATGAGGATAGTATGACCTATGGCAACAATAAAGCATAAATTTAACTTGCCAAACAACTATTACGATGCCATCATTTGCAGCCACTATAACTATGCTTGTTTCATATTGGAATCTTGCAATAAATCCGCTTCCATCAAACTGGATCACATTCAAGCCAAGAGCTTACAGGGGGTCGCTACAGGAACAATGAAATCTTCTCCAACTAATAGTCTCCAGGTTGTGTGTATTGATTGGGATATTATTCTCTGCAACCAGCTATCCGAGGCAACTTCTATCGGACAGATTTTTTTATAAAGAGATAAAGTTTTTCAGATTATTTCGTTTAAGACATCATAGGCCACCGATTCCCAAACTATTATGTGCAAGACACCCCTTTATCCAAAATAAACTGATACCTTATTTTTACCAACTTACTTTAAAAAAAATCCTATTCCCAGTTTATTTTTTTAATTATGCAACAATGATACTTAAAAAAAGTGGGTACATGTAACACAACCTTTTTTTTTTTAAATAAGAACTTATGTTAATTAATAGGAATTATTGATCTCCAAAATCAGTTTTTGTTTATGTTGACCCCTGGGAAACTGATTTATTTCAACCCCAGGGGGTAGATATATGGACATCTTTGGGAATCTCTGTCTTAGAGCAATTCTTCCAAATTTAATACACATCTAGTTATGAAATGCACAAATGTTTTCCACTTCCTGAAAGCAAGTACCTAGTATTAGTTATGTATATGGGTATATTCATGGAATTGACATCTTTCGTGATCTTTGCCAATATAGTGTTTCTATTGTTTAAATAACAATCATCTTTTCTAAATCACAATGCACTTTGATAATAGCGATTTGTTGCACACTCGATGCTCTTGCGACCACACAACCTCGTATCCAATATCAATGTACTCTTTCTGACCAACAACGCCCAAAACATGTCTCGACACGTCTATTTGTCATTAGTGTGGCCGCCTGCAACCATAGATATGCAACACTCCGTTAAAGTGTCATTGTCAATATATTATCGTTGGCGATGGTTCGCCGACATATATATATATATATATATATATATATATATATATGTATATATATATATACATATATTTATATATATATTGTTTGTAGCATCTTTGGTGTTGCAAATGTCCATAGGCGATGGTAACCGCTTTCTATCACGTGGGCCGTCTGCCTGTCTGCTGGACTCCTGCAATAAATAAAATAAAATAGGAACTAATAATTTTTCTAGTAATAAATATAGCCTATATTAATCTGGGATAATGTAGCATTGTAATCGGGACAGATTTTTTGAAATTTTCCATTAGCTGTTGAGTTTATTCATTACAAACATACAAATCTGTCTTCTATATAAATTAGTGGCCAGGTTCCAGTCTCCCTTTAGAGAGCGTATTTGTAACACCTTTGGCATTACAAATGGCCATAGGCGTAACCGCTTCCCATCAGGTGGGCTGTCAGCCGGTTTGTTAAACTCGTACAATAAACAAAATATTTGGCTTTGTTGCTTAGTAAATTGTTTTAAGTAAAATGAGTCATCCATGGTCTTCTAACTTGTTGTTTGCATCCGAAGCGGACACATCGTTCTCAACCGGGACTACCACTAGCTTGATTAATAATGTTCAGTAAATGCAAACTAAAAGTGTTCATTCAAGTAATTTGATTTACCACTTTCAACTGTGCAACAATTTTGTAAAACGTTTATTTCATCTATAACAACAATCTGGAGGGAACTTCCCGCTGATCATTTCCCTCTGCCTTACGACATGGGATTTTTTACAAGGGTGTCATAGTATTTCATTGAGACCTGGTTGGCTACACCCTAGTGTTACAACTGACCATAGGCTCAGACGCCAGTTTCCATCAATTGAGCTTTCTGCCCGTTTGCTTTGTTTCAGACAACAAAAAAATAAAAATCAAGAGTGTAGTATAATACAATAAAATAAATAATATAATACATTGTATGTTATTTTATTTCTACCAATATATAATAAATAATAATAAATCTAGGCTAAGCCTTATCTCGTATATATACCAACTTTTTGTTCGTAGGTATCTACATAGATAAGTCCGGTCATCGGTAGTATTGATTTCATCTAAAATAACCGTTTTCAGTACAGAATGGACCAAAGTTGAGTCAAGGTTCGAATGTAAGCGATGAAATTAGCAGATGTACTAAATTAAAATCAAATATATGGAATTGTGGTAGCTTAGTGGTATATAACTATATGCTTCTAATCTCAATGAGTTGGTCAAATCCCGGCATGGCAAAGTTTAGACAGGTTTTTTTAAACAAAATTACATATCGTGTGGACCACGTGGTTACGGAAGATACCGTGGGAATTTATGCACATCAACTTATAAGACCCAATAATTCGTCATGGGTAAATAAGCCAGATAAAATACATATGCCCAAGGCTAGATGTGGGAAATTTATAAGCTAATATTGCACATAGGTAATACGAAAAATCTGTACTAATGACAGGTGATTAATTTGTTGAATGAAATTGGTTTTACGTATATACTGAAACATTTTATTCGCAATAACAGTAAAGTGCCTACGGAATAAGAATAATAAATTAACACAAGCAAAACTAATATTTATATTCTAGTATAGATTTGCGTTTTTTTTCATTCTTCATTCAGTCTGCGTAACTGATTTCCAAATTTAATGAAAAGTTCCTTTGTATTGTTCAAACAACAAAATTTGAAATTAGTCTTCTGAAAATGAATAATTCTGTTTGTACGCATTCAAATTATCTCTCTCAAAATATTTAACAATAGTAATATTTCACAATTAGGAACATTCATAAAGCGCGTCACCATCCAAATTACATTAAACGTCCACAGAGAGCGCGGCGCGTGGTAATTAATTGTTGCGCCATCAAAACATAACTTTATAAGCTTTACTCAACATTCTGCTTTATCCACTCGAACCACACGTTTCATGAAATTTTAATCTTATGTAAGAGTAAACAAAATTATAATATTAGCTTAATTTTTTATATTTATTAATTAATTAAGCAGTCTGTTTGTCGGCGTAAACAATAGCGAGAGTTATTATGCAGTTTGCTGTTGAGAAGCTTGGAACGTCAGATCTCGAGCCCATGAGCCTCTACAAAGATTTCTCATACATCTAATTGACTCTTCAGGTGATCAGAGGGCCTGTTACGAGCATGGAAACGAATTAATATGGCGATCCAGCTCCGATACATAACCAGCCTTCTGAAAACCTTACACCCATTGACTTTGATGACCTACGCTCAGCATTCTGCTTATAGTCTTAAGGGATTATAGGTAGAACACAATATAAGTTAAGTTTTCTTCATTGTCAAGTCTTATCCGTGCAGAAACCGTTTTTCATGCAGCCGGGTGGCTTGTCATAAGAGGCGCCACAATAATCCACAACCAGGTGGTAAGGCATATGGCGTCTGGATGGATACCACCTCTGGTCTAGAATATGCTGCCATAACAAAATTGAGTTGTGTTACGGAATTAGTGACCAGATACCAGGCTCTTTTAAGGGAATGATAGCAGCTTTGGTGTTACAAATGTCCAGGCGCCGCTTTCCATCAGGAGGGCCGTGTGTCTATCGGCTGAACTCAAAAAAAAATGTACTACTTTATAACTTAGGCGCCATCCACAAATTACGTCACATGAATTTCATAGTTTTTGAATCCTCTTCCGTCCTTGTCATATTCGTGAGACTCTTCCCTTGTGTGACATCACATATTTTGCAATTTTACATCAAGAAATTATTCAATTAAAACAGCAGTTCCGCAATTAATTTTATTCCTATTTAAATTACTTTTTTAAATAATTTAAACACTGCTCATACATATAGCTACCTTAACATAGTAAATGTTAAGGTGTAAGGTATATGAATACATAACACTAAAGTTCGCAACCAATTACACGGTAAAAATAAAATTATACGTAATTTAGACAACAGTCGATTATCTTATTACTGAGAATCAAATTAATATTAAGGAACATTTCAAAGGAAATAAGGAAATTTTGTTTATTACGAACAGGCATATAACGGAAAAATAGAAAACAATTTACAGAAACACAATTGGAAAAGTCTGGTTATAAAAATACATAATGTTCGTTAATGAATTTTTTAAATAAAACTGTATTACGTTTGACTGTGCGTGTGAGGCCACTCATGTGGACTCTGGATATTGCCCTACATTAATTTAATTATTTTACATACTTTTTTACTTGTAATCTACATTGTGGTATGGTCGGGGGCTGCTCGTGGGCTGCAGTAGTAAAACTACATTGTCCCAATGTGTATGATGTCTTTATCTGTTTACGTTTAACAAAAGTACAGCGTTATATACTAAATTTATGCTACGGGTGCAAATACTTAATTATTGTGCGCTGGCCCCCTTACAATAAACAATACGAATGCTTACATACTACAATATTATAAAATTCCAGACATGCCGTTCGTAGATAATATACGTAAAAAATTTAATCGCTACATGTCGTACCCCATCCTTACCAACCAGTGTAGCAGACACTTTCCGAATATTGAATTTATCGATAATTCTATACGTTCGCTCAGTGCACTGGGTTAGCCTCTTCGTATTGCTGTTAAGTCATGCAATTTCAATTCGAAGCTAACAGCCCCGAAGTGGTATTGTAAATTCAGTAAACAGTATCTCGGATGCCTTTCGAGCATTCTGTATAATTCAACAGCAGAACTGAATTATAATACGCCAACAGTACACAAAAATAGGATAAGTGCATGACGCTACATATGAAATTATTACGCCATTGTGTAGCTTATACAAAGAACTCGATTTCCTGTCAAATGTTATATGTGGGGGTTTATATATTGTTACACGCCGACAAAGTAAATACGCACCTGGTTTATTACCCTTACCGCATTTGGACTTCTTTTGTTTACTTTGTGTTTAAAATTTATAATTACGAAAAACATCCTGTTTTTATTGTACTCGTTTATGGCTGCAGGTGTGAAGATTACGTTTTCTTAGTAATTCAGTCCATGCGGTCTATTGTTGTATGGTATAGGTTAGTATAAAACAATGCCCGAACGGAGGGGTGAGGTAGTCTAGCGACGATTACGATACGCAAGACGTTTGTAGTACATTCGATAAGCGATATAGTGACGGAGTTTGCGCGTGTTATTGGATCGTGCAATTTGTACTGGTTGTGTCCAGTTATATTTGTACCTGTGCTATACGTGTTTGTATAGTTCTAATAAATTCTAAAGTAATTCCAACGGCATTTTAATTCGTGTCCCGCACTTGTAACAATATGTTGTGTGATGCGTTGATGATGGTTAGTTACCCCATTGAGTAGGGTAAGGCACCACTGGAAAGAGCCCATGGCTCAATCGCCGTGAGCCGAGTACAAAATAAGACGACCAGTTGTTCTACTCTTGCAGTATATTACTTTCTTCAATGTTTATTTTTTTTATTCCATGAATTCAAATCAAAAATGCCGCAGTAAATTGTATTCTTTTTCCGTTCCTGCCCGGATGGATATGTATGTCCTTCAAAAAGTGTTCTCCAGTGGAACTTATTTTGAATGAAAACTTTTGAATTTGTATTTGAATTTGAATTTTATTTTTAAATCACATAGAGGCATTTCAATTAGTATCGCAATCTAGCGAGGTAACATAGAGAAACGTTTAGGCACCTCATACATAGACTATATATACATAGACATGAATATGCACTGTTTGCTACAACTCCATTAATTCTTCAAAAGTTATTCTGTAACATAATTCTGTATAAAATCTTTTTAAAAAAAAAGTACTTAAATATAAAAAATAGAACAACAAATATAAAGAAAAATTTTTTTTTAGCTAGACGTGTTGCTGGGGAGTTTCTTGCCGCTTCTTCTCCTTAACAGCAATAACACGTTGCGAAGCGGTGTACATAGACTAGGAAGTAAAATTAAATTTTAACCTATATGTATGACCTTCAAAAAGTGTTCTCCAGTGGAACTTATTTTGAATAAAAACTTTTGAATTTGAATTTGAATTTGAATAGACGGTGACCAAGACTCAAAATTCTACTGACAGGCTCAATAGATTATAAATATGTAACATTAATGTATATCTGTATAATAAATAATCTGTATGTAATATACAGTAGTTTATTTATATTTTTTTAATAGTTATTGATTATGATTTTATTACTTTTATTTTAGTTTAGTCGACGAAATTTTCTTTAAAATCTCCTATGAGTTGCCTAGGAGATCACTATACTGCGACTAGGCCGCCCGTTTTTCTAATGCAAATGCATTATGCACCTATTGTCTAGATTTAAGTTTCTAGTGAACCATAAAGAGATTTCATTCATTCATTAACTATCAAATTTAAGTTACAGTAATGTTTTATTCAAAGTATATGTTTTTATACATAAGTGCACCTTTTTTGAGCGAACGCAATATTTTTTTTAAACAAATACACACTCCAGTTCAGTTTATTTGTATGCATGTCACAATGTATATTGCCCTTTTAGTTCTTTCGCTGTCAAAGGACAAAATAAATAAACAACAAATATATTTGACTTGACATGGGACACGCTAAAATACGCGTCGCTTTTTAGGTCAGAATTTCTAGATGTCAATATTAATCTTGCGATGAAAACGTAAACTTAAACATAACAGAAATGCAGTACTCACAAATATTTGTTCTTTTGAGACTCATTAAACGAACCATAAAAAAATAAATTAACATTATCTTTTTTTTTCATCTTTTTTCGGGACTTTTGCCTCATAGGCATGTCAGCCCCATCATCTCCTAAACGTACAATAACTTAAAATTAAATATTCAATAATGAGCTGGCTAACAAACTAGCTTTCTTTGAGGCTGGCTCTGCCAGAATTTCTGTAAAAATACCTACATCAAAACGATTCAGTACCAACTCCCTCATTAGTTGTTCTCTACCATCTCTATTTCTGATACACTCCATGAAAAGATGTTGGACATCCTCACGCGTTCCATACAATAGGCAGTTGGGAGAATCAACCTTGCCCATGAGGTGGCTAAAACTTCCTGTAGGGAAATGACCTGGTCGGATTCTATTTCATAGCTTTATATATGGCCTGTTGAATTTCCCTACAGAAAACCTATAACTAACATTTTCGTTCAATAATTCATATCACTGTCAATATTGTATTCTTGTTCCGGTCACAACCGACCAGTATAATCACTAACTTTTTGTTATTTCTTTGTAATAATAAAATATACATAGTGGCGTAACTTGCCTTAGGCGGGTGCTGAATCAAAATGTGTTGAGGGGCCCAAAAGAAGGGTAATAAAGGTTTTTATTAAAGAAATAAAAAAGATCGAATTGAATTAAAATAACCATATATTGATTAACATGTAGTGAAACACTTACAAGCCAGTAGATGGCACTGTGAAATAATTGATGTCACAAACATTTCCCGAAACATACAAAGTATATATGCAAAATTTCAACTATAACCGTAACAAATGGGCCTAGTCATGGGAAAAATTCCTCACCAAGAAGAAAAGAGTGATATATATTTTATTGATACAAAGATACATATCACTCTTTTATATCTTTAACTCTTTATCTTTCCAGTGAATAGTGTCAATTGCAGACAAGATGAGTTATTATCTGTGACTCTGTGAGTGATATACTAGCAGAGCCGACACGCGTACCTGTGGCAACGCAAAATATCTGACATTTAAATAACATACACCATAAAACTATAGTGTTACGATATTTTGGCTTGCTATTATACTCGGTTTCCTCGTTCACCTACTACGCATGCGCAGTGCGCGGGCTGATTATTTTTTCTCTTTTATTTCTAGTTTCTTGTCTTTCGGATCTATAGTCATCGCGTGGAACAGGAATGAACTAGAGTTAAAGATATAAAGACACATTTTGAACTCAAGTGATATACAGATCTAATCACTCCTCGAGTCGGATATATATCTTTTGAGTTAATCACTCAGGAGTTACACACCGCTAGATGGGCCTAGGTCTGCGAGGAACAACATTAGCCTCGCTGGAAGATCTTCCTATGAGACGGAGGAACATTCCATCTCGCTCCTCCACTTGGTCGGACGTTCCTTCAAAGTTCAAACAGTTATTAGTTATAGGTACCTAATGTTCTTAGGAGCTAAGTTGACAAACAATTAAAAATCAAAGACACTTTTCTCGTCTTTTTCGGATAACTTATTTATGAAATTATCCATAGAGGAAGAGGATTTCAGTTATCCTATTTTTATTTTCCTCTATAGACAATAAGGACAAGACTGATAGCCGTTCCTGTTGGCCCAGCAGTTATTCTCAAAAATGTTATTAAAAGAATTTATTTATTAGGATTTTATCATTTTAGGAATTTTTGGTTACAGACTTTCGGGGCCCCTGTAGCCTGGGGGCCCCGTATCATTGATACGCCGGATACGGCAGTAGTAACGCCGCTGAATATACTACACTATACGACCTGTGCCAACTTTGCTGGGGGCGTGAATAAAATAATATTAACCACAATTAAATATAGCCTACGTCACTCAAGAATAATGTAGCTTTCTACTGATGTAATAGTGAACGAACAAATGTTAAGTGAATTGATATAAACATAAACGTGTGTTACTTTAAGAGTCATGCCGCACAATTTACCTAAGGAAGGTACATACCGGTCAAGCCTGGCATGAAATCAGTACCTCTGCGCCGGTGTGTACCTACACTCAATATCAAAATAGCTTATGACAATCGCTCATTCATATTTGTCTAAGACCAACGGCCAAAATTCGGAATTTCACGACGGAACAAAAACAACTTTGTACTCGCAGCAACTTTTTATCAAATTAATATAGTAATTACAATATACGCATATTTCAAGCAAAAGGTGCTTCATTGATGACTTCATACGCTACAGCCAGTATCTAATAATTTTAACATTTAAAAAGCACTATTTGCCCGTAATGCCTAATTTTAATAGCATTAACTAATTAAAATAATAAAAATTATTCTTCGGGTGATTAGAGGGCTGATGTCTATTTCGGACAACGGATTCGTATAGCAGTCCAACGGGGTAACGTAACTAGCCTTTTGAGTGCCTTACCCATAGAAGACAATAACTTAGGATCAGAATTCTACTTATAAAAGAAGTCATCCGTGCACAAACGGAGAAAGAATACTATTTCTTGCGGCCGGGCGGCCTGTCGTAAAAGGCGATAAAACAACCCACAGCCACAGACTGGATGGCTACCACCCCTGGTCTAGAGTATGCCGCCACACAAACGTTGAGCTGTGTTCCGACATTAGTGACTAGGTTCCAGTCTCCCTTAAGAGAGTAGCAGCGCATTTGTAACACATTTGGTGTTGCAAATGTCCATAGGCGATGGAAACCGATTTCCATCAAGTGGGCTGTCTGCCTGTGTGCTGAACTCGTGTAATAAAAATAAATAAAAAAGTAGAAATCGTGGTAGTGTAATGGCTAGCGCACGCTTCCCAAACTCAAAGGGCGCGGGTTCGATCCTGGCTACACATGCACCACTCAGGCATTTTTCTGACCTAATGGGCATATTGTTACAATTACCACGTGCTAACAACGTTGAAGGAGAACATCGTGATGCAACCTGTACATCGAGATAACCGATGTGTCAAACCTGCCAAGCTGCCTTGGACAAGCGTAGCGAGTATAATGTCCGTTTCCCGGCTGTTGTATTATTATTAAGCATGTGCCTTTAACTCCTGTCAAATATTCTGCTCTAGCTACATTACCAAAGATAGGCTGTATGCAAGAGATTGTTCTAATATTTTTTTTACTAATTCTGTATTTGGTGATCAATAGAGTGTTAAAAAGCATCGTCGCTACAGAAAAGCTATCAAAAACTATAAAATTAGACTAAACTAGATATTACAAATCGCAATAGTTAGTTGAAATAGTCATGCTATATTTTCTGTAAATAGTTAGGTACTCTCTTCTTAATTAACAACACTAATGAATTATGTAATGTGTAATTGCTTAAACACCAATTTGGCTGTCTAATTGCTATGTTAATGTAGTACTTTATATACAAGATAGGGGATGAATAGGGAGCAAAATTGCAATTATCTAGGGTTGCCGTTGACGGAGATCCTTTGAACTTATTTAAGCATCACTAACAGTTTTTACAAGTTTTTATTTAACTTGCAATGGATGTTTGTAAGTATTTAAGTTCGGATGGAATCTTGCAAGTTAAATTTGACCAACTTCCCGGTTTCCGATTGAACTGAAATTTTGCACGCATATGTATATCGCGTGACAATGCAATAATATGGTGCCATGGAGGTGATCTGATGATGGTGTCGGAAGGTGCCCATAGGAACTCCTGTACTAAACAAGATAGAATCGTTGTGTTTGGGGTCGTTTTACTTATTTTGGCTAGCACTCTGCTGCTACATGATATCCAGGATCTCAAAAGCTTGAATTTAATAACCTTTTTTAAAAAGCTTATTTTTATCAATTACAACCAGAGACTTATAATTAAGTCTTTAATATTGCAACGCTTGTACTGTAAATGTTACTTGTTGTTGTTGTTCAATAATATTATTAATTTAAACACCTGTATCACGCCTGTTTCGAAGGGGGGTAGGTAGAGACTATGGATCTCCACTTGTAACGATACTGACAAACAACTTTAGTTTCACCTACTTTCATTAACCTCTTCATACGTGTAAGTTTATTTTAGATGCTTCTTACCTGATCTCTCTTTAACACTTCTGCTATTTGATGATGGTGTGTACCGCCAGTATTATTAAATTATATACAAATATATTGTACAAAGATGTACAATAGTCATCATTTATTTACATGTATATACAATAGTCATCATTTATCAGTAAACAACTGTGATATAATGCTTAACAAAAAAAATATTTATATTCTTATACTTTCAGTTATAAAATCAACGCTCATTACAGCGCTCGTTGGGTTTGGTATTTCTAACATTTTACCCTTCCCTCCTAAACTAACTGTACTACTGTACTGTACTGTATGTTAGTGTATAGTGTATCACTATACACTATAACACACTATACACTACACTTAGTGTATAGTGTGTAGTTAAGCGTTCAAGACTAAACATAACTACAAATTGAAAAACAAAGCCATAATTGAGTTAAAATGCAATATGCACTTACCAATTGCACTTAAATAGCCAATTTTTATGATGGTTACTCATTATAATACTAATTTAATATATTAAATGTATATTGTAACATCTTGTGTAGATACATTTTAGCAATAAATTATTCATTAATTTATACTAGTGGTACGTTTAAGTTCGTTTTTATATTCATATCTCTTCTAACGGCAAAATATCGAAAAGGAATATATATAAAAATAAGATGTTATTAGTTGATAGATTGTTATTAGTGGTTTTGTAGTCAATTCAACACAGACTGTGAGATAGTCTGAGAGAAAAATCTTAAGAACCGGTATTTATCATTTTGCATCATATACTTATACTTACAGATGTTTTCATGTCGGACGATTTATAAGAAATTCCTTATAAGCTATACGGCATAATATAACTTGTACCGAGGACTATAGCTTAAGTTTATAAAAAGAGATAACGCATCGGTTAATAAGCAACAAAAGCTAACAACCTAACCTATTTATTTAAGGGGAGAATTATGACAGGAAGTCACGTGACATGGGGTACGCAACGTGTGGTGCCTTTCACCCTTCAAATTAGTCTGAGTGCAACTGCACGTTACACCACTCGTATGCTGATAAAGGTTTGGTCAGGGTAATAACCTGTGACTCACTTGAAAATGTACCTGTATCGGAGTTAATAATATTACACAAAAATAGATTACTAATTGTTTTGCAAATATTCGTTACATTGAATTTGCACTTTCCAGTAGTACAAAATAGACACATTTTATTCGTGTCCAAGTACCTGTTTGCTTAAAATCACGGTTACGATTAGATTCTTTTGAAGTGACAACTAAATTATAGAAAAACTAAACTATGATTTGATTATTTATAGCAATGAGAAGATTAAGCTATTTTATTTATATAAAAGTAATTTAATTTTATCCTAAGACTTATTTTTATCTGGTGATTGAAAAATAAATAAAAGAAGAATATTATTTATACATATTTTCCTTATTTATAGTTCAACAAAACCTCTTCAATAAATAAAATTCTTCTATAATTAAATACAGATCTATTTTCTAAGAAAATTAATAGAAATTTACGTATAAATTTGCCAGAGAGACTTTTCGAAAGCTTTAATATTAATGTGTTTTATATCTTGCTTGTTCCAGGTTTTATATAAAGCAAAGGAACATGGAGACTGTTATCCAATATTTACTTCTTGGGTTAGCTTTGACTTCAGTGCAAATATCATATACAGAGAGCCGTTTAAATGAAAAACGCAGGGATAAAACGGACAGAAAATATCACGCTGCCCAAGCAAGGGACAATATATGTGAAATTACTAATAGAGAGTCAAAAGTCCATTGCTATTGTGAGAAAACTGAAGTAAGAACTGCTACAAGAGCAGATTGCTGGGTCTTCAACGGTGGTATAGACGAAAACGATGCAATATGGACTAGTTTCAACTCACAACCACATTTAGAAAAGCTAACATTCAATGTCAGATCAGACGGTGCACTTAAATTTGTTCCTTTACAAGTTATCCATCGAATGAAAAGACTCCAAAAATTATACATTCATTATGCTACCTTAACCAAAATTGAGAAGAGAACTTTTTCGAATATAACGACAGTAAGAGAGATAACACTAATGAATGACAAGATCACTGAACTGGACTTCTCGGCATTTACAGACCTACCTATATTAGTCAATTTAACGATAAAAGAGAATAGACTAACTGAGATCCAACGAGACGTATTTGTAAATTTGCCGAGTTTAAAGTACTTGGATTTGTCGTTCAATATCATTAGCCTAGCTCACGACGGCTGTTTTGAGCGCTTAACCTTTCTAAACGATCTAATATTAGAAGCGAATTCAATAACCGTACTGACTAGCGAGACTTTTAGAGGTCTGGGTAATTTGACGAGATTGGATCTAAGGTCGAACAAGTTGGCAATCATCGGGGACCTAACTTTCACTGAGCTGTGGAATCTAAACGAGCTGCTATTGGATAATAATGAATTGGAATATCTATCTGAAAGGGCGTTCGATGGCCTCGCTTTACTGCAGAAATTATCCATGACCGGTAATAAATTGAAGTCGATCAATGAGGGGCTCTTAGAAGGCGTTCGTGGTCTTGAATTATTGGATTTGAGGAACAATGAAATAGAATATTTTACGTATGAGACTGTCAAACCTATTCTTGAGAATTTGAAGATGAAAACGTCTGTATTATACTTGAGCGGTGAGTATCCTTTGTTCAATTTTGATGTAAGCTAGATAAATGTGTGTCTTTTGTATACGATTGTTATTCAAATGGCTATTGTTATTCTGTCGTTTTCATTACCAGCGAAATTTAGCACAGTTTGTATTGTCTTTCTAATTCTAAGTTATTGGATTTTGCTGATGGTTGGATAATCCTTACGTAGTTTTTTATTTTTAGTTTAACGTTTTACTGATTTATTGATTTCGATTCGCAATTGTTTCAAACTAATACATCTCAATAATTAATGAAATTGATTTAAAAAGTCAATTAACTACAATTCACTGGTTCACTTTAATTATTACGCATTTTCAATGCCACATAATAATGCACGTTAATTTTAAAACTGAATTTGATGGTTTGACACAATACCTAATACGGTGTATTTTATGATAGAAAAAGTCAACAATATAATTAAATAACTAAATTAAAACTGTATTTTCTATTTTTTTATCTTCTATTGAAACTATAAATAAGCAGGCGTGTATAGCACCTTCTGGGAAGGAAGAAAGGAGGGTGGATGAAACAAGCTGTGTGACCTATTAGACAAACGAACAGATGGAAGGATATGACGACTATATATAGATTCTTGTCCGTCTGAATAGCCTATAGAACACCGTTAATAAAAAGTTATTAAATAATTCACAAAAATATTGCGCATCGCTTCCAATATCAATAAAAATGTGAAAGAAAAAAGCTACTTATGCAGCGGGGCTATAAAAAACTAAAAATACAGCCTGGATTTCCACTAATGAATTTAATGGGCGGCATAAGTTCGGGCTCCGATCTGATTAATGCTACAACCTAGTAATCCAATAAGTTTCAATACCGGCTAATTGACTTTTAACTGCCTCATACAATTTATGCTTCGTTTCTGATATAAAAAATGTATGAATTTATCAATGTATTTAGTACTATTTAACAATGGGTAGTAAGTAAATAGTAGTAGTAGTAAGTAAAGTAAGTAATAATTTTTAAAGATTATGTGGCTCTGTCCTCGTACATACTTTGGATTGGTATTCTGAGGAAATTATTTCATCTTCTGAGAAACTAGTATTCTGTCATTCATAATAAATAATAACGTTTCTTTAAAACATGTAATTGGATATAATGTCTCTATTAAAATTGAAATAAGTATCATAATTATCATTAAAATTAAAATAACATGCATTCATCCAATGTTTATAAGTTTATTACTATAACAACGAAAAAGAAAAAGAAGCTAGCAAATGGAAAAGTGAAATATTTAACATAATGCGTCAACATTAGGAATATTAGTAACATATTACCTGTACAAGTTAAAAACTAATAATACGAGTATATCACATAAATCAAAATAAAGTTAAACACTTAAAATATATTAGCTATGATATTAGAATTTAGATAAACATAAAAAAGCTGTCAGTCGTAGGATTGCGCGTCGGAATTTAAATATTCGGCCACATGAGTTTACTGCTTTTTCTCCAGCCCAAAAGTGTCCAGCGTGCCTAAAGAAGTTTTCACTTCAAAAATTATATTAAAGACTGGATGGATGTTCAGCCCCATTTCCTTGAGCTCCCACGCTTATAACTTACGAAACGGTTCTCTAGAACATTTATTCTGCGTACAACAATGATCTGGAGGGAAATTACCGCCGCCGTTTTCCCTTTACGCCAACATGGGGATTTTTAAGAAGGGCGTTATAAAATTTCTTAGAGGTCGAGAATGCGTTTGTGACACCCCTGGTGTTGCAAACGGCCATAGGCGACGCTAACCGCTTTCCATCAGATGGGCCATCTGCCGGTTTTCCTGCTTCTGGCAATAAAAAAAATTAACAAGCTATATGTATATCAACCAATATATATATATATACCTTCTTTTTTCTTACAAAATAATTTTGTGGATATTTTATACATTTATTTTATTGGATATTTTAGTTAAATTGTGTCTCTAGATGATTAGTATAAAACATTTTCTACTGGTGTTGCAAATGGCTATAGGCGACGTTAACCGCTTTCAATCAGATGGGCCGTCTGATTGAAAAACATACACATAATATACAGTCCTAATATACCCGCTACTTTTAGGACTTGTAGGTAGATTATTGAGCATAGATGATCGTCGTCTATGAGTAAAGTGCCTAGAAGGCTGGCGAAAGGTTAATGATTCCAAGTTTTTGACTAAATCTTTGTCTTAGATTTTTTTTCAATTAAGTGTACCTATTTATGCTTATTACGTTTATCGAACACAGTTTATTAATACAGAACTCAAAAATTAAATAATTTCTAATACCCTCCATTCCTAAAATAAATGACATTAATACATCATTACATTCTAAATTAAGTTACAACATGTTATTTAGAAAATAAATGTTATTGTTACTCTTATGGGAATAAATAACTATATTTTGCAGAACAATGGCCTATTCCTACTGGGTGCGAACCCCCTGCACATTAAACACGAATAATGAGTGTAATAGGACAACACATAATAGCAGGGAAACTTAACAGCAATACACTTTTTGGTTGCTGCTTACATTAAGACTTCTTTGAATTTTATATAGACTGGTTTGCAACGTGTTGTCGCTATTTACCGAAAAGAATCGACAAGTAACTTCCAAGCAATATGCTTTATTAACATTTTTACTTTACAATTATATCCATTTTGGTATGAATGATCACAGTCAAAGTGTAGGTATGTATGGTCCTCATTAAAGGTTATTATATATAGACAGATATCATTTAGACGTGTGAGAGTCCAGTTAAAAAACATAATGAAGTTTCCAAAAGATTTTTATTTCTATTTAACTGAATAATTGAGAAGAGAGAATTTTGGAAATCGTGTTAAATGTGTCCATGCATCATCTTGGATCCTAGAATTCTAAAAATATCAAGCCGGTAGAATTTAAAAATACTATACAAGGAACTGTGTTTTGTTTTGAATAGGCCAATACATCAGACGAATAAAGGTATAGACAGTGTTTACGTATACAAAAGTATAATAGTAATGTATCTATCCATTGGAAATTATTCCACCTTATGCGTACTAATTTGACTATTTAATACTAAGTCCTCGTAACGCACTGTGACGTGATTGGCTTCTTTTCCTTTTGTCTGAGAGCTCGAGGCTCGGTTTACCTATTTTATTTGCTTGACGCTATGATTAGAATATATCGATAGTACCGCGATGTACTATTGACCATACAGAAAATACTGTCTATATTTTATTATACTATCTATACCATTATTCAATATGTATAATGTGTATGTGTATAATATTCAATTCAAATACTATCTGATCAATTTATAATACATAAATACATAACTTCACGCCAGGTCCCTTGCGGGGTAGGCACGAACAACAGAGCGCCATACAGGTTTATTCTTACACACCTCACTTGCTTCTTTGACATTCATAGTTCTTGTCATGCACGCTCGTCTGTTCTTAAGGCTCCTGACATCACCTATCAATTTATAAGTTTCAAATAAATAAATTATTCGTCTGAGTTATTAGTCAGTACATTTCAAACGGACACAATTTATTTGAAAGTATTAGTAGTCTATAATAAAGAATTCAAAGTGACTATTTGCTGCTTAAAATTTTAGTGACACTCCAAAAGACTTGTCCACTATTCAGGCCTATACTGTGACCGCCCTTCGTGCGTTAAACACGATTAATAACAGTAACAGCTTCCCTTATCGAGTCAACAATGGCATAATAAGTTTAGTCACAATGTTCAGGATAACGTTTAGGGCCCAAAGGGATTCGAATGAGCGTTCTCTTTCGGATATCACCCTTCATAATATAATGCGAGTCCTGTTTTCATACTCATACCTATCAATATTGTTTGTGTGAAAATATTTTATCAAAACACTGTAAATTTACATTGGCCGCGATATTATATTGCTAAGAGTTGCGGGACTCGAATTAAAATGCCGTTAGAATTATTATAGAGCTTATTAGAACTATACAAACGTGTATAACACAGGTACAAATATAACCAAACACAACAATTACAAACATAATGCAGAAGGTCGTAATTCAATAAAACGCGCAAAGTCCGTCCCTATGCCTACGTCACACCTTGATCATAGTTGTCGTTGAACTGCCCCCGCTCTCTCCATCGGGCCCTGTTTTATACTGCACAAATGCAAATAAATATAAATAAAATTCTTTAAACCTATGTCTTTACGCCAGACTATAATATGTCTTTGTGCCAAATTACATTCAGATCAGTTCAGACGTTCTTGCGTGACTGAGTAACAAACATACATCCAAACTTTCTCATTTATAATAATAATATAGTTTTTTTTTGTTTGTTCGCTTATTAAGGTTATATTGAATTGAAGCAGTAAACGGCGTGCGGTATAAAAAAGGGAGAGAAACCCTTACATAATTAATAGTTCATCACCCTTGACGGTTTTAATAAAAGTTGTATAAACATGGGGCTTAAAAATTAAAAAGTTTTCTGTTTGACACGTGACTTCTTGTATTGTCTTTATTATGGATTTATACAATACTCGCTGACCCGTGCCAAGTTTGCTGGGCACTCAGGAATAATGTAGCAGCTCTCTACCGGTGAAATAATTCAAAATCAGTTTAATAGTCCAAGAGATTACTTCCTACAAACAAACTCACACACTATGCCTCTTTACAATATTAGTATAAACTTGTTGTGTCAGCGATTTCGCTAAGTAGAACTAATATTTATATCTTTAGATACCTGTAATATTACGAAATTACAAAGATAATATTATAAAAATTAAGTTGAAAGTAACTTATATATATATATATAGACATTAAATATCGAATCAATATCAAACACTTCACAAATAGACCAGTGCTAATCCCTGTGAAAATGGTAAAAAAAAAGAAAAATATAATTGTAGGATGTAACCCATTGGAAATGGTAGAGAATATAACAAAAATGATAGGGAAAATATATTACGGGCGACCACAATGCTGCTCTTTGAAGGTGTGCGGCAAAAACCTTTTGAAACAGATTCATTCATCAAACTTTGTTTAATGAACTTGTGTTACCAAAACTGTTTGATTAAGGTTAAACTTAGAACAAAACTGAAACCAGTTTTCCAGATGGTAGGGAATTTTCCAGTCTGGATTGTTACCACCACTGCTCTCGTATATGCCGCCATAACAACTTTGAGTTGCGTTCCAGCATCAATGGCTAGGTTTCAGTTTCTTCTTCAAAACCGGCAGCACCTTTAGTATTGTTAATGTCCATAGGCAACGGCAACCACTTTCCATCATATATAGGCCGTTAGCTTGCCTGTAGTGCTGCAGCAATATAAAAAACGAAAAGTTTCTATGTACTTATGCTGTAACCGTTTCGACATTTTTACCGGTTTCCAAGCCTTGCAGTCGAAGCGTTGCCGCTAAGCCCAAGGTCGTGATTGGGCCGTTATTGCAATTTAATTTCACTTAAAACTAAACTATTAGCTAAAACAGGTAAAATACTCCACAAGATTAGGAATCTTTAAAGGGCGTAAAGACAATGTCAACCATATCCGCTCCATCCCTCCCTACTCCCCGATTAAAATGGAAATTCTTCCAAAAATTTCACCCGAACAAACTCTGTCGGTTACAAGTTTCATGTTTATTGTTTTAAAGTTAGCGAGTCCTTTATAACCCGCGTTTAAACTGTGAATCTACCGTTTTTTTCTATTGTTCCGGAGTTGGCAAACAGAAAGACTTCTCAATTAATGAAAAGTGGCTGCTGTTGCCTATTTTTATGATAAACTAGCTGTGCCCGTGATTTTGTCCGCGTGAATTATTTTTCGCGAAACACTAAAGAAAATAGCCTAAGTTACTCCTTACAACATTAGCTATCTGCCGGTGAAATCCCCATAAATATCGGTCCAGCAGTTTCAGAGATTAGCCGGAACAAACAAACAGACATGTTGTGTATATCTATTATGTGTATTCAAAGCTTGTGAATTGATCTTCGTTACAAAGAAAGAAGGAAAGCCATTTATAGATATAGTCATATCTATAAATGGCTTTCTATTTTAATTTTGTCCATGATAATTATTTATTTCCACAATTTACGTAATTAGCTTTGCAGAAAAGTTATCAATATTAAAAAGTTTCTCAAGTTCTAACTATATAATAATAGAAGCGACAATTCGGGACGTTTCTATTTTAAGATATCAAACAGTATTTCTAATAAAGGTTTCTCTTTTTCAACAGGTAACAAGTTAGTTTGCGACTGCAGGCTCACCTGGATTCAAGTACTCAAAAACGAAACCAAAAGTGAACCACTCAGGACGGCGTTAGATGAAATCACCTGCATTCCAAACAACCCTGACCAATACATCAATGCACATAGTGTCGTAACAAAGAAAGTAGAACAAGTTTATGAGATAGAAACAACGGGTGAAGTTCTTCAACAAAATCCAAATGGCGATTTGTACGATGATCTACCACAGTACAAGGTCGAGCCTACTGTTGAACCGGTAGAGCTGAATCAGATCACTCTTGCAGATATGCCTCGCGACTCATTACCGTGTCCAAGTGAACTAGTTCAAAAGGGAGAGGACTCACTAATGCTGTCTTCGAAAGATGAAAGCTATTGGCTCTCAGGGTCGAGTATGAAGAGTTTGATCGATTTATTTTTATTGACACTTACTTTAGCAATAGCCGTTTAAATAATCGAAAGATGTCTTACTTTGTCAGTATGTATTCATTCAATTTATTAACTGTATTAGTGATAAAAATCTTCATGTTGGCGGCGTAAATTTAAGAGCCCACCCTAGCTACTGTATTACAATAACATAAATTCACATTGATACCAAACATTTAAAGACAACACTATAATATACTTCTATGTGCCATGAAAAGAAATGGTACTTCTTTTTAAACAAATCTTTTCTAATGAACGGTTTCAAGGTAATATATGTTTATTAATTGTCGTGAAAAACATGGCATTACGTTAAATTACGAAACATACAAGAAAGTTAAGTTTTTAAAAATATATTGAGAATAATTTGAACATTTTATACAATATAACGTAATAAAGAACTGCTTTTTATATATAAGTTGTTTTGTAATCTTTAATTATCAAATCTCAGATGAATGAAAGTATATACGGAATCTACGTAAACAAAAGCGTCAAATGAAGTGAAGCAATTTTTTTAAACTTGTATGCGTAAACTCATATAGTAGGTGTCGTCTGTGTGGGTAATAGTAATGTGTCCACTGGACATTATTCAACGAGTGTCCGTACTAAGTTCTCGTAAGGAACTGCGGAGCGAACGGATTTCTATTTTACCCGTAAAATCAGTTTCCTTCAGCCAACTTCACTCCGAGCTCGGGGCTCGTTCTACCTGATTTGTTCGTTTAAGGACCAAATACTATGTAAAAATATTTCAAAAAGTTGTGGACATAATCATAAAGGATACGGTGCTTAGCCGTGATAGCTTAGTGTATAAAGAATTCTCGTCCCATACTCATAATAGGAGCCCATAAACGTCTCACTGCTGGGCTCGGGCCTCCTTTCCTCCTCCTATTATGGGGGATCGGACAGTATACCCGCTACGCTTGTCCAAGGCGGCTTGGCAGGTTTCACACATCGTTTATCTCGATGTACATGTTTCATTACGATATTTTCCTCCACCGTTAGCACGTAGTAATTTGTATCAATATGCACATTAGGTCACAAAAATTGCATAAGTGGTGCAAGCTTTCCAGTCAGAATTCGAACCCACGCCTTTTGAGTATGGGACGAGTGTCCTAGCCATTAAGCTACCTTGACTTCAACGGCGTTCCGTTCTCAAAAGATGCAAATTCGATTCCTAGGCGGAAAAGCAAGGCCTTCTTACCTTGAGGGTCACTACTTAGTTTTCTGAGGTAATGTGAACGAAAAAGTCGCGATGAAACCCACACATCGAGATAACCGATGTGTCAAACACGTCAAGCCGGCTTAGATTGCGCGGCAGGTATACTGTCAATTTCCCTAAAAAAATATTATTTCCCAGACCAGCAATAGGACGTTTTTGGGCTGCTACGTACAAGATACGTATATTCGTCAGCCAATTCTGCTCCACAAATCCTGGTCCATCTCTTGCCTCATTCAGCCCCTACTGGCGACCTTGCGCAGGGCTGCAATCTTTCTGAAAATCAAGAAAATTTTAAGTTCATTTTTAGACTGTAAGACCGAAGACTGGATTAGATATGTAATTAAATTATTCTGTTGTATTAATAGGTTTTATAGAATTAGTACCTAAAGAAAGGTTTGATACTGTAAGTAATGTCTAACTTTATTATTATCTGAATTATTTTTCATATACATACCTAATCTAGCTTGTGATTATTCAGCTATGTAAATAAATAGATAAGCAAGAGAAAGTTTTAAGATTTTACCAGCAACTAATTATAAGTTTTTGTCATATTATTAACTGATAAATTTAACAGATGAAAAGCTTACATTCAGATATTTTACAAAAATTAAAAATTTCATATTAACATAAAATAAAATACCACATCATAGGTGATCATAGATTTAGTTTATTCTACTTAATAAAAACAATATTTTAATTATTTAGTCGCTATAAACAATACTAGAAGTCGTAGAAGGTGAAACTAAAATATTAAAAAGAAAATCGTTTACTTAGATATATCTTTACTCCCTTATTCATAATCATTATACGAGGTTTATAGACTCGATAAAAAGAGTTAAATGTGTTTTCCATCAATTACAGTCAAAAACGTTAAGAAAGTCTTATAAATAATTGTATATTTATAAGACTTTCTTAACGTTTTTGACGAGCCTATGTGCCTTTTGTAATTATTATGAATAAGGGAGTTACACTGATTGCTAATACTTGATTTTATGAATAAATAAATTTCAGCCTTCATTTGTGATCCATTTCAATAATTTATAAACTTTTGCTTCATTAACATTTAAGATCATTCATTTTGTAAAGTAAGATATAAATTTTGTAAATAACTTTTGGATATTAAATTGTAAGAATTAATAAAACATGTGAAGAAGTACTTTGTTTATATTATTTGAAAAAATGATCTACCTACGTATATTATCAATACATTTATGTACATACTAACAGCTTAACTACCTGTACGTGTACGCAAAGCTACGAATTTTCACCTCTCACGATCCAGGCATATTCAATTTGTTTTGGCTACTTGATACAAATAAGATACTACCTTTGCAAATTAGGCTTTAATAAACAGAAAACGATACATGAAAAGAAATGATAAATAAGTATACTTCAATAATAACATTGTCAAAACCATAGAGACACCACACTTTTAAATGGTCTACGAGCCCGTGAAAGGCTACCTGTGTGTATTTGACCAGACCTGAGTTTTTGTACATTGAGGCCACTATACCTACCATGCATGAGGTGGGGACTCGCTAAGCTCAAGGTGGTGGACGTGACGAGCGCTCAGGCAGGACAGGTATCGATTTTTGACGAATCTTAAATCCATTTGACCAAGTCTGCCGTTTTGAAATATGAAAATATATGATTATTATTATCTGAAAATAAGAATGGCAGACCATTATCGCGCGGTTTACTTTGTAGAAGACATTTTTGAAAATGCAAAAAAATAATTGAAAGTAATTGACCAGGTCTGCCATTGATATATTTTATTTATTATAGTCTTAAAAACTTATATTGATCACGGCAGACCTCTACACTGCGTACACAGATCAATAAATAATAAAATCTTAGCTAGTACCCGGTCAGATGTATGTGTTTTCCGTGCTCTGTTTTACATGAATATCATTTACTTGCGATTTATTTTATCACTGTATTTACAGAAATCTAATGATGTAGATGATGTAAGGTTCCAAATATTCGTAACTGGCAAGATAGCTAGCCACATAATTATTGCTAATGTAAATTAGGCTTTAGTACGACTGTTAAACTTCTTTTGTTTTATAGCCAAATGACAAAAAATACGAGTTTATCACCACATTCACAGATACTTTTCATGTGCCCAACACATACTTTTAAATTATCGCCAGTAAAGCCAATATTAGACGGATCTATTCTCTCTTTCAATTTGAATCAACCAAATTGATCCATATAAACTTAAACTTAATTCTATTAAGGTCGTTGAATGTAGTCCTTCTTCTTATGTTTTTATTACGGCAATTTTCAACTCAACTGATTCAATGTGATTGATTTGTCCAATATCAGCATAACACCGCGTTTGTTCTTATGGTCGAATATTCCATCAATAATTAATTTGTACATCATTTATTGATATTAGGTATCTACTTTGACAGGTGCCTGTTCAGAATGGTGCCTTCGTCTTCTTTTTACTTCACTACTACTATACTTCATTGAGCCGCTTCGCTCTTGTACGCAACGGTTCTCTAACTCTAGAACGTTTCTCTTGCGCACCGTGGGGATTTGAAATGAGCTCCCAGCCGTGGTTTTCTTACAGTACTACTACAATATGGTTTTTTTTAAAGGTGTCATAAATGTTTCCGAGGCCCTCAGCGCGTTGGTGACGTCTCTGGTGTTACAAACGCCTATAGGTGACGATAACCACTTTCCATCAGGTCACCTGCCTGTTTGTTGTACTCCTGCTATAAAAGCGTTGCATTCATCATCACTATTGTCATCAGTTTTTCTTGTACCCTGACCCTTCCATGGTCTTTGGGATAAGTGCAATAGATAATCATTTGTTCCTCACATAGATGCATTCTATTGTCATTATTGACTTCAGCCAGTCTGTAATTAAACCAAATTGGCCATAAAACGATGTGGTAGCTAACTTGCTCCTCCACAAACTAGGTGATTCTGCAAGTTAGTTAATGACGCAGGAATTGTAATAGAGTTTTAGTTACCTTTGGGAGAGTTGTCAGCGAAGTTGCTTTATGCTGAGATAAATTGCACCCATGTGTACGTTAAGGGGATAATGCATGCGTTACTCTCTGAATGTTAATTAATTAGTTAGTAAAAGTACTAGAATAATTTATAAACGATACGCAACGATGATTTAATAAAATCTAAATTTAAAAGTTCATAAATAAATATAATGTAGATGGACTCGACATATGACAAGCAAAAGCGCTATTGAATGGTCAAATATGGTAACGGAGTGGATAACACGAGATGGGAGAGGGAGGTAGTACAAAAGACAGGATGAAGATATTAAGGAAGTTGCAATTCCTTTATGGCAAAGACTAGAGAGGAACAGAGATACATGAACAAAGCTGAAAGAGGCCTACGTATCATAAAGAGAAGCTAATCTTTAAAAAACTTAAAATTACAAAACTTAGTTGTAAAGGTTTAATATTAGTAATAAAAGCTCTTTTGATTTTGATTTCAAACCTAAAAGTTCCTATCGAAAAATACATATTGAACGTTTAATAGTAAAAAGAGAGATAGATGTAATACAAATTAATATAAATAGATAAAGTAGTTATAAACTAGAAATACAACGATAGAAATTTAAAAAGTATGTAAGAAAAGGGGCACCCACTTTCAGGCAATCCTGTTACAAGGGCTGTCGGCTGCGTCTGGCGCGACGCTGTTAAACAACCAACGAATGCCTATTATGTCCCTGCTCCATCTGGGATAATGTGTTAAGCGCTAAAAATAAGGGGACTATATTTCTTGTCACCAAAACTTATATTTGTCATCAAGTTGTATCACCTAATAAATAGATCTATCGCCACGAAATATTATTGTTCTCAAATAAAAAAAAGTGTTCCCAGGTATCAATTATCAAATTAATGTTAATATATGTGTAAAATAAGAGATGGATTACCAATAAAACTGTAGTGCATTAGATTAATATAAACTTCGTTCTTATAATAATAGTTTTATTACTTAAATAATAGCTTTGTGCGCAGAATGATAGATCTGTCACCAAATAAATTGATTATCGATCCCTGACTGCAACTCCTTTTTATTTGTTATTTTGTCACCAATACAGTAGTTACATTTTATTTCGTTCAGTTATTAAAATAATAGTTTTCGTTGCCAATTTAATACATCAATTTATAATTTTAATGAAAATAGGTTCAAAGAGGCGGAGACAAATTGGAGCGCTTTCCGTCCTCAACGATGGGTCGTAGGTAACTAGGCACAAATCACGATCAAGCAAAGGGTTGGGTTTACATATATATCCCCGGATGATTTCCTGGATGATTTTAATGGTTAATGTGTTTAGGAATATATTTAAGACTTATTTATAACAACTGAAATAGGTTTTGGGTGGAAAAAATACATATTCAACTAATTATCGAAGTTTAAAATTCACGACAATGATCTGGTAATTTTGACAATAATAAATGTGTATTAACTATAAAGTTAATACACATTTATTATTGTCAAAATTACCTTTTACCTCTATTAATTATACTCACATATGGTATGACACTACTAAAACTGTTTTTAAACGTCAAATAATCACTTAAACTGATTTTAAGTCTAAAAATATATATTTTATCTTTTAATTCTACTTCTGTGGCGACTGATGCCGCCGAGACGTTTTTTTGTGCACCGGAGAGTGTACATTTTGAAGAGGACGGGATTTATTTAAATAGGAGACTGTATGTATCCGTAAATTTAAATATGTGGAGTTTTAAACAGTCGGTTAGGTTAGAAGCGTGAGCGAAGCGAGAGTGCCGCGGAAGCGGCCGGCGAGTGCCAGAACCGACTGTAACCATTCACTATTTATCTTAAGCGAAATATTAGTGAAAAACAGAAGTGAGGTTAGATTGACAAAAACATTAATAACTCAGGAACTATACATTTCCGCCACATAGGAGTTGCAGAAGGGGTAAGTCCCCCCCCTTCCCCCCTCATTAGTTATGATTACGGGGACATATAAGTAAATCACACCCCAAGTAAAAATGTGCTTATCGGCCAGAAAAGAAAAAGGGGCCCTTCAAAAGCCAAACCAGCGCTGATTATTCAGTGATTATTATTTTTAACAATAAATATTGGTTATTTTGACTTTAGTTAAGTGTTTCATTTACTGCTAAATTTTTTATTTAAATGTATAAATAATACTACTTGTGGAAATTAAGATCCTTGGGGGAGGTATATGTCCAGTTAAGTAGTAACTCTTTTGGTTGAAACGCTGATGACGAAAACCCTATTTTTTTTGGAATTTTAATAAATTTTCTATTGACATAATATATGATTTATTGGTGATCCCTTTAAATTAGTTTGCTTAAATACTTATTAGGTAAAACCTATTATAATACATACAAAAACATTTATTTGGTATTTGACCCTATATCTCCATGATTTTAGGTGATTTATTGTGGAATTGAGTTTATATTGTTTGGTGACTACATTTTGGTGACAAATCTACTATTTTGCGGGCAAACCCTATTATTTAAGAAACACAAAACTAATTAAATTGGCGATAGCTTAAATGATACCCTAAAAATAACACCGTTAATGATTAACCACATTAGTGTATAAACATACGTTATCTGTCAATATCTAACGTTATTAAAATGCAAATAATGCATTAAGCCCCTCGCTAAATCTCCATAAAACGACCAACAACTGTAACATTATTCCATATGGAGTTGTAGCAACATGCATTGCGCTTAACATATGCGCCGCGTCATGCGTCTGAGTCCATTGTAGAGTATTTTCATAATTAGCATTCGTCAGTCGCGTACAGCGTCACACCGGACGCAGCCTACGACGTCTGTCATCATCATCCGAGCGTTAAATCCCGGTTGCGTTCGGAGCGTTCACTCCGACGCCCAGGGTCCGCTAAAGTTCTAACAAAACTAACCATAAATGATGTGGCGAGTTATGGTTTTAAATATAGCGGCTGCCGCCCGACCTACACAACCCATATAGGGAAACCAGGAATGGATAGTGGTATGTGGGAAGGAGTAAAGTTGGAGGATACTAGGATGAGGAGAAGGGGGGACACCACTGTCACGGAGCAAAGGGAGAGTAACAGCGGCCGCGTGGAGAACCTCGGGCTCGCGTACTCGTGTGCACTATAAAATACCGGACAGGCATCTTACAGGCGGCACCCTCTGAGGGTAGCCCACGACGTCTGTAACACCGCCTTATGACTTGTGTAGTATCTTGCTACGTTTTTTTTACTTTGCTACTTAAGCCACCCATTTAAAACTTCAACTAAGTAGTTGGTTCAAATATTGCTATGATTTTTTAAGATTTGAAATAATGATATTCCACACGAAAATATGTGTACATTGGAACAAAGAAAAATTATTGTAGACTTAATTCGGTGCCTTAAAAATTTCCCAAGAAAATGAACGCGAGTATTTCACTTCGCACGAGGCACCTAATAGCTCTTACTATTGGTCTCTGGTAGCTTTAAATGACTTTCGATCGAAATGTAACACATCTCCGTTATTTATGGTAAACGTTCTCTTAGTTGGAATAATAAATTTTTGAATGCTAGCGTAAATTTTATATGAGTTCCGACTTATACCGTACGATAGGTATATGATTTGGCAATATATTACAATAAATTTACATATTAGAAATTCTATATTGTATAAAGCATTGTGTGCAAAATACGATTATTAGGGAAATAAAATCCTTTTTTATTTCTCATATTCTAAAAATACGTTTAAAGTTGTCTGAACACAGGTATGAAAACAATGCATTTCAGCTCTGACAAATGATTTTTCCTGCTGCCAAAAAATTAAAAAAACTATTCGAACCATAGATAATGCTTGCGACTCATGTCCTAACTTTTTTTTCAGCTACTGTTAAATTGTGGCATAAATTGTAATAAAAAATAACAAAAAATTTGTAACATCATCTTATACTTATAAATTACTTTTCAATTAATTGTTATTTAATTTACATAAATTTCAGCTAAATATGTATTGTCATCAGTGATAAAAAAATACTGGCTGATAGAATGCCTCGGAAAAATAAATTTACTTCACATTTCGTATATGTCGTATTAAATGAATATTTCAGATTTAAATATGGATTTAACGCCTGATTTCACTACCAAACCAAACTCGCATGCCTAAATAGATCACTTTCACCTCTTGTGTAGATAATAATCCACTATTTATTTTTCACATCAAAATAAGTGAGTTGCGATAGTATAAGATGTACGTGATTCCCATTTCGGCGGATGTTAATGTCTTCTCTCTTGATGGGTTCCATTTACCGTTATTGTACGTTCTTTTGGGGATAACTCCCCATCACTGGGAAAAAAATGACCCCCAAAATAACTTTGTCACTTCCTTATTTGAGTAACATATGAAGCGATGAACGTACGAATTGCTTCGTTTGAAATGAATTTAAATATGGTACTTTTAAGAGCGACGACTGCGGATGCTACTATTAAATCACATAGGTACATGTCTACTATCGCATACATTTCGGGTAGTGTTCCTTAGGTTTGCACGGGCTGGTTCTCCCATCCCCATCTTACCATCGGACAACTTGACGTACCGGTTTCCGCCACCATCTTACATAGTGGAAACAGCACCAGTTAGAACCAAGCACTTCGCTAAACTTGTCTGGTGAGCACGGCCGAAAAGTGAAATAATTTGCCGGAAAATATTTGCTAACAAATACAATATTGAAGTCTTCAAGTCACAATTTCGATGCAGTTTTCACTGATCGATAGCGAATTTTTGGACTTAAAATCTGCGTTGCTTTATATCCCGGGAATCCTGAGAGAATTTTCTTGGAAGCGGCTTAAACCTAGCCAAGGTTGAAATAAAATTCTGATTTCGGTCCGATATTTACAGTGATCGACAGTGATCAATAGCAAATTCTCTATCATAAAATACTTGATCTTTGTTACCCGTCCACCGGAGATAAAGTCGCGGGCGAATCCGAATTCTTGATATATTTTTCTTTTTCTGTTTATCCTTTTTTCTTTATTTTTTTTATCTTTCTATCCAAGTCTTTCGACTACAAATCGTTGAATATAAAAGTCTCGTGTGGGAACGAGATACCTAAGTAAGATTGAATGTATCAGTTAAGAGCCAAATTTTTATCAATTTAAGAGGTGAATTATAATCGAGTTAAAAGGGTATTCTAGAAGAAAAAGTTTCGTATTGTTTGCGTTACTTTTTAACCGACTTCGAAAAAAGGAGGAGGTTCTCAATTCGTCGGGATCTTTTTTCTTTTTTTTTTTGCTTTTTTTATGTATATTCGCCGATAACTCCGTGATTTATGATCCGATTTATTATTATTATATATATCAATATATAGTCAGTGCAAAGTAAAACATAAAAATTACTATATTTTGAAAATTACTAAGCACCGACTTTAAGATGTTTTAGATAACATATATTAATAATAATAGCTTTAGAAATAAGTTATTTTATACATTTTAGTTTTTTCGTTTTTGAAGTCGGTTTTTTTAAACGAAGTTTTTAAATTTTATAGCTTAGAGAATTATAGAACTTGAGAAAGGTACATACATTTCTTATTTAAAATTTCGGTCTTGGATACGCGTAGTAGTAGCGTCCATTCTTCTAAAATAGTGATATCTAACCCAATAGTGAGAAAGTAGGAGACAATTGCAATTTTCGAATGTATGAAATATGCAAATTAGTAGGAAAGACAACTAATGAAAAATTGTTACCAACTAATGATTTTTGACTTTAGTATGCACATTTATCAACACATAGCAAGGTTAATATAATTATATGAGGTTTGTGAATCGCCTTTTTTTTACCGACTGCATAAAAGGAGGAGGTTCTCAATTCGTCGGAATCTTTTTTTTTGTATGTTCACCGATTTTTCTGAGATTTATTATCAGATTTACGTGATTCTTTTTTGTTCGACGCGGAATAGCTGCCATTTGGTCCCCTAAAAATTTGACATAGTTTGGCGCAGTAATTTTCATTTTATGAATATTTATTATGAAAAAAAATTCCACTCCATTCCATATGTACACCGATTACTCTGAGATTTATGATCCGATTTACGTGATTCTTTTTTGTTCGACGCGGAATAGCTGCCATTTAGATACCTAAACATTTAACAGAGTTTGGCTTATTAGTTTTAATTTTATGAACAATTGTTATGAAAAAAATTTCATTCCGTTCCATATGTACACCGATTGCTTTGAGATTTATGATCCGATTTACGTGATTCTTCTTTAGTTTGATGCGCAATAGCAATTTGATCACCTAAAAAATTAACATAGCTTGGCCCAGTAGTATTCATTTTACGAACTTTTTTTGTTCCCGTTTCTTGGTACCAATATTTTTTAAGGCGCGCGACACCTTTCGCAGGCGTAACCAAGCTAGACACTAAAAGTAACAAATAAAAAAAAACTTCGTTTAAAAAAACCGACATCAAAAACTAAAAAGTATAAAATAACTTATTTCTAAAGCTATTATCAATTATAATATCTTATTTTTAATATATATTATCTAAAACATCTTGAAGTCGGTGCAAAGTAAAACATAAAAATATGTCTCAAAGGAATTTTATGTCCATTTTTTTGAAACACATTTCAGCTGTCAAAACTTTATGAAAATCAGTTAATCCGTAACGCCACCAAATGAAGCAAACAAACTAGCAAATATACACATAAATAATGACTAAGAGCCCTATTCAGTGTTGAATCATTTAGATAATTATTAAGTATTGTTACGAGTTACGGGACTCGAATTAAAATGCCGTTGGAATTACTATAGATTTTTTAGAACTATACGAACACGTATAACACAGGTACAAATATAACTGGACACAACTAGTACAAACGTAATACACGATTCAATAACACGCGCAAAGTCCGTTACTATATAGCTTATGGAATGGACACACGTCTTGTATCGCTTGTGCCTCTCGCTAGACTGCCTCATCTCTCAGTTGGGGCATTGTTTTATACTGCACCAATAAAATATGTCTCGATACAATACTGGACCGCTTAACAATTATTTCCAAGAATCACACCTGGCTAATACTTACCATAAAGGATTACAATACACATAGGATTTTCTCATTACAAATTTTAAACACGAAGTAAACAAAAGAAGTCCGAATGCCGAAAAGGTAAATAAACTGTAGGTGTGCATTCACTTTTGTCAGCGTGTAACAGTTTAATAAATTCTCAATAAAATTATAAATAACAAATACATACCACTTTTAATAAATCATTCTGAAATCTAAATATACGACCAAAAGCAACTCTAATTTAGTCGCTTAATAATACAATACTAACTGCAATGAAAAGGCAATTACAATACGTCCAATGGGCTATAAATAATTGAAATACTGTACCTAAAAACGTTAGAATTGCAAAGCAATTAAAACTGGATTGAACGGCAAATTATTATAGACAGGGCAATTAATATTGAAAATTCGCTGGTTATTTCTTAACGTGAGGCTTAGTACTAAGCGAAAGCGTTAGCGGGTAACGAGCCAATAAATAAATAATACTTTCTAAAATAACTTAACCTTCTACAACAGAACCAACACAAATTTGTTGCCGAACTATCGCACATGGTTAATTGGGAAGCACCACAAATTTGTTGTCAAATACAGATAATTAAAACGAACGGTGAACTGATGCCTTCCTCCTCTAACTACATATAATTTGTATTAGAATAAAAAAGACGATATAATTCTTTTGGTTTTTGGCGCGGCAATTTTGATACGAGCTTTTGGAAAAAAACATTTTTGCTCCCGTTTGAGAGTTCATCAAATTTAGAAACATATCGAAAGAATACATATGAGATTTTTCTAATTATATCAACCACTCTACCTCGCTTACTATTCGGAAGGAGAAGCCTTACTACCTATTGGCAAGAAGCGGATAGTAAGGTAAGAAAGCCCTACTATCCGCTTCTTGCCCCACTATCCGCTCCTCGCCCCACATTTCGCTTCTGGCTCCACTAACCAGCACTCGAACCAATACTCGTTCATCCACTGTACACTTTACCAAACCTCATGTTTACATCCAGTCCTGAACTACCAATTTCAGATTGCGAATAAAGGAGTCCTGGTTAATGCAATCTTTGTATCAAAAAATAAAACTGAAATCTGTGTTTTCAAAATAAAACCAATTTAAGTGCCAAATCAATTTATACGATACCTCTACTTGTTTAGAACTTTTGAGTGCCAGTCTTCTGAAAGTTTGTCTGGAATGGGTTCCGGAATTGCTCACCGGATTTCAAGAATAATTTTATGGATTGAGACAGGAATCTTCGTGCATTTCTTATTTCTATAATCTTGGATACAGAACATAGATAGTCCAAGTTCCGTACGAGAGCTGTCGCGGACACAGGAATAATTATTGGGAAACTAAATTAAATACTGTAAAGTTCACTTACGAAATTTACCAGGAATTGAATAGCAAAAGCTTAGCACACTTGATCATAATTATTTTTATATTGAAACTTTCTATACGTAATTAAAATAAAATATTTTGTTTAAAATTTTAGAAAAACGTACACCAATTTTTTTTTCTACAACAAAACCGACTTCAAACTCAAAAGCAAAAATAAATATCTAATCGAATTTGTTCTACAACATCTTGAAGTCAGTACTAAGTAAAACATAAAAAAACAACAACACATGTGAAAAATATTTTTTTTTTATTTTTTTACTTTGCACTGACTTGAAGATGCTGTAAAAAATATTTTTTTTTTGTTAGAAATTCAAATTTATATTTACAATACATAGGTAGGTATAGGTAATAATATTTATTTTTTGCAATTTAGTATAAGGTCGGTCGTGTTTTGTATTTTTTTTAATTTTGGTTGCGCAAATACCTGAATAGCTTTAGAAATAATATATTAAGTGCCTGTATAAATTATAGTACTGGCAAGCGTATACAAGGTTGCTATTTGACTCTTCGATGTATATGGTCGTCAACAAGGGGTGCTCTCGATTTTCCTGGGACCCATTCATCAGATCCTGACTTATTAACTATGGAAACATCTCGGGAGTAAAGATAATCAAATAATAAAAAAGTCGGACAACAATTGACGAAGAAATCGCGTAACATGCATACAAAAACTTAAGCGCCTGTAGAAATTGTAATACTGGCAGACGTATTAATACATACCTTTTTTTCTAAGAATGAAGGCAATCAGCATTTTCCAAAATATAGTTTACTCTCGATTTACCAAAATCCACTCAACAGATCCTGTCTTGATAAATAAACATGCACACCAACTTCGGGAGTGTAGACTTACAAATAAAGAAAAATATCGCAAAATAATTTAAGAAGATATCGTGCAACGAAGAAGTCAGTAAACAAATTTCGAGGGTTTCTCTCGATTTCTCTAGGAGACACTTATCAGATCTTGATATGGTGACAATGCGACCAATTCCGGAGTATAGCCTTGCGATTAAAATAAATATTTTGTAAGAACTTGCAAAATAAATATACAGAAGAATCTCCTCCTTTTTGAAGTCCGTTAATGAAGAACACTTCCGCATCATATAGTTACGAGTTGCAGGAATAGATTTAAAATGCCGATGGAATTATTATAGAGTTTATTAGAACTATACAAACACGTATAATACAGGTACAAATATAACTGAACACAACCAGTCCAAACGTAATGCACGATTCAATAACACGCGTAAGGTCCGTCACTAAATAGATTACCGAATGCACACAAGTCTTGCTCCTCTCGTGGTTATCGCTTGACTGCCTCATCTCTCAATTGGGGCATTGCTTTATACTGTACAAATACAATATGTCAGCTCGGCTGCGTGGACTGAATTTCCTAGAATCACACCTGGCTAATGATTACCATAAAAGATTACAATACACAATGGGTTGTTATTCTAATCACAAATTCTAAACAAAAGAAGTACTCCATTGAAATGTTACAAGAGCTTTTCGTTTGTTAGAGGACGCAATTTTATATTTGGGACATGTGTGGGGGGTCAATAGAAGCTTAACCTCAAGTTTGTGGGGTCGCCACCCCCGGCCGCCATCTTGGAAAAAGTGGCGAAAACACTTTTTTCGCGATATCTCGGAAACTATGCGTCTTACAACAAATTTGTAAAGTCATAATTTGTAACCAATTGTTTTTCCTACAAATATGTTTCTATAACTTTTTGCCCTTAATTAAAAATTAAAGAAGTTATAAGCAAAAAAGTGAGATTTTTTTATTCATTCCTAACTCTTTTTTTTACCATAGTACTTACCAAATTTAACTTATCGAATGTTAAGCAGGTAGAAAAGGTCCTCCGTTTTCCCCGCCACCTATGAGGTGTAGAGTCCGTAGGCGCGTAGGGATTCTACCTCATAGGTGGCGGGGAAAACGGGGGACCTTTTCTACCTGCTTAACATTCGATAAGTTAAATTTGGTAAGTTCTATGGTAAAGAAAATAGTTAGGAATGAATAAAAAAATTCACTTTTTTGCTTATAACTTCTTTAATTTTTAATTTAGGGCAAAATGTTATACAAGCATATTTGTAGGCAAAACAATTTGCTACAAATTATGACTTTACAAATTTTTTGTAAGACGCATAATTTCCGATATATCGCGAAAAAAGTGTTTTCACCTTTTTTTCCAAGATGGCGGCCGGGGGACAAGGGTGGCGACCCCACAAACTTGAGGTTAAGCTTCTTTTGTCCCCCCACACATGTCCCAAACATAAAATTGCGTCCTCTTTTAAATGCAATACTCGGCCCTTAAATTGTAAGATTTCAATGGAGTAAAGTCCAAATGCCGAAAAGGCAATAAAATGTCTACAGGTATGCAGGTGTCAATTTTTCTTTTGGCGGCGTTCAGGTCGTAACATATTGTTACGACCTGAACCCCTAAAGCCTTAAAGCCTAGACTTGGAAGTGGCCTGGAAAATACGGTGTGAGTTGATAAGTGCACTTGCATGCAATTAGTGGTGAGTACTTGGTACTTGGACCTCAAAAATAAAATTCGCTTTGAATACTAGTGTACAAGTTATCATATAGAGTTGATGTATCTATATATGCAATAGGTATACAACCAGACATAGGCAGTTGCGAATCGTAAACTAATAACACTAATTACTACCTAGTAATTATTTAACTGTCTTCGTTAATTGTGAGCTACAAGATTAACTCGGTATGTTGTATGAAGTATTAATACAATTATCCGCTTTGTATATTACATTCGAATTACGTCATATACATGACAATATTAAGTAAGTAAAATAATTATAGTGGATCACATTATTCACTAGGATCTTTCATGTGTTACTTTGTCTACAATTTTATTAGCAGTAATTTTCTGTTCTGTAATTTCTTGATTTATTTTTAAGTAAAATTGATTGGTTAGTTATTCATTCCAATAAAGTGATGAAAAAAATGTTTATTTGGACTGTTTGTTCCTCTCAAGATCTAAAACCGAAATAAAAACGTGTGCGTCTCGGGAGGCTCGACAGAAGTGATAAATTAAAGTAATCTAAGTTAAAGTGTTTAATATTGAAATTGTTTGACTTGAGAAAAGCTTAGGTTATTACTTAAATTTTATGTATATTAATATGATAAAGTACAGTATTAATAAATAACATTAATAAAATCTTTTGTTGATTATAAAATATATTCTTGAATATGTGAATATGTACATTATTATTATCATTATTTGATCTAATTACCGAAATACGGTTAGCGCAGTGGGTTAGAGTGAGAGAAGAAGAGCCTGCCTACCCCTGCCGTATGCGTGAGAGCCAGGGAAGCCACTAGCGCCGTAACGCGTTACGTAACGAAGCAGTTTACCCTCCCATAAGAAATTATCACTTCAAAAGCGAACTAATTTAGGATATAAACTAATTGCTCTTTAATTTTATTATATTATTGTACTTTATTTTTCGGATAAAATATAGTTTCAGGTTTTATTTATTATTTTTTGTTATTCCGTAAAAAATAAATAAAAAGAAAACGACTTCAAATTTAGTAAAAATTGATATTTCCTACGTCTTGAAGTCGGTGTCATGGAAAGCAATACAAATTATTCTATATTATAATATATATGTTATACATTATTACAATGAAAAATATAGTAATTTATAAGTTAAACTTGGCACCGACTTCAAGATGTTGTTAAAGTTTTTTGGAATCGATAAACTGCTACAGCCTTTCTAGGGCGCCCTGTATGAATACGAAAATATCGGCAAATTATGTATTACTTACCATATTAAATAATATTAGAACATAAATCTGATATAATAAATTTCATTCTTCAGACAATCATTATGTCCCCCAGAGTTCACCACAGTAAAGTATGAAAATAAATCATCTCTGTCAATACCATATGATCTGATTTCCCACCCTGGTGTTAAGTATTGTTAAAGCCGAACAGGGGGTTCTAACAGCTCAATATAATTCCGAATGTACAATAAATAAAATGGTCTTCAACAGCATTGTTGTTGGGAATCGTATTACAATCTTTAGGGTACCGTGAGCAAAACAGAAATAATGTGTAGAGTAAAAGATGAAAAATCGGGAAAATGCACCCCGCACGCTGAAAGACGCTTTCTAATAGGAGAGGAACGTCTACTGTTGTTATCATTGTACTTATTGTTACGAGTGAGCGAGACTCGAATTAAAATGCCGTTAGAATTATTATAGAGTTCATTAGAACTATAGACTTGTAGCGCAACTGACCCCTCTCTCAATCAAGCCGTCGTTTTATACTTCACAAATGCGAATCTGCCCGCTCGGCAAAGTTAACATAATTTCCTAGAATTAGCTTGTAACTGTAATCCGAAACACCTGGCTAATGATGCAGCCTGCAAGCGGCCGTAACTAGTGCAATACAACAATAGGATATTCTCAACAATACTAGAACCGTATGCCAATAAATAAGTGAACAAAAGAAGGCGATCTTAAAAGGATTGCAAGTAGTCAAATGCCGACAGGTAATAAAATGTGCTTTTACAGATCTGTACGTGGAATTCGTCTTTGTCAGGGTCTAAGTTGTAACAATATTATGGTGGTATTGTTCTATGCAATGATAAACGTCATTGTCATTAATGTCAAGTCAAGTAAACAACTGTACAGCAAAACATAAAGAAAAGTCACAGCCAACCTGATTTAAAGTACCTAATACGTAATGAATGACATGTGCGCAGCCTGACAACGTATTTGTTGTTGCATTAAAGCGATGCCTGTTTACATCACGATTGCAGCGCCATCTATTTTTCTAATCCATCTACTCCAAGTAAACGCCGTCTTTTATAGGGTTAAAACACAACCCGAATCAACACGTGATTCGACTTATAAGCCAGCTTTATGTCTAGTATCATTCATATACGTTCATTAGTTTCCGAAAAAGTTGCGATGGCAGCGCCATCGGGATAAAAAGTATTCTAAGTTACGCCCCGTGATATAAGCTAACCCCATTTCGAATTTCATTGAAATTCGTTCAGTACTTTTCACAGACAAAAATTCTAAAAAAATGCATTTTAAAATCTTCTGCTCCGAATTAGCCCCCCTGATTTATTTAACATTTTTTCAACTCGACCCATTCACAGATTTATTATAGTAGAGATTATCTCTCCATATCAGCGTTAAATTATTTGCTTTGAGCTATTAAATCGTGATTCGTACGATATATGAGAGTTCCAGTGGCCCATTTTCCTGTCACCCATTGTTCGTGTCTCAAACCTCCTATTACATCTCAGAGGATGTCACCTCGTTGAAATCGTTTTGATGTTGCAGACGCCCACAACGAAAACCATTCTCCATCAGGTGGGGCGTATGCTTGCCCGCTTCAGGAAATACTTAAAAAAGGTACGAGTCGGTGAATCCTTTCATCGAAAAATAATTACTTACAGAACCCTAAAATATTTAAACAAAACTCGAATTTACTTTATACTTTTTTCGTATATTAAAGGCAACAAATCAAGTGTTAGAATAGAGGGTCATAATAGCATTTATGAAATATTTTGGTTTGTTTCTCGTGTTACATAAAAGGCCGGTTGTTAGTGTCATGGGGTCCTTTGATACATTTTTGGTCTTAATTTGGTGTATGTTTACTATTTGCTACTAGATTCTTTTTACTTGTAGACTAGTTTTGATCGTCACTTCGATCGACCTATCACTTGGAGTATGTATTCATCTATACATATAAATAAAATTAGAGTGTCTGTTTGTAATATAACCGCTTTTTACTACATGCATATGAATATATATATACGGTACATACACCAAAATAACATTTTTTACCATTTTTGTCTGTCTGTCTGTCTGTTTGTTCCGGCTAATCTCTGAAATGGCTGGACCGATTTTGACGGGACTTTTATTGGCAGGTAGCTGATATAATAAGGAGTAACTTAGGCTACTTTCTTTTAGGGTTACGCGAAAAAATATCCACGCGGGCGAAGTCGCGGGCACAACTAGTATCTCATAAAGTTCTAGTGAGTTCTTATCCTTCTTTTTAAAACTAGCGCTTACTGTAACTCGAAGACGTAGCCCACGTCCTTCATGCGAGGCGACTTGTCGAGGAAGTCCACTAGCTCCTCGACGCTGCCGGAGAGTTTCCAAAGCTTATCTAAAGCGTCCAGATACTACGTCCTGTAACACGCTACCCGTTCGCATTCTAGCAGACATGGATGACTGTTTCTTCTACTTCCAGACAAACTCTGCTAGTAGGAAAGCGCTTAATTAATCACAGCAGAAATATGAATTAAAAATTAAAAAAAACTTAAACTGTAGACGATCACAAATCTAATATATATAGCTGTTTGCTTTGTTTGCTTGAACGCGCTAATCTCGGGAAATACTGGTCTGATTTTAAAAATTCTTTCAGTGTTATATAGCCCATTTATCGAGGTAGGCTATATATAGGCTATATATTATTACGCTAATATCAATGAGCGGCGGAGAGAGCACCAATGAATAATGTTTTAAAATCGGGGGGTTTTTTAACTTTTTTTTTTCTATGCCACGCGGACGAAGTCGCGGGCAGAAGCTAGTGTGCACATATTTCAACAAGGACGATGAGCATATGTTTGAGACATATCAAATTAATATACGTTTCCTCAGAAGAACAAAAATTTAAATTAAAAATATTATGAGCACCTTATACCAAAACAAGTGTCTACAGTTTCTTATCAGTTTCAACTGACTACAGATTCTTGGGATCTTATTAAATACTCTTATAGCCATAATACTAATAATGGCTATAAGAGTAATTAATAAGATCCTAAGAATTTTGAGAAAATTGCCTTTGCGCTCATTTAAAACAAAATTATGTAGCAGGTTAATCGAACATTGTTTTTATGATAATATTTTCTTAAGATTTCGCGACTTGGAAACATAATAAGACTACATTTTAACGGTTTTAAGCGCGGTAATTTATTAGAGCTAGACATGTTTGCTGAAGAGTTTCTTGCACCGCTTCTTCTTTTCAAGCCATAACATGTTGCGGTAGTAAATTAGATTAAGCTCCCATAGAGTAAATAATAACCATAAACAAAATTTAAACTACATAATTAAAATTAACAAGTTGGCGGTAGGCTAAATAAAACTTTAACAATAATCATTGACACTTGAAATCTTTGTCTTCCGTGATCACGGCCACCGAAGAGTGGCCGAAACGTTGGAATAACAAAATTCAAATAAATTACCGCGCTTAAAACCGTTAAAACGTGTTTTGATTATTGTTTATGACATAAATGTTTTTTATATATAAATAAGTTTTAATCTTATTATGACATTTCAAAACAATCTTCGTTTATATAGTTCCGATGGCCAACTTTCGCCTCTCTCTATCCCATTTTCGATATTCCATTCCCGCATACCAATCCCATATCCCATCCCTGCTTGTATTGCATTGCATTCTGTTCTTCTTATTTGATATCTCTATCTCGTCCCTCTATCCCATTCTCTTTATGACATCCTAAAATCTAGGAACGCGTTGGATTTCCCCTGGTGATGCAAACTTCTAGGTGACAGTAATCACTTTTCATCAACTAGATCCTCTGCCTGTTTGTCAGCTTCTCAATAAAATTGGAATGTATTGATTCCTTTTTAGACATGAATACATTTCATATACACTCAGAAAACACTACTTTTCCTTAAATAATTACGCCTAATTATAGACTATTTAATATATATGTATTTAATTTATAAAGTAGTTTAAGTATGTTTATTTATGATATATTTAATGATCTGCACCACCTACATCGCCAGATTAGATTAAATTATTCCTTAAGTTAGGTTGCCTGGAAGAGAATGCTTTCAGCGATAAGGCCGCCTCTTGTTTCTACCATGACAATATTGTAATTGTGTATTTTGAAATTGTATATTTGGTGAGCAATAAAGTGTTAACTATCTATCTATCTACATTATTTGTGTATTGAATTTTGGACGCTACGGTATATGTACGAAGTACGTACATCTTCCCAACTTATCATTTTAGGTGAACACGCCCGAAGTTTGCTTTTACATTCATTTCATTAACTAATAATTATATTCGTTAAACAATATGCTTTTATCTAAAATCGAAAGTTTTGTTTACCATTAGGTTTATGGTAGGCAAGTTAATATACATTTTGTTATATTAGGACCCATTTTATCCTACTTTCGGCTTAAGTACTGTAATACAAAAGTTTTAGTACAGTTAATAAACTACCACAATCATGAAGCCAAAAACAGATTAGATTTTTAGGGGTTAAAGTGCTCTTAATGGCTGTTGTGTGTTTGTTTATACGGAGGGTTGTGGGCACGTGATAAGTATGTACCTTTGATAGATTCCCGCATTAAGGGAATAAGGTTTCGACTATAGGGTGTAGATCGATACTTACTTTTATTACTTTGATACCAATTCTAAAGCCGTAGAGAGATCAATAAAATAAACACATGCACATACTCAAACCAACGCGCACTACCACCGCATTGCATTACACTTCAGAAACAAACCAAGACACACAAAGAGCCTAAAAATTAATAACTCAGACACTGATAGGAAAAAACAACACACATGGCACTAGATAGGATAATATACATAGGTGTAGACATAAGGCACACACTGCACATGCACTTCCTCACAACACCAGCATGTAACAGATACACTCTACATTAGTATAAGTTTAGTATTAAAATTAGAATAAATTAATATAATACGAGTAAGTTATTCGTAAGGTTACATACACCTCAACAAAGAAATCACTAAATTATTGTCACACACAAGAACCAAAATAACTAAGCGTGTTTAAAATCAAAAATTATATCTAGAAATTAATTTGTAAAAAAGGGTACGGAACTCGAATCCGTAGAGTTGTTAAAAAAACGAATCTTAGATAGCTTCGAAATTTCTTTACGAAATTCATCATGCCAGGAATCAATTCCAGGACTAGCGTTCCAGTTGGTTAAACTGGCAAAGACTCAGCTCTCAACCATACAGTAGAGGAGGCTCTAAAGAACGACCTTCATCCATCTGATAACCAGATAAAACGTATTTGTTATTAAATTATATTGATTCATAGAAACGCCTATGATAGCTTACCAATTGAAAAGTGTGAATGGCTGTGGCAGCCTGGACCTGAAAGATAAAGCAACTTAATTTTTATACATATTATACTAGCGGTCTAAAATTAACTTTTTGTTGAGTTTAATTACCTACTAAGCGAATTCAAAATATTTTCCCCCTCGTACGGCCCGTACCCCAGTGACGCGTACATCGCATAAGGTGCTGCCTAGCTAACCCAGCAGGGTTAGCGGCGACCACGCAACTTTGTTGTAATAATTACTTACATTTTTAAAATCTTTCCATCTTTCGAGTGTAATGTCCGAATTGAATAATTAAGTAAACAATTATGTGTTCTGTGAAGTCGTAGTACATTATGTCATTCTATCATCAATAGTTTTCGCAGCGAACGCGATTTTAGGTTTTTTTTTGCCAGCCTTCTGGGCACCTTACCTTTGGAAGACGTTGATCTACGCTCAGTATTCTACTTATAGTCTTGAGGGGTTATGAGTAGAACACAATATAAATAAGTTTAGTTTCATTTTATTGTATTAGATTATTTATAAATTTCTTCATTGATCTAGCTTATACTTTGTTATATTGTTACGTGCGAGCGGGGGTACGTTCTTATGGATTGCAAGAAAACACCAGTTTTTAACTAAACGCTTTTATTGACTTACTCACCCGCACGCAATAACTCTCTACAGGGTCGCCCCTATACGCACGACTGACGATGCACAGTCCTGACGACAAGGTGTCTCGCTTACAATACCGTCGCCGATATTGCTTAGACCACCTCCTAGTTCCGCAGTGCTCACCTCTGATATTGCCGCGTGTAGCTCGCTTCTGGTTCGTCTCACCACTAAACTCGTCAGTGTCTTCTATTAATCTCTTCTTCCAACTCTTTCGTATCGCACTGGTCACTTGACTGTCTTGAACTGAACTCAATTTTAAACTGCCCGGTAAGCGCGCCTTACGCTGTTTATATACCCGGAAGAATTTTCTAGAACCCATCTATCTATCTCTGTCTCTTCCTTCCCGAACCTTCTGTTCGGGCACTTTCGTTTATACATCTATCCCTTTCTAACATCTATATATCTCTTTCTTTCGTTCATCGTCTATCCCTTTCTTAATATATCCGTCTTTGTCTTTTCCTTCTAGAATGTTTTAGCTTTTTCTAAAAGTTCTAAAACTAACTAGATGATTCCACCATCACTCGCCACAATATTAAGTGTTTATCTAAACAAAAAATTACTAAATTAGTTACCGTTACGTTAGTCCAAAACGAACATCTGATGTTATGATATTCGTTTTCTAAAAAAAAATTCCTCTTTCAAATATTTTGCTTTACAACATAAAATATTAAAATGCCGCGTGTTGTTACCTTGGTTCCTTAATATAGCGCTTCGTACCATTTTGTACACATTTTCTGGTGAATTTAGAATAATTTGCCATGTCATTTTAGTAATATAAAGCTAACGTCAAAAGCGTAACAGACACGCTAACATTCCGAGAAAAAGAGTAACTAGGGGTATGTGTACACATATTTGCGTCAGACGAGGGAAGCTCCGAGTCTTTATTATTTACGCGACGTGGGAACGTGTTGACACTAGTTAAGGTCGCGTTTCACTAAAACGGATTTTAAATATTATTAAATAATGTGCAATGCTGGATTACGGATCCATACACAGCTTCGTTCGCTCGGTTCGAGTAATTAATTTGTGGACTGGAGATTATATTTGACAGAGTGAGAGGTATGCCAAATCCTGCACAAAAACCAAGCACCACTAACCTCGGAACCCACCTCCACTGGGGCAGCTCCTGAAAGTGCACGGCACTAACAGGTCCTCGAATGGCACTTCGATTTTTGACTATGGCACACTCACACCAAAGAGCAAGCACGGCTTGTGTATAAGGTTCAATAAAAATATCCAAGAATGGGATGTGAAACGTTCACTTGCACGGAGAAAACGGATTCAGAATTCGGAATATTCAGAATTTATCGCTCATCGTTACATTTATGACGGCTAACCTTCGTTTTTGGCTTTGTCACTACGTTAAATATGAGTGCGATTAAAATTTATTTCTATAAAAAACGATAAATATTTAAGTTTGTATATTTAAGAAATTTAATTTGGTTCACTATTCACAAAGGAAATGTGTGCCAGACAGCTGTCAGTTGGAAACATGCCCAAAAGACTGGCCACATTACCTCGCTGTACCGCAACGCTAATGCTTTGTATTGTATATTTTAATGGTATTAAAATGTAATATCAGAATCGTTACAATCTTTTTTTAGATGTTGTCACAATTTATATTTTTTTAATATTCATTGTGTTAGATATTAACACATTGAAGAATTTTGGGACGCGTTAAATAAGGAAACCATTTTGAGTTAAAGATTTTTTTTTATTAATCAATGTTGTCACACACGAAAAGTATTTTTAGTTTTGCCAGACTTCATTCTAAAGTAAACTTGTTTTATGTCTTGAACACATTGTATAATCTTTAGTGGTTATATATCACGTAAAACACCAAAAAATATGGCCTTCGCGGATGTGTACACGGCGTAGTAATTGAAGTACAACGGTTGCAAGGCAACGGCACACTTCGTTCGTGTTGCCTTTTTTTTCGAACATTTGCAAAATAGTTCCTAACTTTTTGAAAGTAGTATACGTAATAAACCGCGATTAAAACTGTTAAAACGTAGTTGACAATATATATATATATATTATATTGTCACCTCCTACGATTCTGATAAACACTTTTTGCTTCATTAATACACACATGCATGCTTATTTTAAGTGCTTTGACGTGACCTTTCTTTGTTTATTTAATCTAATCATGGTGAGTACTTCGAGAACTTTTACACCGACTACCGGTCTGTCAGATATTACATTAGCCGAGTGAAAACGTAGTAATGAAAACTCCTAAATCCTACATCGTTATAAATAACGCTACAGCTATTCTTCTCTACGTTTATACGGTTTATATAATATAAATAAATTTATGCGACGCCTACATAACCAAATGACAATCAAACTGCGACTAAAAATCGCACATAAATCGCTTTAATGAAACCTCATCACGGCCTCGAAATATGAAAGGTGCCCGATGAAGTAGCGCTATATGAGAAAAGCAGAGGGAATATAAACCGCACCTCACTGCATACACGTCCGCGTTTTACGAGGATTGCATTCAAACAAAGCTATTGTTTTTTGCGTTTGTAGCAATAATAAAACGAGGGATTCCACGACCGTTTATTGGATTTTCAGCGCGGTCACTTTGAATGTGACTTTATACGACTGAAACTAACATTATCAGGGACATGAAGAGTAGTTTTTCAAATGGTAAAAATGTATATTATTTAATACTTAATTAAAGGCAGACGTATTATAAGCAATAATTAAGTACTTTTAACTCAAAGAAAAATAATAAACAATATGAAGTTTTCGACACTTAATATTAAGGCTTGTAGCAACTTCAATGTCCATGAGGATTTTGCGGTAGTAATCTTCTGTAAAGGGATCCCATAGATGGTTTTGATTTATAGATGAATCATTATATTGTTGTGAATAAAATAAAATATTATTTACAAAAATAATAAAAAATATAACTGTTTTATAAAATTGTAGATATAATTGTTATGCTGTATGATAAAAATTAAAAACTGAGTATATGTCAAAAATGGGTAGGTGATATCGTGATTTTTTTTTCTTATTTTTTTACAATAACTATAGAAAAATCGGGAAAAAGATCGGGACGCGTACGTAAGTACGATCTCGGAGAGCGTGGGTTCTAATCCTCTCCGGAACGCATGCATGCATGCATGTTGTTACAATTACCACGTGCTAACAACGGTGAAGTAAAACGTCGTGATGAAACCTGCACATCGAGATAGCCGATATGTCAAACCTACCAAACCGCCATGGACAAGCGTGGCGGGTATACTGTATGCTCCCCTAAAGTGGAATACCCGTGCCCAGCAGTGGGACGTTTATGGGCTGCTATTATCATAATTTTATTGCCAAAGCGTTAAGGCCTAGCTAATATCAAATGAACTATTTATTATATTTTCTACTAGATGTGCGGACACACGACTTCGTTCGCGTGGTTTTTTTCGCGGAACACTAAAAAATATAAAAAATAATAGTCTAAGTTACTCGTTATAATCTACGAGTGAAAGTCCCGTCAAAATCGGTCCAAACGTATGAAAGATTAGCCAGAACAAACACACGGACAAAATATTAAAAAAAAAGATTTTTTGATATAAAATATGTTCTGTATATACTTTCATATGCGTTTATTTAAAAAAGCTGTAATTTTGGCATTACAAACAAAACCTTCAATTTTATTTATAATCAAATATCTGACAGTTATAAAGAATAAATTCGTATTGAATTAAGCTCTTGTGGTATAGGTTTAGATAACCGTTATTACTGAACACAGCGAGCGGCCTGAATATTTCACCAGTTTTTCTATTTTCCAAACGAACCGTATAATTGAGTTCTGAATACAGGCTGCACAATAAACAGCGAAACTATTATTGGTATTCGTTTCATTTCGAATTCACTGCCCAACAAAAATATAAATGGACTTCAAAAACAAGTGGCCGTGTTCGAGTCGGACTCGCATTAAGGTGTTTCATTCTGGTTAAGTCAATATAAGACTGAATACTCTCTTTAAGTTTCGAAGAATCAACCAAAGTGATTCATGTAAACATATGATTTAATCTTTCAATTACATTAAACACCGAAAAGAACTTTTAGTTATGAGCCTTTCAGACAACTTAATTGTTTTATCTGTCTTATATCAGTAGCATGAGGAGAAAAAATTATAATTAAAAAATTTGATACCCAAAAGCAATTCTTACATCTTTATTTTTATAGCTGGAGCACAGCAGACGGTTTGCAACACCAGAGGTGTCGCCAACGTGCTGCCGGCCTCGAAGAAATTTTACGACACCCTTTTCAAAAAAACCCCATATGGTAGCACTGTGGGAAAACCACGGCTCGTTGCATACAAGAGCGAAGCCGCTCTAGAAAGTGGGGATGAACCCCCATGTCTAGTATATATATATATATATATATATATATATATATATATATATATATATATATATATATATACTAGACATATTTACCTAACATAATGAAACAGAAACTAAGACAATACTTATTAAGACGGACAACAGCTAATTTGGCAAAACTCTCAAAACTTGCCAACGTTTAAATTATTTTGGGCCTCTTAAAACTTGGTGCCGAGTTAAAGGGCTAGCTAGTGCTTATCGTTAATAAAATTTTAAGTGCGCTCAAGACTCGCTGACGACACTAATTTCCTTGCGAGAACCCTTTCGCCGTGCTCCCAAGACTTACAGGCACATTTTGTATTATGCTTCGTTTAAGTAACAACGCACGGATAAGAGGTCTAATTTATTTTTTTATTGCATGAGTTCAACAGACAGGCAGACAGACCACTTACTGGAAAGCGGTTACCAATGCCTATGGACATTTGAAACACCGAATGTGCTACAAATGCGCTGCTGCTCTCTTAAGGGAGACTGGAACCTGGTCACTAATTTACTAAACTGACTACACCAGTCTGTAACCACACACTCACTCGTTCACTTGAACACACATTACACACATACACATACACACCTCATACATATATACACACCCATTCACACATCTATGCATTTCCATACATTACAAATGTTAAAACGAAAATTTACAAACGTATAAACTTAAAATAATTTTCTTTTTTAAATTGTATAACAAACCAGTTCTCTGGAAGTGGGAGCTAACAACTACAGCACAGTACTATACTACAGCAGTTGTTTGCGATACCAAATTGTTTCTGTACACTATGTTAATGGTTTCGAATAAATTCTTTAATTCTTTAATGCCCGAACAAAACTCAAGGTTGTTATAGCGACATACTTTAGATCAGAGGTGGTAGCCGTCGGCAAATGCCCTACCACCTGGCTGTAGTTTGTTTTGTCGCCTCTTACGACAGGCCGCCCGGGCGCAGGAAATTATATTCTTTCTCCGATCCTGCACAGATAAACATATGACGACAGAAGACACCAAGGAATTTTAGTGGGTATTCCGGCAGCTTATTTGGCAGGCGAGACCTACACTACCTTGCGGCAGGATGTCCGCAAACGGATATCCCCTTGGAAAAAAAGGGCAACGGATTTTTTTAGTATGAAAATATTGAAAGAATAAATTATAAGATTCTCGTTGAAACGTTTTCCGTTGTTTACAATGATCTGCATGTCTCCAATCGAACACAGAGTTGTGCGTTAGATAATACCTACAACACAAACGTAAATTGCTTAGCTTAGATTATACCTATACAATGTGTGTTTGTCTGCCACTTTATTTGTTTATATATTTTCTAGCTTTACCTAAGCCTAAGTTACTTCTTATACCATCAGCTATCTGTCAATGAAAATCCCGGCAAAATGGGTTTAGCCATTTCATAGATTAGCCGGAACAAGCAGACAGAGACAAAAAATTGTTTTTTGATATAAGTATATACTTCGATATGCATTTAGTAAACAGTTGTTATTTTAAAATTATAAACAGACACTTCAATTTTATTAATCTGTATGCACAAATAAGATCATGGCAGTGATAATTATCAAGTAAACATTTAAAGTCTGAATAACTTCTAAAGCTAGCATGTCTAGATGGCGCTATAAGTTGTTATTATTAGAAAACGGTAGGTTTTGTAAAAACTAGTCAAATAGCGGTTATTCATAAAATCGCCAGCTAGCCAAACATAAATGGTTGTCGAATAAAACCGTCAACTAACAAATTTACGGCTTAGCCATCAGCCGTGGACCACTTTAATTGTTCGATAGCTGTTGGTTGGGTTGACGGTTGTCTCGGCCAACCAACTAACTGTAAAACTTTAGTTTTGACTTGACTTGACTTTTAAGTCAAATTGTCAGCAGTGGTTTTTTAGTCACCTCTTGATCCATTATTAAGCCGGTTGCAAAGTTTTTGAAATGTTGGTTGGTTACCCATCGCTAATTTTTATATCGTTTTTGACGTTCTATTTATTGTTTACGCAGTTTTCTTGAGTTAATGGCATATATATTATTACAATCTTTCAAAAGATAAAGAGATTTCTTATAATTAAAGAAGATGGGGAATGCTACAATGTTTATACAGGTCAAATATATTTTATTTAAATAAAGAACAAATTAAGTTCAAAAGACGTCGGGAATTATTTTCTGTATTACAAAAAGCACTTTTATCAAAACAACGCTGCTAAAGCCGACCTGCCTTTTCCACGAAAAATGTTTATCATACAAAATTCACAGCTAAAATACAACCAGTAATTCGTTCTTTTGTAAAGCAGTGTAGGTTTTACTAAAGTATTTTCTCGTCCTATTTTTGAGCGCAGCTTTTTGGGCCCGGAATTAATGTATCAAAACACAAGCAGAGTGATGTGCTTAATTTATTCGTGTTTTACAGAATGTTAATGTCATATCACAGCTAGTGCAGTGAAAATCTAATTATAAACTGCTTTAATATATTTTTTGAGTTTTACACTCATTATTGCAGAAATGGAATCTTTATAGAATCTTCTTGTGAAGTTAAGGGTGCTATCAACGGTGAAGCAGTATTTCACATTACTCTCATCATCATCTTTGGGATAGCTCAACCAAATACCAGCCAAATACCACTCGAGTTAATTGGGAAAAGAACTAGAAAACTAATAGGCTATAACCTGCTATTCGATAGGAGGCTTCAGAGTCTAAATCATCGACACAATGTCGCTAGTTTATCAGTAGAGTGTGCCGAAATTGCACGAAATAATCCTGTCTCCCCCTTTTTACCACCGGTTAAGTAGATCACTCATACCACCGTTATATGTTGGTAATACCAACCAAACGGACGAAGCGCTTTGTTTTGACTTTTATAATAATGAACCGCTGAGGAGTAGAATTCTTTGTCGTCGTTAGTTTTTCCTAATACATACAATATATGCGTGTTCAAGTGACGCATGAACAGGCTTATTCTAAGTAAGCATACTTCATCTTAGACTGCATTTCCTTCCGACATCAGGTGCAATATCGGTCAGCCATGAACCTACCCAATATAAAAAAAAATCTATCTGCCTTTTTCCAGTTTGAGTCGTAATCCTCATTTTTTGCCATCGGTAACAATCAGTGGTAATACGTAGCACGAAGTCTTTAGTGTGATGCGGATCCAGTCGGACCAATGCATACGACTACAATTTCTAGACCTTGTTTCTTATATTTTTCCAGTGACCATGTTTACATCCACCTATGTATGTCACATCCATTTTCTCGGAAACCACTTATTGGATTTATAAAGGATGAAATATTGTAGATTCATACAATTCCTCTGAAGCCTACAGCGCGTTGGCTCCTCTGTTTAAAGAAAAAAAAATACTCATATACAGCCAAAACAGAACAGAAAACAAAAAGACACGTAGAGTCTTAGCTCTGACAAGCGTTTTCATAAGTTATAGTTAGATGGTACTAAGAAGTAATAACTAACGCACAGTACTTGCCCCAGTACTAAAACTTACTAAACGAGCCTTCAAGTGCAGATATCAGGTGTCTAGCAGACACATCTTAATCTCAAATTAGTTCGTCAACACCATTTCCAACCGACTTCCTGTGTTTTGTTTTTTGTTAATTATTAGGGTAATAATTTGACAGCCTCTGTGTTAAGCGATCTAAGCCTTTGGTGACCAACCTCAATACAACGCAGAGGCTCCGGGTTCGAGTCCTGTGTCCGTGGGCACAGTAAATTTCGTAAGCGATTTTTCCATTATATAGTCTGGGTGTTAGAGTGGTTCGTTAACACAAACATAAGACCTTTAAAAATTTACTTACGTTTAAAAAGTACACATAATGTTAAAAGAATATTAGCATGCTGCACCACTTCTCTATGTAAACTAAAATTGTGCGAAATTTTAATACTCCTCCGTCCGCGCAATTTTCGTAAAAAATTTAGCGGGATTCGAGTTAAAATGCGGTTAGATTTACTATAGAGTTTATTAAAACACAGGTACAAATATAACCGAAAACAACAAGTCCAAACGTAATGCAGAAGGTCGTAATTCAATAAAACGCGCAAAGCCCGTTACTATTAGATTCCTGATTGTAGTACACACGTCTCGCTTTGATCGTGGTTCTCAGTCGACTGCCCCTCCCTCAATCAGCTCATCGGTTTATACTGCACAAATGCAATATGCCCGTATCATAGTCGACTTCATCCGCCACACCTGGCTAATGACTCGGCTGCAATAGGCCATAAAAGAGTACAATAAAACAATGTTCTGTTTTCTAGAAACGTATGCCAATAAATAAGAAAACAAAAGAAGGCGATCATAAAATAATTACAATAGTTTCAATGTTATTGGTTCAAATGCCGACGGGTAATAAATGCGCTTCTACAAATCTGTACGTGGAACCTTTCTTTGTCGGCGCCTAGGTTGTAACAATATAGATGATTGATTTGATAATTCATCATCATCATCCTACCACTTAATGATCAGTTACGTACTTAATCAAAAGACATACACTTATAGTTAATCATATACATACGTCATATCTAGGACATATAATACAATAAGCGCTACTAAGATAATCACGATGGCTAATTAAGTACATAGATTATTGTGATTTAGTCTATCATGCCAAAGCTTGATATCATAATATAATGCAGTAATCGCGTAATTAAGTTAACGTACTGCTTTATCCAGAAAGTTATTAACGTCGTAGGTTCTATTCAAACTATAGTTTAAATCGATAAGCCTAGTGGACTCAGGAACGATGATTATATTGAATTTTGATATATTTATTTAAGAAAACTCCAAAATGAATTATTAAATGACCCGAATATAATTGTCTCCAATTGACATTACATCATTCACAGTGTTTTTCCGTGTTAAGTTAAACGACCATAAAATCCTGCAGAGTTTGAACAAGCCTGATTTGCATTCTTGGTTCCCTCAGAAATATTATCTTCTGGACCTTCTAAATCTAAAACACGTGTATACGTGCTGAATGTAAATTCATCATGCTATAACGATTACCTTTAGGTGTAAGCAGCTTTATATATTTTAAAGTATAATAAGTATAATTTTTGGGACTTGCATTGAATTTTAGGGTGTTGATTATTTTACGTGTAAAAATACAATTTACAACGACTTAGTTACAAATAAAAAATATCAAGCCGATGCGGTCGAAATTCCCCAAAATCACAAAAAAATTACTAACTCAAAAACACAAAGTTTTGTTAAAACATACATTGTAATTCGGATAGCCCTTCGTGTGAACTGTTTTTTTTTCTTTTGAACGTCACTTTTCTGCCAACCTTGTTTTATATATTTATATTAATACGTGAAGCAAAACGTTTTCACCCCTTTTTACGAAAATTGCGCAAACGGAGGACTTAGACCATTAAACCAATGGACAAGCCTCGTATGAGCATACCCCTCCGCCAAGGTACAAGATTCTCAATCTAACGCGTTTATAAAAACTAGTTCAATAATCGATTTCTAACAGTCTTAGTATCGTTATCGCTGTGTGAGGAGCTCCTCAAAAATGCCAACCTGTGCTGTTAACGTGTGCGATAAAAAGTGAAATACCTCAAATCTAGAAAAAGATGGTGTAACATTTCATATATAAGTATTTTCTTGTCTAATTATTGCTTATTTTTAATAAAATAACTTATAGTTGTTTATTAAACTTGATGTTTAAAACATCGATTCTATAATCGAATTAATGAAACATCTGGCATCGACTTCCGACGAATCTCTGTTTTACTTTGAACTGTTATTGCGAAGAAATTGAGTCTATATTTGTATAACAATGCCCAAATAACAAAATATTCAAAGTTTTCTCTCTCTAGCGCACTTCACACACACACACGACACTAATGCGAAATCCTTCAAGAAAATATAGCCCTTATTGCGTTGGAAACTAATTTGAAATTTGAATATCGAAGTTTGTTTTTTTGGCTACACGAAACAACCTAAAGTGATGTATAATCTGTACATATAACTCCGTGTCGATATCGATAAAACTACCTTTGATACTGTTAGTCGAAAATATGATTACGTTAATAATAACCCACTTTTAGGGTTCTATTGTAAGATAAGGAATCCTTATGATTTCGTCGTGTCCGTCTGTCCGTCTATTTTCCGAGATTAGGTCTACACTGCTGAAATTTGGTATATTTAACTGGAACCTATACTAGGAAAAATATTTAAATGTTGTGAGAGTTTTTTTAAGTATTACTCCCACAATATGAAAAGTTACGATGGTAAAAAGTACTGCTTATACCCGATCGAATTTAGATTATTCATATATTTGTATATATTTATATAAACTTTTATAACACTACAATGTCATAAACATTACACTATACAACAATCATGCGACGTGTTTGGGAAAGCTTGACGGACTTTAATAAAATTAAAGTTTATTAGGTTTTACAATTTTTTTAATGATTTAAATACTTTCTTGTTTAAGAAGGTTTGCCTTCGGCATTTGGCATGGTTTAGTGCAATAGAGTTGTTCATTTTAACTTTAATTTTGCTAATCAGATATACTATATCAAATTATATTTATTTGGACAAATTTGAAAATCCTGACTGAATTAGACAGGGTTATTAATAAGAAATTATATATGAGCAGTATTACTGATGTTGACACCCTTGATGAAGAGTACCACCATTTCATGACTATTTCAATTTAAACCTTTCCATTTTACCTTTATCTTTACTTCATATTCACGGAGGAACATCCTGAAACTCTTACACTAATAACTTAATGGGAATTTCATGATATGTAGAGGGTATCACTGCTTAATCTTTATTTAAAATTTATCTTTACTTCATTGTGATACTCTTCTTATCTTGTATCTGGGGAGGTCGCTGAGGTATTATTCCTCATATTTACTATTTTATTTGATATTTTGGAAGAGTGACTTTGATGTGATACGTTTACTCAAGTCTTATTGTTTTCCCAATTCATTATACACTTAAGGCACTCCAAATGTGTTTTTTAAAATGTTAGGACGTACTGATGGAGAGTTTCTTTCGGTTCTTCTCGCCAGCTATAGTACGTTGTGAACCGACGTAGCTTTAGATAATATTTATAGTTGTTTCAACAAATTATAATTAAAAGTTTAGAGGTTCTTCCTTAGTCTTGATGTGAGCTCGTTTACTGATAGCTAATGATGTGGCATAGCATCAGCCGAGTGGAGGGTTGCCTTACACAAAATTATATAATTTGTTATGAAATGTTCATAGAAATACTTTTGGCTTAAAGGCAAGGCGTACTCAGGTGATGAGCTTCTGTCATGAGTTGATATATTTGTCATTGTTCATAAAAACAATAATATTTTACACTTACAATATAATATTACTACAAATGATTATATATATTATACACCGATCTTTGAGAGTCTACCTGTTTCTAGATCAGCGCTTCTATATAACCTACTTTGTGAACATAGGGTTAACGGTATTGCAGCGAAGGGTTCTTCCTACTAGATGATATTATTTTTTATTTATTTATTGATATTATGTTTTATTCATTTAATAAATTTTATTAATATTCACTATATCAATTCTTTTATTTCATATCAATGCTTCGGCTTGAGTATGTCATTCCTAGACATCACAGCTTCCAGCCATGGTTACCCGGGAAAAGGGTTCTCGCCCGCCGTTATGCCGTCGAGATGGGGGCGCGGCGTGTTCCGCGCGCGCTCACTTCTCCCGCGAGGCGCGTTACAAACCGCCCCACGCTCGGATTAATAATTTTTTAAACCTTACTAATTGATATGTAGCCTCGAGTTAAACCGTGATCACAGCTGCTATAAAGTAGCCGAAACGTTGGCAAAATAAATAAATATCGCGCTTAAAACCGTAAATAACTTAGTTTAATTTATGTGTAACAGTCGCGAATATCTAAGAAGAATACTATAAAATAAATGAATTAAACTTATACTTTAGTTTAATTCCACTGTCATCATATCTATAGTATTCAAAATTATTTTTCCTAGTTAAAATATCGACATTAAAGTATCGATATTTACTATCCCTATGAAATTCACAGTTTTGTACAGTAGTGATACCAGCATTTTTTCCCTCAAAATATAGGGCATTTAAATTACGTTGCAAGTAAATATTTGAATTATATGTACATAATTATTTATTATGTTCATCGATTTTTTTAGCGATTAGGATTTACATTAAATTGTGAAAGTGTTAATATCACACATCACAATTTTCATCACACAATAACTATGACCTTATTTCAACTAGTGCTAGTTTAATAAATCATTTATGTGGTACTGTTTAATTATTACAATATTAAAGTTTATTTCATAATCCAATATTATAATAAAAAATAATAATGAATATTTAGTCAATTATTATTAAATAACGAGGCAAATTGAATAATGATATGGCAATTTGTTGTATTTTGAAATGTGTAAGTCGTCTTTGTGTGCGTAACGAGTGTAAATATACGCTGTCTCTAAACTAATTTGAAGATTTGTACATGTTTGCGTTTATGACAACACAAATAATATTTGGGTGTATGCGATTGTTTCAATGTGTGCTTTACTCTTCCCCCCGCAGCAAATGGCTGAATTTTTTGTTAGCTAAATTAGACGCGAGCCTCGTCCATGGTTTAATGGTCTAAGACGGAGGAGTATGAAATTTCGCACACTTATAGTTTATATAGAGAAGGAGTGCAGAATGCTAATATTTTTTGAAATTTTGCATAAAAAATACATAAAATCAACAAAAATATCATGACACACACACACACACATGTATAAATCTGTGATTATAAAAGTAAAGTCTTTGACAACACAACTTTAATAATGTTCAAACTTATAATTTAAATGAATTATAATAGTCGAATTTCGGCCACTGGGCGACTACTAGTCATAATTAATATATCATAAACCTGTGATATTAACCATTGTAGATTTATATCAGTGGCTGGATGTCGTAAATTTGAAGTGAGCCAGTTATTAATATTTATTTAATAAAAATGTATTACTTATATTGGTTAGTATATAACATCACAATGTGCTATTCTTCACATCGTTTTGCGTGAATTTGTCTTCTATATTATCAACAAAACATTAATAGATATATGGTTTATATTGCGCAATATCTTTTAGTAACAATGTATGTCTTTGAATATCACGTGCCATAAAAATGGCCCGGACATTTGGAGGGCTTGCGTGGGGCCATGGGAAGGCCAACACGTAGAGGCCCTTTGACAAATTTAATGTAAATATGGCGTGACACTGACCGGCGATTATCCCTGTCTACACTATATACTAATATATCCAAGGACAAGCCCCGGCCCGTGTAGGACTATTGACTCGATTATTTATGACTCAAACTGCACGGATAAAATAATTCTACTATAGGGGTCTGGGAATATGGGGACTATGACGTCTGCCCGTCGCAATGTTCGGGGAGAATGGAAAATGGGCAGACGAGACGGTGACTGGCCATTTAGTAACAAATATTTTTATTGCATAAGTTCAGCAGACAGACAGACGGCCCACTTGATGAAAAGCAGTTACCATCGCCTATGGACTTTTGCAATATCAAAGGTGCCAGAAATGCGCTGCTGCTCTCTTAAGGGAGACTAGAACCTGGTCACTAATGCCGGAACACAACTCAAGGTTGTTATGGCGACATACTGTAGACCAGGGGTGGTAACTATCCAATCGGGCAAATACCCTACCACCTGACTGTGGGTTGTTTTGTCACCTCTTACTACAGGCCACCTGGTCGCAGGAAACTGTATTCTATCTCCGTTCCTGCAATAATATTATAATTCAAGGTAATTTTTTTATGTGGCAAGTGATTTAGGTTTTCTCACATCTATGAATAAAGACTTCCAAAGGCAAACAGCCTGCACAGCAAAGGATTTGGAGTAGAATGTCGAAGAATATGAAGGTGCCTTTAACAAGAGGTTATTAGAGGAGCGCAAATTGAAGATGTATGATCTATGAAGGAAGTTGAAACATTCCTTAAGATAAGGAGCAGAGTGCATTATAACGTTTTATGAATAATTCCGTTTCAACTGCTTTGTTAATAACTACGAGCGTTAATCAGTTATTTGTAATGAAACATGAATGATCTAGCATTAATTTTAAAAAATGCCAATGATGCGTGTTCGGGAATCTCCCACCAGCAAGGAGAATCACCTGTCTATAAAGACAGATACACTAAGAGAATTGTCGATTTCATGAGTGTACAATTTTTGCGAAATTCCTACGAAACTCTAAAAAATAACAGTGACATTACAGTAATGAATATTAATATCTCAATTAATGTACGGAACTTGGTAATCAATTTGCCATTAAAAGTGAATTTTCAGAAGTTTATATTAGTAGGTATTAGTTTTGGTTGACGATATGGCGTTGACTGTGCACTTGCAGGGTATTATCGTTTTGTCTTTTTTCATTTTTATTTTAGTTTCATCCCAGGGGCTAATAAAGACGGCAGATAATTATGTAAGTTGATATATACTATGTAATATTGAAAGCCTCCGTAGTTGAGCGGGCTAAGCCTTTGCTGGACTACCTCACTGCAACGCCGAGGTTCCGGGTTCGATTCCTAAGAAAGAAAGAAAGAAAGAAAGAAAAAGTGAGAAGTGTCCTAATATGGTAAATTTCAGAAACGAATTTTCTCCGTTATTTAGTTATCTAGGTGTGTGGGATCGGCCCCAAAGTGATCCGTTGTATATTACCCATAGCACAAGCGTAACTTGCTTAATTTGGGGATATACAGTGTATGTGTTTGTCTGTCGATTTATTTATTTAATATATATCATTAATAGCTGATGCCCGCGACTTCGTCCGCGTAATTAAAGTTTTTTAACTATCCCACGGGAACACTTTAATTTTTCGGAGTCAAAAGTGTCCTATATGGTGACCAGGGATATATGCTATTACCATACAAAATTTCATCTCAATCGGTCCAGTCTTTTCGGAGATTAGCCCGTACAAACTGAGAAACAAAAAATTTGAAAAAATCTAAATTAGTTCTATTTCACGTCTTACATCCCTCTGACTCGGTTTTAGCATTTCTTTTCATTGTACAAAATTTCGACCTCTATAGTTTAATATATGTATTATATTTATAATATTTTGTTTACTTTTGTTGTCTTTGTCTTACTGAGTATGCACTATTTGTTACAATCCTATTAATTCGGTATTTGACAGTATGAAAAATATAGGCTTGATTTTAATATATATCGTAGATTACGATCTAAATATGACAAAAATAAATTGTTTTAACTAAAATATTAAATATTAATTTGTTGTATTTAAAATTTTTAAGTTATGTTGTATTTAAAAATTTGTAGTCTGTTAAACTGTACTATTTATAAAATTGGAAGTTATGAAATAAAACCATTTAAAGAGCCAGTTACGTTTTCTTTATTTCGATCTCCTTATGGCACACCCCCCCCCCCCCCCCCCAATATCTGGAGTACAAAATCTCCTTTAAAAGATTACAACTAAATAGTTACAATAGTATAACTTAAATAACACCTCCCGGATGACGTTCCAAAACTTTTCTATCAATAATAATAAATAATGAGTATCTCAGGCATGGAATTCGGTCTAAGACCATCAACGTATGGATTCGCTTGTGATTACTTTAAGAGACAATACCTTCAGAACTGCCTTTAATTATATGGTTGGTAATTAGATGTTTGAGCGCCACTGGTTGTAGAAAGATAGGCCGGCAACCAGTCCAGCCAGGGTATATCTCGTCTGGAGACTCGTAGAGGGGTCGCCTACCATTCGGAGTACTGGCGTAACTTTTGGGCCCCTTACGTCGCTCCCACTGGAATGTGAGATAAATAGCGTTGTAATTAACGCGTACTAGAATACGGGACGGTCGGCGACGGGTGGCGATGCCAAGGCGAGTCAAAGCTCGTCTCCAGGTGACCTGATGGAAGAGTACAAACCAGGGTCCGCTTTCCCAGTCGCCCTGGTTTGTCATCCACGAGCCTAGTACTCGTGTCACGTTCAACTTGCGTGATACATTGGAACAATCTAAACTTTACTATTTTAAATATTGGAAACTAATATGTAACTACAACTTTACTAACCTATGGGGAACTTAAACGAAGACGTGAGGATCGCCTAGGTTTCCGAAGAGTGCCCTGCACGAGAACCACGCGTTTCTACGATGGTACTCCATTCTGTAAAGAATGCAGATCTATACTATCTGAAGGATGGATCCGATGCTAGGATCGTGAAAAGAAAGAACTAAGGCTACATACCTTTTTGAATTAAGATTCACTGATTTGAAAAAAGATGCTACTATGCACCACTATAAAAAAACCAATTTATGTTCGACCGTCTAGTAAGAACTCGAGAGTAGGAATGACACGACGCCGATCGAATTCTCCTGTCGATTCATTTGCCATTCACTTCGAGTAGCAGCCATTTGTGTCGTCACGTCCTCCGCGTTTTGCATTCTAGATGTTCTAAAATGGCGATCAATTTCAACGACTTGTGACCGTCAGATGTCGCTGCTATACTTCCGTTTATCCTTAGACCGGGCTTGCACTTTTCTAAGGTATCCAGCCTGGAACCTCTACCCACGTCTACAAATTGGATACTATTGAAGTATCTATCCGAATTAGATGGGATTTAATATTGAAGTTGCAAAAGCTTAAAAACAACGACATCTGACGACACACTAATGCAGATGGTAGTTGCATTTCTTATAAGACGATATGACTATCGAACGAGAGGTGGCTAGAAATACGCCAACACGCAACAGATGGCAGTACCTGTTTTCTAAACACTATAGGGTGTGTATTTTATACGTAACAAATTGATATTTTTGAGAAATAAAATTGTTATATTGCAGCCATTAGCCACGTGACAATGAACGCCGATCCGAGCGTGACGTCATAGTGTGCAAAACACAAGAAGTTATCAATGACTTCTCAGATAACACTTCAATGAAACAGGTGTTTGTTTTGCACGCTGTGACGTCATGCGAGACGCCATGACAGCTTGACGCATTTTTGTGACGAAATGTCAAAATATTTATAAAATTGTTTTTTTGCTGAAATATTAATATTTTGGCTAAAATAGACCATAAGGCTCAAAATAAACCTGTTTCTCAAAAATTGTCAACTACCGAATTCTTTGAAAAGTAATAATGTTACATGTTTCTGAATATGATTAAATTTAAAAAAGTTTAAGTTAAACAATTTTTATCTAGACGTGTTACTGGGGAGTTTCTTGCCGCTTCTTCTCCTCAACAGCAATAACACGTTGCGAAGCGGTGTACATAGACTAGGAAGTAAAATTAAATTTTAACTTATATATATCACCTTCAAAAAGTGTTCTCCAGTGAACTTTATTTTGAATTTGATTTTTAATTGAATTTGAATATAAACGCGATAGTTGAGTTGGATTTTTGGTGCTCAATCCTGCTAGAAAGGTTGAACGGATCTGATTAAATTTAGCACAGAGATATAGTCTGGAGTAGTACATAAGCTCATCCCGGAAAAATGTACTGTTCCCGTGGAACAACATTAAGCAAGAGAAGTCGCAGGCAAAGGGCTTTACTTTAACTAAATATGTCTATCTATTAAGGTTTTACAAATAAAAATAATCAATGTTAAAATGTAGTCGTTTGTTTCTTAAATTTTTAGAGTTTGTCTGTTTGTTCGCGATTCAAGTAAATATTTAATATTACTGGGCCGATTTCGATGCAATTTTCGCTGATCGATAAAATATTTACGGAATTAAAATCTGTGGTAATTTATATCGCAAGAGTCCTATGGGAATTTTCTTGGAAGAGGTGTTAAAATTGGTCTGATTGAAAAAAGGAATGTTCCTAAGCGAAATTTTCACTTATCGATAAAATCTTTAGTAAAACAATTGTAGTTCTGTATACCTTTAGTTACAATATTTATCATAAGTTTTACGGGAATTCCCGTGATTCACGTATTTTCAGACTAATAATCTTCAGTGATTGAAATCGGATGAATCGTTTTGCAGTCTATTCAAAACAAAGTTTCAGACAGACTGAGAGACAGGAATTAAAAAACGATAATTTATGATTAAGCCGATATTATACGGTTCACTTTCGTGTTTCGATTTGGATGAATCAACCAAAGTGATCGTTATAAACGTAAACTTGAATCATTGACTGTTTTCAGTTTTGTCTTTCAGACAAAATTATTATTGATCCGTTCAACATCAACATTAGGTCTAAAGGACCTTTTACTTAATCTTGCCACTTATTTTGAGATCATAAATATACAGACAGTTCGGATAAACTATATATATAATGTATTGTTATGTGCGAGCGGGCGGGGGTTATGCACTTAAGATTGGAAAGAAACACCAGTGCGAGCCGTACGTCTCCGCAGGGTTGCCCCTGCACGCACAACTAATGACGCACTGTCCCGACGATAAGATGTCTCATTGACAATACCGTCGCCGATATTGCGTTGACCACCACCTGCTGTTGCAGTGCTCACATCCAAATTTACCGCGCGTAGCTCGCTTCTGAATCTCCTTTTAAATTATGCTAAGCTCCTCCTTCACTCAACTTCCCACTAAACTCTTCACTAAATTCGTCCATGCCTTCTATTAAACTTATCTTCCAACTCTCGGAATTGTCGCTTCGCTGTCTTGAACTGAACTCTCGGTAGCCGCGCCTTACGCTACTTATATACCCGGAAGAAACTTCTGGAACTCATAATTTAGATTTTCTTTTCGTTACTCTTTTATTTACTATCTATACCTTTCTAAACATCCATCTATCTATGTCTTTTCGTTCCCGAACGTTCTATTCTAGAACTTTCGATCATCACCTATCCTTTTCTAACATCTATTTATTTCTGTCATTTCCTGTTTCACCTTTTTCTAAAAGTCTTGAAACCGGCTTACGCTGCCAGAAAGTTTTACCCTCGGTCGCCACAATATCTAGACATAAAAATCGATTATCGTAACACGCTGTGAAGCCTGGTTCATTTCTAAATGTTCTGATTTTGTCGGATTACGACTGCTATCGGCGGCTTGCAATATTATTCTAAAACACGTATTTATTTTCAACAGGGTCCGTACATTCCAAGATGGTTGAATTATACCGCTTGCCAAGGACCAAAGGCTAAAAATCTGGCAAATTTTACTACATACCTCATAGTTAAAGACGACGTCTACTATTCAGTTGTAAATATGTCCTTTCCAGCAAATGCTCTCATGGAGGAAGTAAGTTATGGCCGTGCGGTGGAATCTACTTTTACTATGGGAACGTTTTTGTTACCAAATACGAATAATTCACCAAAATTTTCAGCTTTTCTGTTAAATATTTTTGCAGTTTTTTAAGGCATTCTCTCGTTAGCCTGCTCGAGTCCCAGTGAAAGCAAGGCTCAAGCAAACCTGATGAATTATAATCTATACTAATATCATAAAGAGGAAAGATTTGTAATTTTGTATGTTTGTAACGAATTTTGGAAATTCTTTCACCATTCGAATGTTACATAATCCGTGATTAATATAGGCTATATAAAAATTAGGGATCCCTACCAAAACTTCAATAATGTAAGCCATTAATCCAAACAAAATATTTTACACTGTAATCGGGTTCTACGATTTTGATGAAATTTTATGTGTTTGACTGGGATCTGGGGTGGTTTAGATTCAAAATTTGACCCGGTAGGTGGCGCCGGAATCGGGTCTAGATTTTTATTTGTTCAGGACAGGACAACGTCTGCCGAGACCGATAGTAATAATAATAGTAAATAGTATAAAAATATAAATATAATAGTAATACGAGATAATAAGTTAATCGCACACTCGACACCTGGACAACTAGAGACAGCTAAAAGTGTAGCCGGAATTTAGTGCTAAGATGACAAGATATTTTTTCGCAGGTAAAATTGGAAGTGTTCAGTATTAAAAATAACAAAAAGACTCTTCTCTGGAATTACAGAGTAAATAAACCTTGTCAGCATTACGCTATCGCAACTGCTATCGAGAAGTTTTTTGGAGCAAATAATTGTTTGTTTAAAAAGGTACGTAAATTCTTATAGAAAGACACGAAAAGTATGTTTGCTGATAAATTGACACTTATTTTAAATGAAGTTTCTTTCTGGTCCCTTGAAAACACTCAATAAATTGAATAAGATCAACATTAATTGATATCCCCAGTAATTAAAAGTTGAAGGAATGGTATCTTGTTCGTCGATATGTAATAATTTCAAGTTCTAGCTGGTTCCAGCCGTCTATAATTTGAAGCACTACCCTACGCTTCTATGGCCTCAGAACCTAGCAATGGGCTCTTCTCTTGCCAGTGTGTGTTACTCTTCCTCTAAGGTGTAAGAATCAAAAACAGCTCAGTCAAATTCATTAGGGACTATGTGTTTCTATGGTTCTCAATTTATACAACTGCTTTATTAATATAATTTATTTTTCTGGCAGACATATTTCATAAAGCTATGGCCCAGGTTTGTTTATTATTATTTTTTACCCCAATTTTGTTAATACTATGCAATTTTAGAGCAATTTCTCATTACTGAGTCATTAGGACGTTGTTTTATTGACAATCTCATTATTAATGGGATTATAAATAACACGAAGCAATAATACATTGACTAGCCTATTATTATTTCAATAATAAAGGAGACTTGATAAACGTAGTGTTGGAAGTCCGCCATTGCGCTGAATTGACGATCTGCGTAAGGTTACCAGTCCCTCCCGCGCACATCGGGCGCTGCATGAGAGGCTGCGTGGACACTGACGACAGAACTGGACCACAAACTCCAATTCGCTCAACAGGCAATGGAGGGAGCTATGTTGGATGTTTCTCTTTTGGATAGAATTAGAAATGAGGATATCCATAAGAGAACTAAGGTAACCACCATAGCTCGCAAAAATTTGAAGTTGAAGTGGCAGTAGGCCAGTCACTTCTGTCTCAGGACCTATGGCTGATGGACCAGACGAGTCCTTGAGTGGAGACCGCGTCTGGGTAAACATAGTGTCGGACGCACTCAAGCATGACGGACGGACGACCTGTGCAAGGTCGCCGGTAGGCCCTGGACGAGGAAGGTGGAGGACCGGGATGTGTGGCGCTGTCATTGATACCCCTACGTCCATCAATGGACTGCAATTGGGTGGCGAAATCTTTTAATTTATTTTTAAGCTCTCGAATATTGCAATAATTCAATTCGATGACTTAAAATGTTACTGTTTCAGGGAGATCACCATTATCTAATTAATTTGACGGAATCATGTTATAAATACTTCGGAGAGTCCTTCTTTTACGGAGAATACACGTTTAAACTGATTACAATGTCCAAAAAAGGGAACTTATCATGTGTTCTTTACCATCCAATATTTACAAAGAAAGTATAATTAACAATTTAAAGAAAATATGTATAAAAACAATATTTGAAAATAAACGTGTGTTTATTATGTTTGTACGGAAATAAAAGTTTTAATGCACTACGAGGTCGATGGTTTTTTTTATATGGGAACTATTGTACTACGGCGGCGACGAAGATTTTTTCTTTGGGCCATCACTTCCTACTCTTTTTGAATCATCACATACCTATGGTTTGGACTTTTGGTAATTCTGATATATATATATAGAAAAATAAAATGCAAAAGGCACCGCAAAAGCAGGAAAAAATAAATGGCAAAAAAAGAAATAGAACGTCACTGTCAAAAGTCACATTTAGAGTTATTAATTTTTTTTCTAATCATGATCACAGGCCCTTAGGCTTTTAAATTTTACTGTGCCTAATATATTTAGCGGTGTCAGTACTGTCACCACAATATAGTGAAATGATTGTTGGAATACAAATAGAAATAAACCATTATAATTTAATTTAATGCTAAAGTTTTTTATTGTTCTTGACAGAAGTTTCCAGACAGACTGAAATATATTGAAATAGCAGGCAGGCGACCTACCAATGGAAAGTAGTTATTACATACCATGTCGTTTGTATAGTCGTTTACAACACACGTTTATTATTAAGATACTAGCTTTTGTCCGCGGTTTCAACTGCGTTAGTGTCATCAGCATCATCATCATCCGAGCGTTAAATCCCGGTTGCGTTCGGAGCATTCACTTCGATGCTCAGGGTCCGCTTTGCTACTTTTTTTACTCCACTTCGCGCGGTCTTCAGCACGAAGCCCCGTTTTGAGACCATTGGCACGTATGTCATCCTTCACGACGTCAAGCCAACATTTCTTGGGCCGTCCCCTTCGACCGGGACTTGGTGGAGGCGGCATGGCTAGACATTTGTTCCCCACATAATTAGCCGGTCTCCGTAAAACGTGGCCGTACTAGCGTAAGCGACACTCTTGCAGTTTGTCTACTATGTCACGGACATGAAGACTGCTGCGGATGCAGGAGTTCCTGACCCGGTCTTTCCGCGTCACTCCACACATCCAACGCAGCATATTCATCTCCGTGACACGCAGTTTTTGCTTGTGTCGTGCGTTAGTGTATATTTCGTCAATCCGTTCTGGTTTTTTTTTTACCCTCGTAAAAAGTGCATTTTTTCTAGATGAGTATTGATATCCGTAATGCCATCTAGTGTCTCTTGTTTAAAGGTGGTTGTAATAACCCTGAGACCAACACATGAATAGCGTTGTCATTTGAGTTGCCATGGCGATGTATGTTTTAGTGAATTGTAACGGTGGCTCCATTAAGGGCCGGTTCCAATATTTTACCGATAGTTCATTTGCTCTACTATCGGTTAAAGTTTGACATAAGTTGGATACAAGTAACACCAAAATCAACCGATGGTAAAGCAAGTAAATGACTAGTAACATATAGGAGCGAGAGAGAGTCATCTTTTCATACTGTTTTTCAAGATGAAAGAAACCTTATGTCCCTGACAACGTGTACGCAATATTTCGTGACGATTGGTTAAATAGTTAAGGCATTAAAGCGTCACAAATTATCATACCAACAAACAAATAAGCTCATATTCGCATTTATAATATTAGTTAGAATATATTGTTTATTGCCTAGTAAAATAAGTCATCAAAAATCGATTAGTGGGAAAAATGCTAAATTACTATAGCTAGTCATTATTTTAGAACATTTCCTTCGTAAAGTATTTTACAGAACGATCATGTACAGTTTTTGTTTGTTCATATTTTTTGTTCTAATACCCACAAGTACAACAATGCAGATAGCTGCTGGAACAAATCCAAATAAATATGTAAGTATCCTATACTTTTTCACTAGGTTTTTATCTATATATTCACTCTTGTTATTTACTTTTTATTATCTTAGAAATCGACATAGGTACATTTTGGAGGTGAGCACTAGAAATCAGTGCTGTGTCGGGCCAAGTTTCGGCACAGCAAAATACTAAGTACCAACCTCACTTCCTAAATTTGCGGCATTTAATTTTTGTATGTAGTTAATATATTTCCTAATCTGTTTGTATTGTGCGTGTCGCAATTGAAATAAATATTTTCTTTCTTTTTTTCTTTCTCTCTTTCTTTATTTAACCGGAGGACGGCCCATCTGATGTAAAGTGGTTACCGTTTTACGGCCTATAGTTGTTTGCATCACCAGGGGTGAATAAGAGAAAAGATAAAGAATACAATTTCCTGCAGCCGGGCGGTCAGTCGTAAGAGGCGACGGTAAATTTTATTTCATTACACGCGTCATGCTATCCTAAAGGCTAACATGTTTTTATACCAGGAGTTCAGCAGATAGGCAGACGGCCCACTTGATGGAAAGCGGTTACCATCGCCTATGGACATTTGCAACACCAAAGCACAAATGCGCTGCTGCTCTCTTAAGGAAGACTGGAACCTGGTCACTAATACCGGAACACAACTCAAGGTTGTTATGGCGACATACTTTAGACCACGGGTGGTAGTCATGCAGTCGGGCAAGTGCCTTACCACCTGGCTGTGGATTGTTAAGTCACCTCTTACGACAGGCCGCCCGGCCGCAGAAATTGTACTCTTTCTCCGTTCTTGCACGGATATAAAAAAAAGGTGTTTTCCAATACGAGTTCATGTAGGCAAAAACTAAGGTATAGGATATGTAAATACATTTACATAAGTACAGTTAATTCGCATTGTTATTTCACTAGGGTCCATATATATACAAATTGATATACTACAACGTCTGCAAAGGTCCAAAAACGACAAATTTAACGCACGTAGAAGCTGATTACGAAGAAGACAATGGTGTTTATCGTGGAATGATTAACTTAACGTTTGTGGAACCAGCAAGAATAGAGGAGGTAAGAAATTAATAGTCAAGATAGAATTTTAATACAGACATTGGTGCAATTAATAAATAATGACGCATGATAAATAAACATAGTACACATAAGTAGCAAAATAATACATACATACATACATAACTTCACGCCAGGTCCCTTGCGGGGTAGGCAAAATAATATAAATATATATTCATATGTATATACACATACATATACACACACGTATATATACCTGTCAGGAGCCTTAAGAACAGACGAGCATGCATGACAAGAGCTATGAATGTCAAAGAAGCAAGTGAGGTGTGTAAGAATAAGCCTGTATGGCGCTCTGTTGTTCGTGCCTACCCTGCAAGGGACCTGGCGTGAAGTTATGTATGTATGTATATATACATAAGACAATACAAACATACATATACTTATATAATAGCTTTAGGAATTATTATACACAATAGAAAAGTAATGCTTCTGAACCTGATTTTTAAAGCACGGAAGTATTATTCTGTATTTAGTGAAGGAGCGTAAATTATGAGAAAGAAATTCAAAACGTTCCTTGAGGTAAAGAAGAGTTTGTGGGGAGTAGTGCATATGATATATATACTGGGTAGTGTTAGTATACTCAGTTTTTAAAATGCGCTATTGCTGACTCGCATTTACGAACACGCACTACGAAATCAGCATTGGAACTCTCACACATCGCACACCAATATTCTGTGAGAGTTTGATATCACACCGATCATGCCGGCCTTAAGAACTGTAATGCAGATAATAATTCCAGCAAGGATCTACCATTTCAAAGCTAGGGCTTAACACTTCACATGACACTAGTATTATAAGGGTTTATTAGTGTAATAGTTATTAAAAATATAATTAAGTTTTGTTTTAGGCAAAAATATTCGTGTACAACATAAAAGGTAGCAAAAAGAGTTTGTTGTGGAATTACAAAGTTGAGAAGCCTTGTCAACATTATATCTTGGCGGCTTTGATCGAACAGCATCTCGGTATCGGAAAAAACTGTATGGCCGGTAAGGTATGTGTGTCATTGTTTATCTATAATAATCTAAGGAGATTGTAAACTGTTAGGGCCTTACTTATAATAATCTCGTTAAGAAAGCATTAGCCATCTCTTAAATAAGAGACTCTTAAGCCTAATCAATGGCTATTTCAAATAAAACTTGCAGTCTTGCCTCTTAACAGTCACTTAAACTACCACTCGATGTTGGGTATTTTTGACAGTTATTTATGAGTTACTTTACCACCACTTCTTATCCTTAAGTAGAGCTTATGGGTACGATTTTCGTTAATCAGTTGCTGAGCAGTTTCTTAAAATTTAACAAACGATTATAATAATAATAAGTAAGGCCATCAATAGTTTGTGAAAGAGTAAACGGAGTATTCTCTGATTTTTAATTACATGTACTCGGTGAGATTTAGGGAAGAATAAACGAAATTCAGAATACGAGGTTAATCTAGCATCTATATTGTCTTAAAAATTACAAATAATTAAGTGCATGTAGATATATGCATATTAAACTATGCTCATAAATATATAATAACGCCTGTAAAAATATTATAGCAATTATGTTGCCCTGTGTTTCTTTACTAAAAATATCAGGCGCCATAACAGAACTAAATACAGCTGTGATCCACCTTTTTTTATTTTGCACGCTTGGAGCAACTCACCACTCTGAATTCAATCTGTCTCTGAGTCTGAGACTGAGTTGTTGACTGAAATCACACAACTCACTTACTAATCAAAAAGTCGACCGCAGCTGTCATTTTAGTCCAGGTAATTAAAAATCAGAGTATACTTAGATTATAAAATTTCGTTTATTGAAACGAAGTTCCTTATCGCGCGTTGCGAAAGGGCTAGGCGGAAAAAATTAAGACAAAAAGTTGTAACGACACTTTTTGCCATAGTTGTAAGCCGTGTGACGTGCACGTGTTTTTACTAAAATTGAGCCTACTGATTAAGTTTATATTACATTATATTTGTTAATAATAATAATAAAAAATACTATAACTTAAAATAAATAAACTTTATTACAATTCCTTCACTAATTAATCGAAAGGAACTGCGTTCCAGCCGGGTGTCCCTTAATACCTCTCAAGTTTTTTTTGGTCTTAGACCAATAATAAAACTGAGGCTGGCTATAGGATGCCGCTTTTAAAATAGGATGATCTCGCTGCAGGGCATTACAATTATACAGACGCGATACGCAAGTTTGTAAAAATATGCTTCAGTTAGAAAGAAAGAATAAAAAATGAAGTAATATAATATCATTTCATTTCATGTTTTTGTTTACGTTTTTGAGTTGCTTTATTTAATTTACTGACCCACTTACTACGGAATTTGTAATTCGAAATAAACGACTATTATTATTTAATTATATTTACACCGCAACATAAATGAGCAGTTTTGTGTTGCGATGATATGAATGAAAAATAGAATAACATACATAAATACTCCATATAAAAGAACTCAATACCTTAACTCGTGCGTCAAGAGAGTAAAAATCAATAAATCGACTTTTGTAACAAACTCTGACCAGTGGCCATTTTGCTGGGCGTCACCTAACTATAATTAACGGTTTAGTCAGCACACGATAAATCAACGCATCAAACCGTTTTCTCACAATCTTTACCTCTTTATAATATTAGCATAGTCTAGTGGTAGTCCGTGGTCGAAATTCGACCATAATAATTTATGTCAAAGACTATACTTCTATAATCACAAGTTTCTCCAAGACTACACTGCTAATTTGACTTTAACAGTAAACATAAGAGTATATATGCGTGTGTGTGACACACATACATAGTGTGTGTAATGTTTTTTTATTGACTTAGTCATCGCTTCTTCTCTGTACAAAATATAAGTGCGCGAAATTTCACACTCCTCCGTTCGCGCAATTATTGTAAAAAAGGGTACAATGTTTTTGCTTCACATATTTATATAAAGATTATTTTACAATTTGTTGTAAAATATCTACCTAATGAATATACAAATACAGAATGCATTATGAAATGAAAACTGAAGTAATTAATTTGTTCCAGGCTAGCCACTACTGTGTAATTAATTTCACGGAAACGACAAGAAACTTTGTGGGTCAGACGTTTTTCTACGGGGAATTCATTTTCAAGACTCTAGTGCTGTCAAAGGATGGGAACATTATTTGCTTTATTTTCAGATGTCAGTTTTCTAAGGCATGATCGAAGATTAATAAAAAAGATAAGCGCTGGGCAGTTTTATAGAAAAGCTTGTTTTATTTTAAATATATTATATATTAAATCGTATAAGTACACGCTAGTTTGCTCAAATAAATTGTCACAGATATGGTGGACCTTTATGGAGACCACATATTATCATTTTTATGTAGTTGGCCGTAGATCTCGCCCTGCCAGCCTCAACGACATCATCATCATTGTCAGCGTCGATTTACCAGCCACTTAAAAGCCAAATGGCTTGGTGCGCGACGATGGCAAGACAATGGACGGAATGTCACTTATTTGATAACTTTGACTTAGTTGACACTCTGGCTTGTTTCTCTGAATCAGTGAAAATATACAAATGTACTCGAAATTTTGTAAGTAAATCCGGTGAAAAGTTATGTAGTGGCGGCTGTTGCTCAGTATGTAAGTTGTTATTTGCCGAAACCCTAAAAAGGCTTTTCACCAAAAATATGAATGAATGATTGAATAAAAACTCTTAATTGTTCACCAAAATTAAAACTACTTTATTAAAAACACATACAATAGATGTTGAACAAAGGGCGGCCTTATCGCTTAAAGCGATCTCTTCCAGGCAACCCCCTAAACTAAGGAAAATATTAAAACATGACAGTGGTGGTGTACGAGTAGATTATAAATAATATAAAACATTGAAAATATATGAAATAAGTAAATAAAAATACATACATACAGAATACGCAGCACTATTATACCCGAGAGGTCCAAAAATAATTAAAAATCATTATTTTAAAAGAGAATACTGACATAGCTTGTCTGATGTTGAGTGGCAGTGAGTTCCATAAACGGACAGCCTGTACTGTGAAAGAGTTATCAACGAAGGAAGTCATGTGTCATCATGAGTCATTAAGGAGAGATTATTACTAGTACGAAAATAACGGGAATGAGAAAGATGTAGGAAATAAAAACGTTTACGAAAATACCCTATATCTTAAAATTTACTCCACGGATTTCGCATGTACCAATTTCCATTAAAAGTATTATTTCATCTCTATTTTGGATTATTTAGAATTTCTGAAATAGGGCTCTACATTTTGTAGAACATGAAGAGAGAGACAGGCCCGATTATGTTCTAGCGAAAACATAATATCAAATGATATTACTTCTAACAACCACATATTCTATCTACGACATCAAACGGTAACGCTTTCAAGGCGCCCTCTATTTAATTGAATCTCAATACAAATTGTTTAACTCGTGCTTCCCAAAATTAATTATAATAATTAATTAATTATAATTGTTTTACTCAAGTTTATCTTTAAATATATTTTTATATACCTATATTTAAATATAACAACTTTTATCTAAATATCTACTATTATCTATTATCCTAATGCTTCTGCAATACATATCGCACGCTTAAAGTTTGAGTAATTGTATTTTAATATCTAGGCCCAAAGAATAAGGCATAAAATTGAAGAACTTATATACTCTATATTTTAAGAGTACGATATATTTTTATATATGTATTCCAGAAGCAAATATCAAAATTATCAATTTAAATCAATCACACAACATACTAAAGTGCACTTCGGCCACACAAAAGCGGACTGATTGCGCCGCGGATTAGAGTCAGGTACTGTAGTGAATTAATTCGAAACGTGCCAATGATTTACAACCCCTGGTTTGGACGCTATTTCCTTATGGATGATGTGGCACTGCATTTACGGGTTGCAATTACCATTTATATTGACGCTAATGTGTGTTAGCTATCATCTATACTATATTAATATTGTTACAACTTAGGCGCCGACAAAGACAAATTCCACGTACAGATTTATTGAAGCACATTTAATCCATTGAAATCTTACAATTTAAGGACCGAATATTGCATTTATTAGAGGACGCAATTTTATTTTCGGGACATGTGTGGGGGGTCAATAGAAGCTTAACCTCAAGTTTGTGGGGTCGCCACCCTTGTCCCCCGGTCGCCATCTTGGAAAAAGTGGTGAAAACACTTTTTTCGCGATATCTCGGAAACTATGCGTCTTATAAAAAAACTGTGAAGTCATAATTTGTAGCAAATTGTTTTACCTACAAATATGTTTATGTAATTTTTGCCCTAAATTAAAAATTAAAGAAGTTATAAGCAAAAAAGTGTGAAATTTTTTATTCATTCCTCTTTTCTTTACCATAGAACTTACCAAATTTAACTTATCGAATGTTAAGCAGGTAGAAAAGGTCCCCCGTTTTCCCGCCACCTATGAGGTAGAGTCCGTAGGGGCGTTTTTTTAGCTATGTTCTGGCGAAACATGCATTGTTTTGTTTTGTACATTTGAACTAATTGTAATCTTTTTATGATCGTCGTTTCTAATTATTGAAGAGTCTATTGTCCTATTTTACTCGTTCATTAGCCAGGTGTTACGGATTCATTATCATTTGTGTAGTACAATACGACGGCCTAATGGAGAAAAGAGGCAGTCGAGTGAGAACCACGATCAAGGCGAAACGCGTGTACATAACGAGAATTTAATAGTGACGGACTTTGCGCGTTTTATTGAATTACGACCTTCTGCATTACGTTTGGATTTGTTGTGTTCGGTTATATTTGTACCTGTGTTATAAGTGTTTGTATAATTCGAATAAACTCTATAATAGTTCCAACGGCATTTTAATTCGAGTCCCGTTATTTCGTAACAATATTATAAACTAAGATATGCCCGCGACTTCGTCCAGATTAACTTGAAGTTCCCGCGGGATTCTCAGTACACAAAGAAGAGAACGTAAGCTACAGTTTTAGTGAACACAAATCACAAACCTCGGATTCCTTGCAAGATAAAAAATAAATAAATATTTTTACAGTGCCTTCGCAGTACATGTTTAAAAATTTATGTAAGAACAATATCTTGGAATTTCCCTAATAAGTCCATTATAAAAATATTAAAAACAATAAAATGAAAACTACTGGGCCAAACTATGTCAAATTTTTAGGGGACTAAATGGCAGCTATTTCTCGTCGAACAAAAAAGAATCACGTAAATTGGATCATAAATCTGGGAGTAATCGGTGAACATACATTAAAAAAAAAGATTCCGACGAATTGAGAACCTCCTCCTTTTTTCGAAGTCGGTTAAAAATCAATTAAAAACTCCTACGTGTAAGCTCCATAAAAATTAGAACAGTCTAGTAGAGCAAAGTATAATGCTCTTCAACAAAATCCTAGAAACTGTTGAAGAGCTTTCAGTAAACAAGTTTTAATTTTTTTTCTTATTTTTAAACTAAACACGTCTGTGTGCGAAGGCTTATTATTGTCTTTGTTAAATGATAAGGGCCACTTGCATAACAATCGCCTTTAAATAAAATTAGTTAATCATATTAAACTGCCTAAATACGTTTTACACAAAACATATTGGCAGTTCTTTAAACATATTTAGCGGAAAATTTTGCGTTGGGCAAGACGCTAATTGTATTTAAGGGTGTTAAATATGTTTTGTGTTTCTTAAATAAATTTAAACAACCTCATGCAAGCGGACCTAGATAATATTATTTAGGCGACTGCATCGAATGGGAATATCACTATCACTACCAAGCTCTTTCAGTAATTATCTATACAAATTACTTCGTTGAACCTTATTGAAAATACCTTAATAGTAATGGTTTAAACCTAAAACTAAAAAAATACGCTTTTATAGAAAATCCAACTAAAAAATAGAAATTAAATTTTAATGAATTTGAATTAAAAATAGTATAAGAAAAAATGATTTTATTGTTAAAAAGCGTGGGTGCATGGTGTCAATAGTTATAAATATTTAATTTTCATTTTTTAGTTGAATTTTCTATAAAAGCGTATTTTTTTTAAAGGTTTTTAAATACAAGCTTTTGAGATCCTGCATATCATGTAGCAGCAGAGTGCTAGCCAAGACAAGTAAAACGAGCCCTAACACGACGGTCTATCTTGTTTAGTACAGGAGTTCCTATGGCCACCTTCCGACTCCATCATTAGATCAGCTCCATGGTATTGCATTGTCACGCGATATACATATACGTGCAAAATTTCAGCTCAATCGGAAACCGGGAAGTCGATCAAATTTAACTTGAAAGATTCCGTTACATACTAACATACGTATGAAGCTAATAAAAGTGTATTAAATAAAAAGAACATGAATGTATATACATTATAATTATGATATGTTGTTGGGGCGTTTGTTGTGCCTTTTCTTCTCCTTTATATTACCTAAAATTGCTTTTGGAACCGGTGGTAGATTCATTATTTTGAGATAAGTACATTCATTTCATTTGAACGCTATAAGGCATAACAGTGTTTGATAGCGGTGTTGATGGATCCACTCCTAATAAAACAGAGCCGGTTATGCTCCAACCCGTACGTCCAGTAGTGGACATTGATTGACTGAAGATAATACTTACTTTTGAAATACAGTGAAACTTGGTTGAGTGGGACCTGGATAAGTGAAAAACTTCCATAACTGGAACTCATGCCGAGGTCCCAACACTTTGGCACTGAATTACCCATGTTAGTGGGACCAAGCAAACCTCTATATCTGGGATTCGTACTTCCGATTTATCATCATAGTTACCTCTATAACTGAGACAGCGAGTGAATTTTATATGCATAGATCTCTGTAACTGAGATAACATCGTTTTGTTTGTTTACTTACTTATTCTTATTCTACCCGAAAATTCCGCACTTAACTTACTGAAAGCGACATTGTTCATGCCTTCTCGTCTTTTTCATTGTAAAATAAAGATGCGTGTAAACGTGCTCGAATATTTTTGTTTATTATTTGTTTATTAAAACTCATTTACAATGTTTACATTACACGTTATATTATCACATCTTTAACTGAAATAACCTGTATTCTGACTTCTATTAATGGAACCCTCTGTAAATGAGACAGGTATTTATACCTGGTTATCTGACACACTTGGTAAGTGGAATACCTCTATACGGAAACCACATTCCAGGTCCCTTGATGTCTCACTTAACCAGGTTTCACTGTATATTATTATAAATTACATTGTGTTGTTTTACTGTAATTATATGTTTAGGAACGGAGGAAAAATACAATTTTCTTGCGAGGCGACAAAACAACCCACAGCTAGCTGGTAGGGATTTTGTCCGTCTTGATGGCTACAACGCCTAGTGCAGAGTATGCCGTCATAACAACCTTGAGTTATGTTCCGGCATTAGTGGCCAGGTTTCAGTATGCTTTTAGAGAGTGGCAGCACATTAGTAGCACCTGTGTTACAAATGACCGTAGGCAATGTTAACCGCTTTCCATCAGGTGGGCCGTCTGCCTGTCTGCTGAATCCATGCAATAAAAAAACGCGTGCGTCTCAGGACGCCCGACTGAAGTGATAACTTGCGTGAGAGAAAGGGAAGCCAAACAGACTGGTGCCGTAACGCGTTACGTAACGAAGCGGTCTACCCTCTCATAAGAAGTTATCACTTCAAAATGCTCGGTCTTTATCTGGGATGATGAGTGTGGCCGAATACGTCTTGTTTATAGCGTTAAAAGTAACGCTGCCAACGAAATCAATATTTAACGTCATTGACAATTAATTAAAATACCGCATCAAAAATGACATATTAAACACTTCGCTGCGTGAAACGGTCAATAACTATAATATTATCCCAGATGGAGTAATTACATAATAATTACATAATTATCTCGTAATGGCATACAAGGTCCGATCCTAGAACTTCTTAAAAATTATCACACTAATAGATTCACAACAGTCAAAATAAAAAATCAATTCAGTACACAAATAAATACTCTAAAGGGCACGGCCCAAGGGTCAATAATTGGCACAACAGAATACTTGATTTATGTTAATGACATGTGTAAACTAATATCGGAGGGCTCTGTATACCAATTTGCCGATGACACGTGTTTAATTGTAGCTAACAAAATTTTTCTAAGCGCCCAAAAACTACTGCAACATAACTATAACCAAGTATGCAAATGGGCACATGACGTAGGTTTTGCCATAAATGCTCAAAAAACGTAAATTGTTTATATTCACTCCAGTCACAACAAAAATTTGTCCAAACCTTGTATAATGGCTCATAGCCATGATTGTTTTCACAAGAAAATTAACTGTAACTGTCCTACCTTAGATGTTGTTAGTGAGCATACATATATAGGACTCGTAATTGACAGCCGATTCTGCTGGGGCGCACATGTAGATCATGTTTGCAATAAATTGAGATCAGTATTAAGTAAGATGACTATACTAAAATACAAATTACCCTATAAAATATTACGCGTTCTTTACTTAGCCCTAGCAGATTCGGTTGTTAATTACGGTCTAAGTAGTTATGGTAGAACATATAAAACATATCTAATGGATATTTACAAACTGCAGTTACGTTTATTAAAAACAATAGTACCTAAGAATATTAAAACAAAACATAAAGATAATTATAAAGAACTTTTCAAATATTGTAAAGTTATGAGCATCTTTGACAAGGTTAAATTTTCAATACTAACTGAATGTAACAAACCAGAAGTCTTAGTACAGAAGACTAGACCTAATTACATGCGACCGAGATCTGACACATGTAAATATATTATACCTAAATATAATAATGTGTATGGGACAAGGCGCGAGGAATATATGATACCAAATATTATAAATGATCTCCCAGAGGACCTGCAAACCAAGTACGAAAATAACCATAAATCAATCAAGTATAATCTTAAAAGATTATATACTGATTCCCAAAGCGGACCATCATGTGCAGTCCTGGGACTTAAATGAGAACCATATACTAGAATGATGATACCCCTCCGCTTTATTATCAAATCGGAACTAAACACTAGAATGATGATAACGCCTACGCGCCTCTGCTCCTATTTATTAAAATAAAAATATAGTTTACACGACTCCCTGCGGCACGAATAAACCCATGAGGTTTCTGTGCCACAGTTCAAATGTGAATGTAATGTATATGAATGTAAGCATATTGGATAATAAAAAAAAAAAAAAAAAAAAATTAACCCAAAAGTACATATATAATACATGAGTGAAAAAAACCTAATCATTTGAACTCACAAAACTGGAGCGAAATCGCTAGAGGGAACAGAATTAATTACGCACAATTTTCCAAGTTCTCCTTTTTGTGTACACGATACCTGTGCTTATATTACTTATATAAAAGTATACATTGTGGGAATCTAATTAAGCTAAAATGTAGGGTGTCGCTGAACACCAAAACTTTTGGTCCTACCACGTAACGTAAACCACATGGCGGAAGGTACAGCACGTGAAATAAAGTTTGCACAAATTTAAAGCCAATGGAAGAGGCGTTCTAAAGTAAAATATTCTTCAATTTATACTGTAAAATACAATTTATTAGCATACTGTTTGTTACTTATGAATTATTATAGAGTTTATTAGAACTATACAAACACCTATAACACAGGTACAAATATAACCGAACATAACAAAGCCAAACGTAATGCAGAAGGTCGTACTTCAATAAAACGCGCAAAGTCCGTCACTATTATTTTCCCGATTGTACATACGTCACGCCTTGAGCGTAGTTATCGCTAAACTACCCCCCTCCCACAATGAGGCCATCGTTTTATACTGCACAAATGCAATGTGCCCGTCCGCCAACGTGGACCGAAATTCCTAGAATCAGCTTGTACTTTATAATCTCTAGAAACGTATGCCAATAAATAAGCAAACAAAAGAAGACGATTATAAAAGAAATACAATTAGTTGAAATGCATGTTATTGAAAGATGATTATTCTTTGTTGTACACCTTTATTTTCACACATTGAGTAATATTTTTATGTTTGTTACAAGTTTAATGTGTTGTTATACTAGATATTTATAGATTAGTTTTTTATACGTGTTGTTGTATGTAAATCACAAAATGGATACGGCTCGAAGGACCAAAAGAATGTTATTGAAAGATGATTATTCTTTGTTGTACACCTTTATTTTCACACATTGAGTAATATTTTTATGTTTGTTACAAGTTTAATGTGTTGTTACACTAGATATTTATAGATTAGTTTTTTATACGTGTTGTTGTATGTAAATCACAAAATGGATACGGCTCGAAGGACCAAAAGAATGTTATTGAAAGATGATTATTCTTTGTTGTACACCTTTATTTTCACACATTGAGTAATATTTTTATGTTTGTTACAAGTTTAATGTGTTGTTATACTAGATATTTATAGATTAGTTTTTTATACGTGTTGTTGTATGTAAATCACAAAATGGATACGGCTCGAAGGACCAAAAGAATGTTATTGAAAGATGATTATTCTTTGTTGTACACCTTTATTTTCACACATTGAGTAATATTTTTATGTTTGTTACAAGTTTAATGTGTTGTTATACTAGATATTTATAGATTAGTTTTTTATACGTGTTGTTGTATGTAAATCACAAAATGGATACGGCTCGAAGGACCAAAAGAATGTTATTGAAAGATAATTATTCTTTGTTGTACACCTTTATTTTCACACATTGAGTAATATTTTTATGTTTGTTACAAGTTTAATGTGTTGTTTGTTATACTAGATATTTATAGATTAGTTTTTTATACGTGTTGTTGTATGTAAATCACAAAATGGATACGGCTCGAAGGACCAAAAGAATGTTATTGAAAGATGATTATTCTTTGTTTTACACCTTTGTTTTCACACATTGAGTAATATTTTTATGTTTGTTACAAGTTTAATGTGTTGTTACACTAGATATTTATAGATTAGTTTTTTATACGTGTTGTTGTAATGTATGTAAATCACAAAATGGAAGAGGAAGTCACAAACAGTGTTGCCAAACATTAAAAAGAAATTACATATTTAGTGTTGCCAAATACTAAACATTGCCGATAGGTAATAAAATGTGTTTTTACAGTCGTAAGCTAAGTTGTAACACTATTATAAAATAAATATAATTATATAAAATTATTAGAGCTAGGCATGTGTGCTGAAGAGTGTTTTGCGCCGCTTCTTCCCTTCAAGCCACAACATGTTTCGATGTGGCAGTAAATTAGATTAGGCTCCCATTGAGTGAATAACAACCATAAACAAAATTAAAACTGAATAATTAAAATGAACTAGTTAGCGGTAGCCTAGATAAACATTTAACAATACTCATTGAAACTTGACCTCTTTGTCCTCCCTAATCACGGCTACTGAAAAATGGCCGAAACGTCGCAATAATAAAAATCAAATAAGTTACCGCGCTTAAAAACGTTAAAACGTAGTTTTATTATGAAAAATATAAATTAATATTTAACTTATAGGCTTTTATTATCTTTTAATAATTCCTCAAATAAAGCATTTTATATGTTAACTAGCTGACCCGGCAAACGTCCGCCTCAGAATCAATAAATAAAAAAGCTGAATGATAATTGCAAGAATTTCAACTTTGGTAAAAAATGTGGTCAAAACTTAACCGGATCGAACATCAAACGATCGAAACCAAAAAAAAGCTTCACTTTTAAATTTAATTTGATTTCTGAACGACAGGACGTACATTAAATGTTTGACAGGTAGGAATAGTTTCTGACGGAAAGCGAATTTGTTTTTTTTACTATATTCCAAGCATTTTTTTTCATATTTACTCACCTTTCCAACCTTTCCTGGATTTCCACGAATAATTCAAAATCAGTCCAGCCGTTTTCGAACTTTAGCAAGACTAACGAACAGCATTTCATTTTTATTAGATAGATATATTTATTAACAAACGTGAAAATACACCACCTAATGGTAGTGGCTACCATTGCCCTTGTAGGGTACATCTATAGCACTAAGCGCTCATACATACGCCGCGTAGTAACGCGGCTGACCTTAAGTAAGTAGAAATCTGTAAAACTAAAATTTCTATTCCCTCTACGTGGTACCAGCGAAAAGGCATGGCTGCTCGAAGACTTGCAGTTCCATTGCCGGTCATCCGGACGATTACTACACGCACTATGGTTCAGTATGCGGTTGGTTGAGTAACTACGTGTTGTGCATTTAATGTAATACTTGCAACAACTCAAAAGGGTTTATGGTAATAAAAAAACAGCAACTGATCACATATTTATAATCAAAGAACCTTACAGTTTTAGCACATTGAATCCACTAACTAAACAATTGAATTAAAATTTTAGAACACCTCGATATCCCTCCAATTTTACAGTATTTTTCAGTAACTTAGCAATAGGCACAACCGATAGCGGATAGAAGTAATTGATAAACTATTTTAATTAAAGGGTTATGCATGACAAAATTGAGAGATTTTGAATTATAATCAGTACATAATTATCACACAGAGACAAACACTATTATGTTAAATTATGTAGAACTACTTACTCTATATAAAACAGGCCTAATCACAGAGTAAATAAAAATATTGCATTAATATTGAATTAAGAAAATGGCCGACTGTATCGTTCAGAAAATAAGAGGGTACTTAACAAAATTAATTATTAACTTTAAAAAGAAACATGACAAGAAGAACTATACTACTCAATAACTGTAACATTAATATTGTATGTAGTTATAAACAAATATGTTGTATTTCTTCTTTCTTTCATGTTGCATTTATCCGTGCAGGAACGGAAAAAGAATACAATTTCCTGCGGCCGGGCGGCCTGTCGTAAGAGGGGACACAACAACCCACAGCCAGGTGGTAAGGCATTTGTCCGGCTGGATGGCTACTACCCCGGACTAAAGCATGTAGCCAGAACAACCTTGGGTTGTTTCCGGTTAGTGGCCAGGTACCAGTCTCCCTTAAGAGAGCAGCAGCACATTTGTAGCACCTTTGCTGTTGCAAAAGTCCACAGGCTATGGTAACCGTATTCCATCAAGTGGGCCGTCTGCCTGTCTGCTGAACTCCTCCTATAAAGAATTTAAAAAATAGCCATATTATTACGTATGCCACTTCTAGTATAAATCTTTATATGTTTAAATAATACTGGTACACCGCCGTGCGACGAGCACTTTGCTTAAAACAAATTACAGGGGACCTCGTAACGGGTTCATCTATTTTTATTGCAACCTCCTAAGACAAGGGAGGTAGAAGGCAGCACTCAAGCTACTACACTGCGGAATGATGAGAACAAAAGTTGGCGAGAAAGTACATTGATTCTGAGCACGCTTAAGTGAAAAGTTTCATTCGCCTAGTTTGTAACAAGATTGTTTGCTACTCCGTAATCTTCGTTTAAATCATATTTGATAGCTGGAACCATTGGCTACATTATTCCACAGGACCTTCCTATATATAACTTTCAATTTGTCTCTTGAAAATAATCTAACAGATTGCTTGGAAGAGATTGCTTTAATCAATACCACAGCCTTTTATGTGATCCCGAAAGTATTGTTACTTTGCTTCTTAATAATTATTTAATTTGGTTAAAATAAAGCGTTTATCTATCTATAATCTAGTTTTTTTTATTACAATAAGCTATTCTACAAAAAATGCCATTATCACTTCAAAATAATATAATGTTTATTATATATTGATACGAGTTACGGGACTCGACTAAAATGCCGTCGGAATTACTATTGATTTTATTAGAACTATACAAACACGTATGAAGAGTGTGCTATGATATTATTGTTGTGATGTAAGGTTCTTGAATAAATATAACTTCAACCTTAAACTGGCGTTTTATTTTAACTTTTTTTGTAAGTAACTTTTTTGTCGTACAAAATGGTCTCTTCCTAACTCATTTCAAAAACGGTGTCTCCTTTCATTTTTGAATTCCCACCAATGAGAGCGACTTTTATACTCGTCTCTCATTGGTTGGTCAAATCCTTACGACCTGGCTAATATAGGCATATAGGCATTGAGTTACAAAATAGAATACTATGTAGTTGATAAATTAAATGAAATAAATAAGGAAATTCAAATAGATATTTATATGTAATTCGTTTTATGATTAGAAAATATGATTTAAACATGAATGGAAAACATACCGTAGATTAAAAGAATGTTGTTGCTATGTATTTTATACGATAGCACTTGTCAAACGTCAAAAGTCAAATGCCAAAAGGCTGACCTTGAACTTGACCGGCTTTTGTTTACGATTGAGAATTAGGTTAAAATACAAGTTTTATTTATTACAAAAGCTTTCAATAGAAATAAATTGAAATACTATAAATGTAAGCAAATAATTGAGTTGAAAGCCTGAGCGTGTGGTAACCAGGATCGTGGTACATTTCAAGTAAATATAATATAAAATTATCTACGACTAAACGTGGTAAGTGCATCCACTACACGTATAACACATACATACATAACTTCACGCCAGGTCCCTTGCGGGGTAGGCACGAACAACAGAGCGCCATTCAGGCGTATAACACAGGTACAAATATAACTGTACACAACCAGTCTAAAGGTAATGCACGATTCAATCACACCCGCAAAGTCCGTCACCAACGTCTTCCTTCGCTTGTGGCTATCGCTAGACTGCCTCACCCCTCCGTTGGGGCATTGCTATATACTGTACAAATACAGTATGTCTGCTCGACCGCGTGGACTGAATTTCCAACAATCACTCCTGATGATAATGACTACCATAAAGATTACAATACACAATGGGCTGTTTTCCAATCACAAATTTTAAACACAAAGTATACAAAATAAGACGGTCATAAAAGAGTTTCAATGTTATTAGCGCAAACGCCGACGGGTAATAAATGTGCTTTGTTTACAGATATGCAAGTGGCCCAAATTGTAATACTATAAATGAAGCTAAATTTTAGTATACCAATTAGTAAGGAAAATATGAGTAATGTCTTCTTCCTATATAGACAGACAATAAGCAAAGAGTTATAGACATGTCTTTTATTAAAATTAATTTTAATTACCTAAATAGGTCGATTTGATTGTAATGTTTTTCTACTATTCCTAAATTAGGTACTAATATTTTGAAAATTTCTTTTTATATAAATATTGGTATACATTAAATAGCAAAATTAGCAGTAACATGGAAAGATAGATAGTATAGGCCTAGGTGGAGTGCCACTCAGCCTCTTAGTAGATGTGCCTAACTTTTATTAGAAATCTCAGCAGACCAATGGACTCACACTTGACTTGCGATGAGGGAAACAGAATAAAGGGCGGAAAAAAGTCGACCGGACTGATCAAGTAGAAAATTACTTGAAGGAAGCACGATTCTCTTGTAGTACATACTGACATTGAGTTTGAAAAATATATTTCTGTCACAATATTTGCAATTGATTTACGACCCGTTCCTTTATTTTATCAACCGTACATTTCCCTTACTATCGTTTAAAATGTAATATAAGCTATATAGGTAGTGTTAGTAGTTAGTAGCTATACAGGTAATGTTAAAATTCAACCCATGGTAAGTGAATGAAGAGTTAGATTTAAGAACCGGCCAGTAATCACATGCGGACTTCTTACTTCACATAATTACTTCGTTGGCTCAACGCCTCAAAGTGAGTCTTGGTATCCGAAACGAGAGTATGCCATTAAAATCTATCCTGTATCATGGAACACTGGATCACCAAGGACTTAAGACAATTCTGATATAGAACAGGAGCATAGGTCGCTGGCTATCCGATGTCACGTGCAGGTTCGCAGGTTCACACGTTGTACGCGAGATATTAAGAAGACGCTTTTTTCAAGCATACTGGCAGTCCTTCTACACGTGCAGCCTATGAGTCAGTAATTTTTTATTGCAGGAGTTCAGCAGACAGGCAGACGGCCCATCTGATGGTAAACTTATGCAACTATCGACGCTCATCTACGCAACGGTTCTATAGAACATTTATTCCGTGTACAATAATGATCTGCGCGGTTTTCCCTTTGCGCTATGACATAAGGTTTTTTAAGACGGGGGTTATAAAATTTCTTAGAGATCGGCACTGCGTTGGCGATACCCCTGGTGTTACAAACGTCCAAAGTTTCCATCAGGTCAGCCGTCTGCCTTTTGCCCGCTTCAGGCAATAATTAAAAAAGAGAAGATGAGATGGGAGGAGAAGGAAACGGACCACTGGAAAACTCACTCACAGCACGAAACGCAAGTAGCATAAAACTGTTTTACAACTCTGTGAAAGCATGGTATCACACTTATCTAGCCGGCTCTGAGAGCTGTAACCAAAATACCAGCATCCATCTACCATGTCAAACATTTGTAAAAAGTTTGACATTCTCAGCGGCTGTGAGTATAACACCTTAACTGGTATCGTTACGATACGAGCCTTTTTGCTAGTCCCATTATTGTTGGTCTCCAGGAGCGGAAGACGTGTCTTACTTATTGTCACTCATATAACCTATCCCCCTTCTTATCTTAGGGATAACGAGTCTATTACGTTTGGAGCTATCCATCATACTACTCGGATCCAATCACTCAGGGGTTTTCCTAACTCGTCATACGTTACAAAGCTATTTGATGGTATATTAAATAAAGTGCTTCTCAATCGAATTCAATGAATGGTTTAGTACAGGTTACACACGTATCCTGTTTTCGACACTGGGATACGGAACCCCAAAAAAGGCATTTAATCGATAATAATAATAATCAAACCTGCCAAGCCGCCTTGGACAAGCGTGGCGGGTAGACTGTCCGATCCCCCTTTAATGGGAGGCCCGAGCCCAGCAGTGGGACAATTATGGGCTGATATTATTATTTATTATAATAATAATCTCAAAAAGTGCTCAACGAATATTTTAAAATTAATTTTATTTCATTAACAACTAAAACACGATGTGTTTTCTGGCGTACCAAATAGTCATCGTACTGAAGGAATATTCTGAATTTATTTTTGCGCTCTTGTAAACGTCACCGCCGATGGCGACCATGCCGCTACCCCGCTGCGATTTTGTGTATCAGCGTCGTAGTGGCGATGTCCTGTAGAAGCGCGCTTAATGCCTATTATATTATTTCATTAAAAAAATGTTTGTGTCAACTCCGACGCACGCCTGGTGTTTACATTAAGAGAATGTGTGCACGTTCGCGGTGACACCGGTCAAATAAGGGCGGTTACCATAAAACATACACATAGACAGATATCTATTTAGCCAGTAGAAAATACAGATATAAACACAAAACACAGACACAAACACATTAATCTATACATATAATAAAACTGTAAAGGTCGAATTTCTGTACAATGTAAGAAAATGCTAAAAACCGAGTCAGGGGGATGTAAGAAGTGAAATAGAACTAATTTAGATTTTTTTCAAATTTTTTGTTTCTCTGTTTGTCGGTTTGTCTGTTTGTCTGTCTGTTTGTACCGGCTAATCTCCGAAACGACTGGACCGATTTAAATGAAATTTTATATTATGGTGGTAGCTTATATCCCTGGTCAACATATAGGATACTTTTGATCCCGAAAAATTAAAGAGTTCCCGTGAGATGGTTAAAAAACCGCACCACGCGTTCGAAGTCGCGGGCATCAGCTAGTTAAAGATTAAAATTGTGAGTAATATTACAGAGAATTAAATAGCAGTTTTGCTAAAACGCATCTTGTGCGAGGTAATATAGGTGTAGGTAAATAGTAACACGGTATACAGAATTACACTTAAATTACTTTATTGAACAAAAACAGCTTGATCGACTTGTCTATTTATTTTTTGTTTTATCTCGCTCTAATAAAGGGATGGTTTATAAGAAAGAGAAAGAAAAACAACATTCTGAATTACCAAGCTACCAAGTTGTGCATGTTTCCCGCTTAAGATATAAACCTACTTCCTTAAAACGTGAGTTTCAAACCCGAATACGAAAGATACTACGCTATCAAGACTTTTTATGTTATACTTCCATTCGGACGAATGAAAGTATAGATGGAGCGTACCTACGCGAACAAAAGCGACAAATGAAGTGAAGCATTTTTCCATACTTTCTTACGTGACGTCGTGACGCACTGCAGCGCCATCGGTTTCCAATTACACAATCGGCTTCCTTTGGCAGGCTTCTTATTCCCAAAATCGGCTTCGTTTAGCTGGCTTTCTATTTTAAAATCGGCTTGATTTAGTCAGTTTCGTATTCCAAAATCGATTTTCTTTAACCGGCTTCCTATTCCAAAATAGCTTACTATAGCCTGAAGTTGTAGAAAACTTAATTTTATTTCCAATTCAAACGGTTGTTGGGCAAAGCAAATCGAATTTGTTTAAACTGATCACGAAACATAAATTATCCTTTCTACTTCTCAAAGGAAATATTAGTTTAGTTAGGCGCTTAACGATGTTACTTAACAAAGGAACGAATTTAGTGGAACAAAGTGTTAACAAGGAAAATCTATTACCATGTCTACAATATCTTTTGGCTACTTTATAAACATTTTTTTGTCTTTAACCATACAAGATATGATCTATACTAATATTAAATGAGGTAAAGTTTGTGAGTTTGGATGTACGGGGTAATCTCCAGTACTACTGATACAAGTTGAAAATTATTTCATTATTTAGAAGCTACATTATTCCCGAGAGACATAGGCTATATTTGCTTGTTGATTTTGATTAATAAATGTAAAAAAATAAGTTTTTTACACCCAGCTAAGTGGGGACGGGGGCGCCTATCAAATATGTTACAGCAATAATGTTCCACGCAGGAATTGCGCACATCACTCATCAACTTCAAGTGACTTGTTGACTTGAAGTTGATGAGTGATAAACTATAGCCTACCTTTAAGAAACTAGTGACTAGCGACCAAAAGGTCGAGTGCCATGCATTCATTGGCGTATACGCGTGCTCTTCAAACATATTATTAGTAGTGTCTGTATAAATTAACTAGAGACCAAAAAGTCGAAAGCCCCATGAGGCGCGCTATCTCCTACACTCGGCGGCTTGCTACACGTATTTTGAAAGAGCTACTCATAACCCGATCGCGCACCGGCTTTTGTTTCAAAAATTGCAAAAATTAAAAATGAAAATTGTAATAAGAAAATACATCGAAAAAATAAATATAAATCAAATAAAATACCGCGCTAAAATCAAATAATAAAACCGTGGTTTTATTATATGAATTGTGACGTCTGAATTGTGCAAGATATCAAACTACTCAATAATTTATTTCACATAATTTTATGAAACTATAGTAAACTCATACAAGTCCATAACGACTCTAATATAATATAGCAATGAGTATTGGAGGAGAAAATCTATTTATTCCACGAGCTATTTTAAATGATCTGTAAAACAATTATTTGGTGTCGTCTTTAACCGTTCTCTGTTGATATCCGTTGATCTTTTTGAAATCTATTTGAGATAAACGTTCAAAGAGATTGACAGACGATGAATCTAGCATCATCAGCGTCAGCAATATTATCATTTACGTAAACACAGACAGACATTTTAATAACATGATTGATGTTTTTACTGTTTGGGTTCACTAGAAAGGCAGACGGTCCATCTGATGAAAAGCGGCTACCGTCGCTTAAGGACATTCGTAACACCAAAGATGCTACAAATGTGCTGCTGTTCTCTTAAGCGCCACTGGAACCTGGACTGTAATGCCAGAACACAATTCAAGGTGCAGGGTTATCTGTGCAGGAACGGACAAAGTATACAATTTCCTGCGGCCGGGCGGCCTGTCGTAAGAGGCGACAAAACAACCCACAGCCAGGTGGTAGGGCATTTGCCCGACTGGTCGGCTACCACCCCTGGTCTAAAGTATGTCGCCATAGCAACCTTGAGTTTTTTACGGCATTAGTGACCAGGTTCCAGTCTCCCTTAAGACTGCAGCAGCGCATTTGTAGCACCTTTGGTGCTGCAAATGTTCATAGGCGATGGTAACCGCTTTCCATCAAGTGGGCCATCTGCCAGTCTGCTGAACTCATGCAATAAAAAAAAAAGGTTTTTATGGCGGCGTACTCTAGACCACATGTGCAAAATGCCCTACCACTTGGCTTTGGGTTGTTTTGTCGCCTCTTACGACAGGCCGTAGAAAATTGTATTCTTTCTGCGTTCTTGCACGGATAGTAGATGTTAATTTTTTAACAGTCATGAAATCTAAAAGAACGCATTGATTAAGCCACTCTATTCTTTACTACAATTCAAAACTAGCCTGAACAACTTTTACATTGAATAAATCTGAAGAAAATACACGCATAAAGTTTGCCATAATCCTTTCAGCTATTATTACTCCAAGGAGTAACAAACATACATAACACTCGCATTCATATTATTAACATTTTATATCATTCCTTCTCAGTGAATTGAATATGTAAATATTTCAAAGCAGTAATATATTGCGACATAAAGACAAAATGTCTGGAAAATCTTTGCTGGGTTTATCGCAAATTTATTGTTAGCCGATTTATCTCAACTAAAACCTAGTCGAGCGTTTTGTACTTTAACATGGCAACAATACAAAAAACCTCAAAATTTATTGTTTATATTATTACACTATAATATGCATACTGTGCTAAAAAATTCAAAATTGTTAAGGCTGAACTCTCAGCCAGATTTTAATGCCGTAATTTCCGTTGATCATTGATACATGTATTTGAAGACTTGAATGGATGAAGGAGTTATGTAATATTTTATAGTTTTGGAAGACGTTATGTCATACAAACCACTGCTACTATTATTTGAGCTTGGTTTAGATATAAAAAGTGATTAAGAGTGATCTAGAAGTTTACAAAATGATAGTCGAACAAAACTTTGTTGCCTATTTACTTAACGTTTGTCACTTGTATAATGTCTCCTTCGTCTGTTCATTTTTCATGTTATATCAAGTTAATATTGAACTTACTTTTAGTTTCATTGTGCACTTTAATCTCAGCAATATTCTGAGTGATACATACTATCAAATTTCTATTGGTCAATTTGCTTTGGTATACCAGTTGTACCGCTTGAAAATGGTAGAAGCACAACATCATCAGCATACCTTCTTACGACTTTTAGGACACTTCGATCTAAATTATAATCTTCAGATGATTCTTGGAATGAGATAACGCTATTTGGCAGATTCTTAGTATTCCTTACTGCTATCACTGATATCTTTTTACTTATTGAATTCAGGGCTTCTTTAATAGGATAGCAAAATTCTGCTGTAGTTATTATAACTTTAGGGTTGGTAGGTAAGAGAGTATGAACAAGTTCGCCTGAAAACCGAAATAATTGAACCGCAGTTATTAAAAAAAATAAAAACTTCGTTTAAAAAAACCGACTTCAAAAACTAAAAAACTAAAATGTATAAAATAACTTATTTCTAAAGCTATTATTATTAATATATATTATCTAATACATCTTAAAGTCGGTGCTTAGTAATTTTCAAAATATAGTAATTTTTATGTTTTACTTTGCACCGACTTTTAAACGACGATTTTTTTAAACGAAGTTTTTATTTTTTATTTGTTACTTTTTAGTATCTAGCTATGTATGGGTGGACCTACGAATGGTGCCGCGCTTCTTAAAAAATATAGGTCCCAAGAACCGGGAACAAAAAAATGATCGTAAAATGAAAACTACTGGGCCAAACTATATCAAATTTTTAGGGGACCACATGGCATCTATTCCGCGTCGAACAAAAAAGAATCACGTAAATCGAATCATAAATCTCAGAGTAATCGGTGTACATATGGAACGGAGTGAAAACTGGGCCAAACTATGTAAAATTTTTAGGGGACCAATTGGAAGCTATTTCGCGTCAAACAAAAAAAGAATCACGTAAATCGGATCATAAATCACGGAGTAATCGGCGGACGTACATAAAAACAGCAAAAAAAAAGATCCTGACGAATTGAAACCTCCTCCTTTTTTCGAAGTCGGTTAAAAAGCATTAAAATAAATAAATACACAGTATTGTGTCCCAGGGTGCAGTTGGAAACCAGCATCTAAGGAATTTGCTGAAGTGCATCCATTTGGTACCATCGCGACACAAATTATTTGTTATATATTTAATGAGTTCCTTATTTTTGAATGTGTTACATGTCTCGAAATGTGTTCTTGCCAAATAAATTATTTTTCTTTCTTTCTGTCTCAAAACAAATATTGTACGTTTAATCGCATTACAAAATAATGTTTAACGTGAAGATTGATGGTTAAGTACGTAAAGGTAAATACAAGAGATGTGTAGATTCTGTTAAGAATAACGTGATGATTTGTGATTTGACATATATGAATATATAATCTGCTATAATAGAGAAGTAAGGAAGGAAAATAAATATTGTGCTAACCCCAAAATAATAAAAAGTAGAGGACTAAAAGTGAGAAACAGCGGTTTAAGGATTTTTGCTGAAATACAGAAGTTTGGCAGTTGTAACAGCAGCACCAGCTTCTAAAGCTCCCAAAACAGCGACAGGAAACTCTATGGAGTTTGGCATCATTACATAAACAACATGTACATCACGGATTTTTAAATTCATAAAAACTACTGGGCCATGACAATGACAGCTAATCCTTAGACTTAAATCTGCGATACTTTTTATCCGGCGAAAATTATTCTGGAAATTATTTAAAATGGACAAATTGAAAAAAAATCGAATTCCGGTAAGATTTTTTGACTGATCGATAGCAAATTATTTGTAATAAAATATGCTATATTCTTTATCCCGGGAATCCCGCGGGATTTTCCTGCTAGTGATTTTTATTATTCAGATGCAAAAAAAAAAAAAATTTCGTCACACTTAGTAAACGATGACTTTTATTCTTTTTTAAATGCTGCGGTACTGTGTGTCCCGGGAACCCGTGGGAATATCAAATCAAGCGTGGACGATGTCGCAAGCATATCCTAGTATAAAATATAATGTTACCATCCCGTATAAGCTTCCACGACGGTAAATCCATTTACGAATATTACCTTCAGTCTTCGTTATAGACTTCAAAGCAAATGTCGGCAAATAAATACATTCTGAACTAACTAACGTCACCGACTTACCAAAGTCTTTCCTTTCATCCTATTTCTAAAGAGATTATATCTGATCAAAATGTCTACACAACTTGTCTTAGAGTCCAGTCCTGTTCTCGTTTATTTGTTGTTATATCGTTTATTTGATCTTATTACAAGTTAAAATTTGACATGATTACATATTGTATATATAATATATAACCATATATTTATGGTACAACATTACGACGTTAGCCATTCACAGTCCACTGCTGGATGTAGGCCTCCCCAAGTCGGCACCAGTCATCCCTGTCCTCTGACTTCCTCATCCAGCGCCTACCGGCGACCTTGCACAGGTCGTCGCCCCATCGGGCTGGAAGGCGTCCGACACTACGTTTACCGAGACGCGGTGTCCACTCCAGGACTCGTTTGCTCCATGGGCCATCGGTGCTGCGGCAGACGTGACTGGCACACTTTCACTTGAACTTGTTACAATGGATTTATCGCTAAGAACCGATCTCTTCCAGACAACCCGTGGCAGGAATAAAACAGATTCAATTTGTCATATCATATGTGCTATTTATAATAATCAACAATTACCTATAATTACTTACTACAGCAGTTTTATGTTCCAACTTTTCCACATTTTGCCAAATATATTCGCTCAGACTGATATTAGGTATTGTCAATAATTTGAGATATCACAGTGTTGTCTTGCTTCCATTTTTGGCTTTAGCCAAAAAGTGGACTATTGCAGGTATTATTCGGTAGATATAAATCTCTACCGAATAATACCTGTTCTAGCAGATTTCTAGAAAATCTAAAAAATACTTACGAGGACAAAGTATCATTCTCAAGAATTCTCTGTAAGTTTCGAAACAAAAAACAAATACTTAAATACAATTTACATATATAAAAAAATATCACTATGAGAATAATATTCCTGACATAAAAAAAATGCGGTAGTCTTTAAGACCACAAAAAAACAAGCTAAGTCTGATGTTAATATTAGAGATGTCAATCCACGGACTACCTTCCGAGTTTTGCGGATACATACATATGGAATCTGTAATTATATATATATATATATATATATATATATATATAATTTATCAAAGCGACTCATTGACTCTTCAGGTGATCCGAGGGCTAGTGCTTATCTCGGGCAACAGATCAGTGTGGCGATCTAGCGTGGAAACGTAGCCAGCCTTCTGGGTACCTCACCCATAGAAGACGGGGATCTAGGCTCAGTATTCTACTTATAGTCTTGAGGAACTATGGGTAAAATACAATACAAATTAGTAAAGTTTTCATTATTGTATTTGATTATTATGTAATTTTTTTAATTAACTAATGTAATAAAAACAAGTCATTTAGTTAAGGTTGTAATAGGTATCTTGAAAACCTCTGGCAATGTGTTTTACTTTTTACGGTGCGCATCATGAAGGTGGATTCAAAGCACTTTGTTCGTGTAGGTAGTATTTCTACCCTGTACTGATTCTACATGCCAGTGCGGCTGATTGTCCAATGACGGAAGGGAAGTGGAGGGATCAAATTTAAAAGCTCTAATGCACACTATCCAAAGGATATTCAATAGAAAATCGATAGGTTGTCATGTGTCGATGTTTAAGACTTTGAATTAATTAGCTTTTAATAACTGGCGTGGCCTATAGCTCCTAGCTCTCCGCCTAATTGAGTCTAGTGTTTCCAGTTGTTACGTTGCTGAGCCATCCTATAGGCGATAACAGTAATACATACATGCTCTGTGCATGCTAGTTCATAGTTACAATTCCTAAATAATTGAATATTATTAATATTATAGCTCATAAAAAATTAAAACTTCGATGAAAAAAACCGACTTCAAAAACTAAAAAACTAAAATGTATAAAATAACTTATTTCTAAAGCTATTATTATTAATATATATTATCTAAAACATCTTAAAGTCGGTCCTTAGTAATTTGCAAAATATAGTACTTTTTATTATGTTTTACTTTGCACCGACTTCAAGATGTTTTAGATAATATATATTAATAATAATAGCTTTAGAAATAAGTTATTTTATACATTTTAGTTTTTTAGTTTTTGAAGTCGGTTTTTTTAAACGAAGTTTTTATTTTTTATTTGTTGTGTGGACTTACGAATGGTGCCGCGCTTCTTAAATAATATAGGTCCCAAGAATCGAGAACAAAAAAATGTTCGTAAAATGAAAACTACTGGGCCAAACTATGTCAAATTTTTAAGGGACCACATGGCAGCTATTGCGCGTCGAACAAAAAAGAATCACGTAAATCGAATCATAAATCTCAGAGTAATCGGTGTACATATGGAACGGAGTTAAAATTATTTTCATAAAAAATGTTCATAAAATGAAAACTACTGGGCCAAACTATGTCAAATTTTTAGGGGACCAATTGGAAGCTATTCCGCGTCGAACAGAAAAAGAATCACGTAAATCGGATCATAAATCACGAAGTAATCGGCGAACATACATAAAAAAAGGAACAACAAAAAAAAAAGATCCCGACGAATTGAGAACCTCCTCCTTTTTCGAAGTCGATTAAAAACTATGACACACACACACACACACACCCATAACAAGTAACAATAGATAAAACAATAATTAAAAACGTCTATAACTCAACTTTAAAGTTTATTCAGAGATTTTTTCATGGGGCACTTATTAAGATTTTAAAATATCCAATTATTGAGGATCCGTCGAACCCCTGACGCCTCTTCAAACACTTTGAGGATTATTTCAGACTTCCATTAAAGTAACAGCCCTCTTTAATTAATGATTGACTTATTTAATATTAATAAAATTTCGTACTGGGTCAGTGGCCGACAATTAGGCGTTGTTTCAATTCAATATACCGCAGATTTGTCAGCCACTGAACACGACGACGACATTGATAATACTTTTCATTGATAATAAATAATTCAATCATAGTGTTACGACCTAGGTGCCGACAAAGACAAATTCACACCTGCAGCCCTGTAGAAACACATTTTATTACCTTTTCGGCATTTGGATTTCTTTTGTATACCTTGTGATTAAAATTTGTGATAAAAAACAGCCTATTGTGTATTGTAATATTTTACGGCCTATTGTTGTATTGTGATCACTGCCAGGTGTCTCGGATTTAAAAGTACAAATTTATTCTAAGAAATTCGGTCCACGCGGCCGGGCAGACCGATTGCATCTGTGCAGTATAAAGCAATACCCCAATGAAAAGATGAGGCGGTCGAGCGATAACCACAGCAAAGCAAGGCTTGTGTACATTCGGTAATCTATTTAGTGACGGACTTTGCGCGTGTTATTGAATTGTGCATTCCGTTTGGCCTGGTTGTGTTCAGTTATATTTGTATCTGTGTTATAAGTGTTTGTATAGTTCTAATAAACTCTCACCAACTCCGTCGCTGTACAGGTTCGACTGTGGAACTCATTGCCCTAAAACATCAGACAGGCAAAATCACTCCCCACTTTCAAAAAACTTGTAAGAGAATATTAGAGAGCGCATATATTAATAGTTGCTGTATCTCGCTCGCACATCATCCGTCCCGCTCACCCAATGTGCTATAACATTGTACTAGCAGTACGACTTGTTAGTATTTGTACTTAAGGTTACCGTCTCCAAAATTAATCAGTTAACTTCGGTTTACATCAGCACTCGACTGTGAATACTACTCTCTGCCATCTGAAGTATTATTTAACCTCTACCTCTCGCTGCTACAATCCTATTAATTACATGTATTTGATTTGCAAACCACCGTCATACACTCTCGATTCCTTTCACATAATCACAGCCCGGGTTGTCTGGTAGAGATCGCTCTAAAGCAATAAGGCCGCCCTTTGTTCCTGTCTGGAAACGATATGACTGTAAATGATTTACTTTATGTGTATGTGGTGAACAATTAAGTATTTTCTATCTATCTGTCTATCGAATACCGAATGTTCTTGTGTTGGCAACTTAAATTTGTGGCAGCTGGTATGTGTTTATATAACATCTCCCTTATTAAGGTGCAGTTGTGGTTGTTACTTGTATAGTAATGTCATAATCTAATTGATTTTTTTATATCGCATGAGTTCAGCAGACAGGCCATCTGCGGCCCAATTGATGGAAAAAGGTTACTATCGCCTATGGACATTTGCAAGACCAAAGGTGCTACAAATGTGCTGCTGCTCTCTTAAGGGAGACTGGAACCAGGTCATGCCGGAACACAACTCAAGGTTGTTATGGCGATATACTTTAGACCAGGGGTGGTAGTCATCCAGTCGGGCAAATGCCCTACCACCTGGCTGTGGGTTGTTTAGTCGCCTCTTACGACAGGCCGCCCGGCCGCAGGAACTTGTATTCTTTCCCTGTTTCTGCGCGGATTATGTTAGGTATTACGAAACAATAGCTATTTTAAGGCAAATGCTTATTGCTCTGTTACGGTGAACAAATGATTAGTTAGTAAATATACATACATACATACATACATAACTTCACGCCAGGTCCCTTGCGGGGTAGGCACGAACAACAGAGCGCCATTTAGGCTTATTCTTACACACCTCACTTGCTTCTTTGACATTCATAGTTCTTGTCATGCACGCTCGTCTGTTCTTAAGGCTCCTGACATCACCTTCTGCTAGTACATGATCAATTTGATCATGGAAGGTGTGTCGTGGCCTTCCGCGACTTCTGCATCCATCCACTTTTGCATTGTATATCTGTTTAGTGATTCTTTCATCATACATTCTGTAAATGATATGATAAATAAATATAATACTGTTATAGTTACTAAACGTTTTAATGTCATTTATAACAGGTATTTAAAAGTTGCTGGACATTTTAGATAACGAACTTTTAATTGACGGTACTTTCAAGAAATTTATAGTATTTAAGCGGTGCGTGAGGCGATGCAGACACTGTTGTTCTACCCTTCGCCGGGCATTGTGCTCTTCTGTAAATGCATTATGGAAATATCCTTGATTTGTTATGTATATATAATTTGGATTTGAGACGATATAAAACTTTTAAATAGTGAGTTGTTGAAATTGCGAGGCTTGGGTTTACTATAAGGGAAGCTACTAATTTATTATGCGAAGTTTTAATGCCGCTCACACTTGACACCACTAAAAAAAATGATAAATAACGCTTTTTAGTAGATGTGTACAACTGAAGAAATATATATCTTCTGGCCAACTTAAATTCGTTTCGGCAGTTTCAGAAAATAAATATATTTTGTGAAGTGCAAAGTTTGTTTGTTTCCAGGCGTGTCCCGCGGGATATTCCTCACTGAAACTTATCGAATTTAACTTATTGGGTAAGGGCGCGTCAAGGGCCCCGCTACTTTATAAAAAGGTTTTTATAACCGACAATTTCATATATTTTTCTCGTTTATTTCTTTTCCAGATTTGTTTTTCCTTCAATGGTTAGTTTATATTCTCTTCATTTCTTATTGAATGTTATTTGTCCTTTAAAATAATTAATTAAAATTAAATTTAAAATATATATATATATATATATATGTATTATTGTATTGTATATAATGTTTTTGGTAATAATCTTAGGTGTTGTTAATTCAATATTTATTTCAGGTTTCCAAATAATTATCAAAATATTTGGAAGCCAAATAATTATTAAAAGCAAGGGCGTAAACTGAGATTCTTTAGACCGCTATTTTAAACAGACCTACCTACCCTTTAAATTGATGGAAAGTTTAATACTACATAATAATAGTTAAGTTCAAAATTTAAGCAACTATGGAAAATTGAATTTTAAATCGAAACAAGAGGTACGGAATTAAGTAGTTTTGAACGTATGGAATTAAGTATTTAAAGTAGTTATGCTAAAATTAGTACCAGAGAGCGAAGCTATAGCTCTATGAAACTGTTCACCAACGCAATGGAGGATGTCTTCAACACTCTCGACTAGAGCGGACGGAGCATTAACATCAACGGCCAGCGCATCTCTCACCTCCGTTTCGCCGAAAATATTGTTATCTTTGCAGGTACCTTGGTGGATGATACTTACCGGGATGTCGGTCAGCTTAAATTAATTATCCCGACGAGTCAGTCTCGCCATGAATTTGGACAAGGCGGAAGTCATGTTCAATGAACATGTCATGCCGAAACCGGTAAGCGTCATTGGCGCCTTTCTCGATGTTGTCATGAAATATGCCTACCTTGGACAGAAAATACAGGTAGGTAGCATAACTTTAAGAGGGAAGCCAATAGGAGTATTCAGTAGGGATGGACAGCATTCGGTAGGCTTCGTCAAGTCTTTTCGTCGACCATCCCGCAATGCCTGAAGGCGATGTCTCCGAGCAGCGTGTCCTGCCTGTCCAGACCTACGGGGCCGAGAACACCGACGGTAAGACTAATCTACAAATTCCAATTGGCTTATCAAGCTATGCAGCGAACTGTTAAGTTGCTGCTTCTCTTATGGATAGACTTAGAAATGAGGATATCCGTAAGAGCACCAAGGTAATCGATACAGCTCGCAATATTACCAAGTTGAAGTGGCAGTGGGCCGATCACGTCTATCGCAGGATTGATAGCCGATGGAACAGACTGTTCTGGAGCGGGACTGCGTCTCGGCAAACTTAGTGTCGGACGCCCTTCAGCTTGATGGACTGACGACCTATTCAAGGTCACCGGTGCGTTGGAAGAGAAAGGCGGAGGACCAGAATGAGTGGAGCCGATTTCGGGAGACCTACGTCTAGCAGCGGACTATGATTGGCTGACGACGATGGTGGCTTCTAAATAACACCATAGTATGTGAGCGACAGCTGAATAGAGGTGACGTTATTTCTGATCCCAGTCTTTTTTCGTTCAGATAACACCAGTCGTGTGGTGGCAGCGGCCAGCGCTAGAAGACTTGTTATTCACCGATAACAAGTCTTTTATTTTTTGAGAGATTTTACAATTTATAATCTCACTATCAATCAATATGTAAGCTTATAATCATAGCAATCACCAAGAGAAACACATTAATAATCTGAAACCTTAATCAAAGTTTATTACACTAGAATTAATACAATTACTATAATAAATGTAGCATTTTGTTTGCTACACAAAAATATCAGGACAACTCTAAGAGCCACGCCTATTAACTTCCGCTATCCGTAGACTTAAGATTTTAAATCTAAAAATATTATGCAATTGAAGTAAATTTAATACAAACAGAATAATAATTTCAATCTATACAATGTAAAGCATATATTAGATACTATGTTTTGTAATAATTTAATTATTACAAATTAACCGTTTTTACAATAATACTCGTATAGTGACATAATTATACTTCAGCTGCTATTTCTGTCCTCTCTACTCCTCTTCGCTCTTTTCTCTCTTTACTTTGATGTACAGTGGGCTATGTGGGACCAAACGGTTGTCAGGTATAATGATAGATCATAGGTTACTATATTAATGTCTTGAAATACGGATTTATTCATAGTGACTTATAGTAATTTTATAGGCTTCTTTAAGGTTCTTAAAGAACCCTAAAAGCTCAATATGAATAAGATCATTAGTAGCTGATGTGTACTCACTTGGAGAGCTGATTAAGAAATGAAATAGCTTTGTTCAGCTAAAGCTATTAATAAAAATATATTAATTATATTTAGTTTAATTAATTTCGTGAGTCTTCCAAGATATAATAAGACTCTTGATATTCGTATTGGAACGAAACCTTACATCTTATTTTCTAATGTGCACAAAATTTAATCAATGGGATTCTCAGTGTGTTGCTTATACAAGATAATGTAATGTTTGGGATTTGGAAATTTTTAATAAAGAATATTTAAATTAAAAACTACAGTTCGCCGGTAGATAGCCGTGAGTAAAGTTCGGTCACGCGTTGCGCCGGAATAAAAAATATTTTTTTGTAGTTCAATATCGAAAATTAATTAAAGAACCTGTTATAATGTTATGTTGTGGTAAAATACTATATATAAATAGATAGTTATCTTACATGTAGTGCTTTTGGATAAATATGTAATATTAAAATTAAAACAAAACTACCCGCTTTTTAAAAATGAGTCAAAATAATAGTTTGGGAGAGGAAAGTGAAGGATTGAATAATCCACATGAGAGAAATATTGTGCATACTGATGTTGATATTCACACATCGCATATTTCGCTTAAGAATTGGGAATTTGACATGAATAGTATTGACGGAGTAAGTAACAGAAGCGACAGTGTGGCGAGTAAAATAAACTATTCTAAGGATGAATATGAAGCATCTGAAAGTGATTTTTGTTTCACCACTGTCACGAGTATAGGTAAAAAACGTAAACGTCTGCTAGCATCCCGGGGTTCAGAATTTTTAAAGGCAGGAGAATCTATCCAGGACTTAGAAATCGAGAAGGAGTATACGGAAGTCGCTATAACACATAATGAAGAACTCCCGAAACAAATCAGATTTACCAAAATGTTGAGAGAAGAAAAAATAACTGACATCGAGAAAATAACATATAAAAGCCCTTATAAAATATTTATTCGATTTAAAAACATTAGTGCAGCGGAAAATTTTCTAGGATGTGATACTTTTAGAGGGAAAGGGTGGATTTGTAGAAAAAAATATGAACAGGGTTTTTTTATGGGTTACTAAGAGATACAGATCTTGATTACGGCGAGGACGATATTAAAAAAGTATTAGAAAGTAACATTGAAATAGTAAACATTAAACGTCTAGACAAAAAGGATAAAATAATAGTTTAAAAAAACTAAAAAAAACACGCTTTTATAAAAAATCCAACTAAAAAAACAAAAAATAAAATTTAATATAATATAAAAAAGCGTGGGGTGTATTCAAAGCGCTTTTTAAGATATTATATTATTAATTGAATACACCCCACGCTTTTTTATATTATATTAAATTTTATTTTTTGGTTTTTTTAGTTGGATTTTTTATAAAAGCGTGTTTTTTTTAGTTTCGTTTAAACTATTATTTATTTTTCATTTTTTAGTTGATTTTTGTTTAAATGTTTTTAAATACAAGCTTTTGAGATCCTGCATATCATGTAGCAGCAGAGTGCTAGCCAAGACAAGTAAAACGAGCCCAAACACGACGGGTCTATCTTGTTTAGTACAGGAGTTCCTATGGCCACCTTCCGACTCCATCATCAGATCAGGTCCATGGTACCATATTATTGCATTGTCACGCGATATAAACATACGGGCCCAAACACGAAGGGTCTATCTTGTTTAGTACAGGAGTTCCTATGGCCACCTTCCGACTCCATCATCAGATCAGGTCCATGGTACCATATTATTGCATTGTCACGCGATATAAACATACGGGCCCAAACACGAAGGGTCTATCTTGTTTAGTACAGGAGTTCCTATGGCCACCTTCCGACTCCATCATCAGATCAGCTCCATGGTACCATATTATTGCATTGTCACGCGATATAAACATACGGGCCCAAACACGAAGGGTCTATCTTGTTTAGTACAGGAGTTCCTATGGCCACCTTCCGACTCCATCATCAGATCAGCTCCATGGTACCATATTATTGCATTGTCACGCGATATAAACATACGGGCCCAAACACGAAGGGTCTATCTTGTTTAGTACAGGAGTTCCTATGGCCACCTTCCGACTCCATCATCAGATCAGCTCCATGGTACCATATTATTGCATTGTCACGCGATATAAACATACGGGCCCAAACACGAAGGGTCTATCTTGTTTAGTACAGGAGTTCCTATGGCCACCTTCCGTCTCCATCATCAGATCAGCTCCATGGTACCATATTATTGCATTGTCACGCGATATAAACATACGGGCCCAAACACGAAGGGTCTATCTTGTTTAGTACAGGAGTTCCTATGGCCACCTTCCCACTCCATCATCAGATCAGCTCCATGATACTATATTATTGCATTGTCATCGACCTTTGACAGGTGTGCAAAGTATGAATTAAATCTGATCGTTCAAAGTAGGACAAAATCGAGCTCAAAGGGGTCGGTTACTGACATACTGACATACTGACTGACATACAAGTGAAGCTAATATAAAGCGTGTAAAAAAGAAGGGAAATGGTCTAAATGTGAATCGGTGCGTATATGTTTTAAAGGTGCCATCTTACCGCCTTATATTTATATATATGGAACAAGGACGAAGGTAGAACCGTATATTTTCCCTGTAACACAATGTTACCTCTGTTGGAAATACGGACATATTAAAAAATACTGTCAGACACAAAAGCAACTATGCCCTAAATGTGGTCAAGATCATGCTAATTGTGATACCACGGAATTCAAATGCGTTAATTGTGGAGGAAATCACATGTCATTAATCAAAAGTAAATGTCCTGCCTTCATGAGGGAAAAAACATAAGGAAAACAATGGCATTTCACAGCTGTACCTATAAAACTGCCATAGTGAAAATGAAAGAAATTAATAGTGTAGAAATGCAAGCGGAGGAGTACCAGGATCATGTACCGTTTCCTTTAGAATAAGAACATAGTAATATAAACCTTACGGCCTTATATTCAGATATGGTTAAAAGAAAAAAAAGTGTAACTAAAAGAAATGTAGAAAACCATATTGAAAATGAAGAGAACAATGCCAAAGAAGGTAGTCAGAATAGTACTGATAGTGTCAAGTTGTAGGAAACGAGCGCAGAAAGTTGACACCAAGAAAGGCATTAAAGAAAAATAAACAGAAGACTAATAACACCATGGATAACACAAAGAAAAGCGAAAGTCAAAAAAGTACTAGAACCATAAGAAATAAAAATATTGCAACTACAAGAAGTGAAGAAGAGATGGATACTAGTGAAAAACCTGTCGGATCATTTTTTACGAGTTTAAAAGAAATTATTTTCTCTGAATGTGACTGGAACGTAAAGGGTAAAGAGTTAATTAAGCTAATACTTAAACTAGTAAAAGAATATTTAAGCAAATACATAAATTTAGAGTACATCATAAATCTAATTACGTCAAACTATGGATAATACAAGAAGAAAAGAAAACCGCCTAATCAACATTTATCAATGGAACGCTAATAGCCTCTTGCCAAAAATAAATGATTTTGAACTACTGTTAATTCAGGAAAAAATTCATATAGCTGCTATAAGCGAATCGTGGTTGTGCCCAGAAAAGATTATAAGAGTAAGTAACTACAATATTATTAGGACTGATAGAAGCGATTCCTATGGGGGGCTATGTACCTTAGTGCATAAAAGCATTAAATTTGTAGAAAAAGAATTAACAACAAGCAATAAGGGCATTGAGGCCATTGCTATAACAATTTTTAATATCCAAGGAATTAAAAATATTATATCAATATATTGTCCGTCTACAGTACGTACTGTTCAAAATGATTGGAATTCCATATTTGGTCATTCTGGCTTAGAAACCTTGATTTTAGGAGACTTTAATGGTCACCATATAGCTTGGTCATATAAAACAAATAATCGAGGGGAACAAATATATAAGGCTATGCTTGATAATAACTATTGTTGTTTAAATAATGATGCTACAACACGATTTAAATATGTTAACGGCAATTTGCAAAAATCATCACCAGACATTTCATTTGCCACTATAGATAACGCTATTAAATTTGACTGGCAGACCACAACAGAATCGCTGGGCAGTGATCACATAATCATTAAAATTACACTTGGCTTCACAAAGACTTCAAACTGTAATAGGAAAAGAAATTTAAAGGAAGCACGATGGGAAGATTATCATCATAGAACAGAAGAAGAATTCAAGAATGCTCAATTCTACAGCAATGTCCAACAGTGCTATGATATATTTATGCAGAAGGTAGATTTAGTGCAGACGAATGCATTCCATGGATAAAAACCAGCCAAGACCCTAAATCAAAGTTTGCTCCAAAACAATACTGGAATTCAACATTATCGAAGGCAGTAGCTGAAAGACGTCTAGCTTTGAGCAAATTTAGGCGAAATCCCACTCCTGAAAATCTTTCGACTTACGAAAATAAAACGCGTGAAGTACGAAAATTAATTAAGTCTGTACGCTCCAAATCTTGGTATGAATTCAGCTCGAGTATTGACTCGGAAACTTCTAGTTCTGACATGTGGAGGAAAATGAGATGGGTTAAAGGAATTCACCAAAATCGTGCTTGTGTAGATCCCGAGAAAGCAAAAAAAATGTTACTATCTTTAACACCTGATACGGTTCGCGAGCAATGCTGCCCTGTAATAAACAAAGACGATCACAATGTTTTGAATTCACCAATTACCACCGCAGAATTAGAAGTTTCCCTTAAGCATTCTGATACTGCTCCAGGTATTGATAACTTCACTTATTCTATGATTTCACACTTGTCAAATTCTGGCAAACTGTATCTTTTGTAAAAGATAAATATGTATATTTATAATCTGATATTAAAATCAGGTTTAGCGCCTAGGCAATGGCAAATTATAAAGATATTACCTATTCCAAAACTCAACAAAAACTCTAATTCGGTGTCATCCATTCGACCTCTATCATTAATGTCATGTCCGTGTAAAGTTTTTCATTCAATATTTATTAAGCGTATGGAATGGTTTATAGAAAGCAGAAGTTTGTTATCTCCTACAACAGTTGGATTTAGGCGTATGCATTCTGGTTTAGATAATGTAACTAGATTAGTAACAAATATACAGATAAGTTTTTCTAATAAAAAGTCTACGTTGGCCTGTTTCATAGATATAGATAATGCATATAATAATATAAGTGTTAAATCAGTAGTTAATGCGTTAAACAGAATCGGAGTAGGCAGCAATATTTGTAAATATCTATGGAACTTTTTATCTGACAGAAAGCTACAATTAACAAGCGATGATAATCAAATCTTAATAAGATAAACGGATAAAGGGCTAGCGCAAGGTGACCCCCTTTCTCCTCTTCTGTTTAATGTAGCAACTAGAAATATATTTAAACAAAATACATGTACATTTATGTCACAATACGCTGACGATTTTGTTATATACTGTCAGGCGCATAAAAATAAGATAATTGAAGCTAGCCAATGTTTGCAAGACGCTATAGATACTTTTGTTAAAGCTCTTTCAGAAATAGGGTTAACAATATCTGATTCTAAAAGTCATGTTTGCTTTTTTAGTTCAATGAGGAGGCAACCAGATTTTAATATAAAAATTAATAACAGGCCTATCTATATTGTCAAAAAAGTCAAATATCTAGGAATTCGGTTAGATTCCTTCTTGCGATGGGGTATACATATTGTGGCGACCGAGGGTGGAACTGCCCAGCAGCGTAAATCAGCTTTAGAACTTTTAGAAAATACTAGACATTTCTGGAAGGAAAAGACAAGGACGGATAGATGTTAGAAAGGGATAGACGATAAAAGAAAGAAAGAGATAGATAGATGTTAGAAAGAGATAGACGACGAAAGAGAGAAAGAGATAGATAGATGTTAGAAAGGGATAGATGTATAAACGAAAGTTCCCGAACAGAAGGTTCGGGAAAGAAAAGACAGAGATAGATATATGGTTTCTAGAAAATTCTTCCGGGTATATAAACAGCGTAAGGCGCGCCTACCGAGCAGTTTCAGAGTTGAAAGTTGCAGCTTAAAGTTGAGTTCAGTTCAAGACGGTGAAACGACAAGTGCGATACTAAAGGGTTATCAGAGAAGGTTAATAGAGTACAGAGACGGATTAAGTGGTGAATTTAGTGACAAGTTTGGTGGACAGATACGCGAAGGAGGTGTTTAGCGTAGTTCGAAGGAGGAACCAGAAGCGAGGTACCCGCGATAATATTGGAGGTGGTCCGCGCAATATCGGCGACGGTATTGAGGGTGTGACAACTTATCGTCGGGACTGTGCATCGTTGGTCGTGCGTATAGGGGCAACCCTACAGAGAGGTACTACGTGCGGCTGTGTAAGTCAATAAAGGCTTTTAAATTAAAAACTGGTGTTTTCTTCCAATCCATAAGTGCGTACCCCCGCTCGCACGTAACAATATCAATGAAATTTGTGGAAAAATTTATAAACACTTAAATATTCTTAAAGTACTAGCTGGAAGATCATGGGGAGTACATCCTAAGAATTTAAGAAAATTATACATTGTTTTGATCAGGAGTAGAATCGATTACGGCAGCTTCCTGTATGGTAACTGTGCAAAGACACATTTAAGGAAGTTAGATGTAATACAAAATAGGGCTTTAAGAATTTGCGGTGGCTTTTTACGAAGCACGCCAATAATGGAATGTGAGTTGTTTATTCCTTCATTATCTGTAAGACGTTACTGGTTGGCTGGTAGATACTGGCTTAAAGTTTCCTCATTTCTTGGGAATCTGTCTGTGTCAGCAATTGAGAGCCTTTCTGTGTTATGTGAGAGCTGCTATTGGAGACATAAAGAAAAGCCTATCTTAATAAATATCTACAATAAATTTAAAGAAAAACAGGTACATACATGTCCTCTTTTAGAAATGTTCTCGTTTGGCATTTGGATATCTTATATTGATATTAAGGCATGTATTGAATTTAATGTAAATAAATTTAATGTTGCCAAAAAGAAAATAAATAGTGTGGTGCTCAAAAATTACGTGGATGATATGTTGTGTCATAAATATTCGGACTACTTACTGTAAAATTTATACTGATGGATCTAAAACCGAAAATGGAGTAGGCGCTGCTTTTTTTGACACTCAAAATAATTTGAAAGGTCAATTCACTTTATTCATTACATAAGTAATGAGGCGAGTATAATGAGAGCTGAATTAACAGCTATTGCAGAAGCTCTTTCTTATGTCGAAGGGGAAGGCTATATGAAGGTATGTTATTTTGACAGACTCCAGGAGCGCTCTTCAACATTTGGCTCGTTGTATCTCAGGCATCCGAGGTACACCGATAGCTTATGAAGTAATTAAAGTAATATATAAATTAATCAATAATAAAGTAAACGTTAAACTCCAATGGCTCCCCTCGCATATAGGCATCACAGGGAATGACGAAGTGGACAGGTTCGCGAAAATCGCTATAAGCGATGGAATAAACCTTCAATGTATACCCTTTTCTTCGGAACTCTTGCCTGTTCTGAAAAAGAACTGTATGGACATGTGGTCAAAACATTTTGAAGCAAACTCTGTTGACAAGGGTATATGGTACAAAACTTTGCAAAATAAGCTTCCAAACAATCCATGGTTTGAGGACACACACTTCTCTCGAGAAATTATTGTTGCAGCTTTTAGGATAAGGTCTGGCCACATTCCAGTAAACAAGTTTTATCACATGATAGGGCAAAAATCTACACCTATTTGTGAGCACTGTAACATAGTAGAGGATATCATGCATATTGTTCTGGAATGTGGCCAAACCCAACCAATTAGAAGGACATTCTTGCCAGACGCGTCACTGCATAGTGGAGGAATAAATATAATAATAATAATACCTGACTCCGGGGCCAAGACAAGGCCCCCGCCTCCGTGCTTGCCTTCACTCTCTACTCTACTCAAGCTCCAGGGGTGGAAGTGATAAATGGCCTAACGTCGGAAGTAGCTTTGGGGAACCTGCAGCCCACTTCTCTACACCCCTTAGCCACTCGCACCCATGTTGCTCCTGCCTTTTATGGCATTTTTAGGGGCCCATGCAGGGAGTGGCGAGTCACCGTCTGCCCATTTTTCCATGTTCCCTGAACATTGCGACGGGCAGACGCCATAGTCCCTATATTCCCAGACCGCCAGTACCACTAACAGTTCACCCCAATAGCCCGGTACTTTTTGTCCTATTTCCCACAATAGTCCTACACTGGCCGGGGCTTGTCCTTGGGTACATTATTATATGGTGTGGACAGGGATAATCGCCGGTCAGTGTCACGCCACATATTTACATTAAATTTGTCAAGGGGCCTCTACGTGTTGGCCTCCCCATGGCCCCACGCAAGCCCTCCAAAAGTCCGGGCCATTTTTATGGCCCATGGTCTTGAAAGACATACATATATAATAATAATTAAAAAAAAACCTCATGACGGGTTGTCTGCTTTTTTCCGTAAAAATTTTAAATTCTGCAGTGATTGTAATTAACAATATATATTTGGACTTTTAAGGCAATATTAAACCGTGTAAGTACATAATAATAAATCAATAAAGCAACCTCCATAACTGTCTCAAAATTATCAAATAAATACAACGAAAATTTTCAAACATCAATTATGACAACATACCTATGTCAAGAAAAAACATCGGAGGAAAAATTACGAGAATCAAACAATAACGGATTTTTAATAAACAAATAATGAAGTAGGATCAAGCAGACAACATGAGGAGCAGCAGACACGCACGCCCACCAACTGCTGTGCCCGCCTCGCCTGGCTCCACGCCTCGGTTGTCGTCAACAGAAGAAGATTTCTTCACACCGGCGGCCACCGCGGCGTCGAGCACCAGCGAGGAGGGGCCAGCGCCGTCAGCCCCGCGACGAAGACCTGCGCGAGGCCGAGGACGGCCGCCGTCGGCACGCTTGGGGCCTGCGGGACGTATCCCGCGCCCGGCCCCCGCTACCGGTGGTGCTGTGCGCCGCATGCAATGGACTCAACAAATGAATGAGAACGTCATGCGAGCGTACTACTAGGCGACAGATATAGGAATCAACCTCACTGCGTACCGTGACCGCATGCTGTCTCTGTTTCAGATCCTTCAACCAGATACCAATGTCACGGCACAGCGCTTGTCGGATCAAGTGCAGTCTATTCAACGACGACATCTGTTGGATGAGTCTACACTTGATCGTCTGCGCACTGAAATACGAACCACCCGTAGAATCAGTGAGACTCCGAGTTCCCCACAACACCCAAATATAACACCTAGGGTAACGGCGTTGTCGCCGATGGAAATTGACGATACTACGGTTGGTAGCCTAAGTAGCCAGGATAATGAGCTTATGAGGAGGGCTTTGGAGGAAGCGATTGAAGATTATAAGGAGATGCCTATATTAAGTAGACCACGTCTACCACGGTTACCCACTCACAAACGTAATTTGTTGCTCATGCGGGTCTTGGATTCCTTACTGGCTCCACATTTTAGAGCCAGTAAAGATCTTACCGAGACACATTCGATTCTATACTGTGGCGCTGTTGCTGTATGTCGTGTCTCTGGTACCAAATTCCCAAATTTGGAACAGAGGTTACGGCCTAGTGATGGACGGCCTGCCTGGCAGAAGAGAATCGAATGTCGTATTGGTAAGGCCAGGACCCTCATAGCCAAATTACTTTGTTTTAGGGCCTTTTTCACTGGGACTAACATTAACCCTAGTGACTATTTACCTCGAGTTACAGAACGCATCGACTTTTATAAACAAAAAATTAGTGCGTGTGCCAATCGATTACGTCGGTATAAAAAACGAGCAGATCGTTATAATCTAAATCGCTTTTTCCAAAGAGACCAAAAACGAGTGTATAGAGGATGGGAGCAGTCATGTGTTTCTGTGGATGATGGTCACTGGCCAGATATCGACTCTATGACAGCGTTCTGGAGTAATATATGGTCGGTGCCTGTCACCCACAGAGAAGGCGACTGGACTAGGGTGGCCGAACAGGCTTGTGAAATGATTCCAGAAATGGAACCGTTGGCTCTTGAACCAATTGACATTGGTTGTACAATTCGTGTGGCTCAAAACTGGAAAAGTCCTGGACCAGACGGATTGCACAACTTTTGGATTAAATGGTTCAAGAGTTCACATGCCTGTTTGGCCGTTCAATTCCAGGAGGCTATAAATATGGGTTCGCTTCCTTCCTTTATGACTACTGGAGTCACTCATCTGCTCCATAAGTCAGGCAGTACCACGGAGGTAAAAAACTATAGACCCATCACTGGTTTACCAACTTATATACAAGCTACTTACATCTGTTTTGAGATGAAAATTAATGAAACATTTGACAAATAATAACATTTTGGCCAATACTCAAAACGGATGTAAGGATGGGTCCCGTGGTACTAAGGAGCTCCTCCTCATCGATATGACCATTAGTCATCAGGTTGTTACGTATAAAATACACACACTATAGCATTTTGAAAACAGGTACTGCCATCTGTTGCGTGTTGGCGTATTACTAGCCACCTCTCGTTCGATAGTCATATCGTCGCATAAGAAATGCAACTACCATCTGCATTAGTGTGTCGTCAGATGTCGTTGTTTTTAAGCTTTTGAAACTCAAATATTAAATTCTATCTCCAACGAAGAAATACTTCAATAGTATCCAATTTGCAGACGTGTGTAGAGGTTTCAGGTTGGATACCTTAGAAAAATGCAAGTACGGTCTATGGAGAAAAGGAAGTACAGTCACGACATCTGACGTTCACAAGTCGTTAGAATTGTTCGCCATTTTAGAACATCTAGAATGCAAAACGCGGAGGATGTGACGACATAAATGACTGCTACTCGAAATGAAAGGCAGAGGACTACGCAGGAGAATTCGATCGGCGTCGCGTCATTCCTCCTCTAGAGTTCTTGATAGACGGTCGAACTTAACTTGGTTTTTTTAGTGGTGCATAGTAGCATCGTTTAAATTCAGTGCATCTTATCTTAAGGTATGTAGCCTTAGTTCTTTCTTTCCAAGACCTTAGTAACGAACACATCCTTCAGATAGTTTAGATCTACATTCTTTACAGAATGGAGTACCATCGCAGAAACGCGTGGTTCTCATGCAGGGCACTCTTCGGAAACCTAGGCGATCCTCACGCCTTCGTTTAAGTTCCCCATAGGTTAGTAAAGTTGTAGTTATATTAGTTTCCAATATTCAAATTAGTAAAGTTAGATTGTCCAATGTATCACGCTTGTTGAACGTGACACGAGCACTAGGCTCGTGGATCACAAACCAGGGTGACTGGGAAAGCGGACCCTGGTTTGTACTATTCCATCAGGTCACCTAGAGACGAGCTTTAACTTGCCTTGGCATCGCCACCCGTCGCCGACCGTCCCGTATTTTAGTACGCGTTAATTATAACGCTATTTATCGCACACATTACAGTGGGAGCAACGTAAGGGGCCCAAAGGTTGCGCTGATCCTCCGAACAGTAGGCGACCCCTCTACGAGTCTCCAGATAAGACGAGTTATACCTGGCTGGACTGGTTGCCGGCCTATCCTTCTACAACCAGTGGCGCTCAAAAATCTAATTTCCAACCATATTATTAAAAGCAGTTCTGAAGGTATTGTCTCTTAAAATACTCACAAGCGAATCCATACGTTGATGGTCTTAGACGGACTCCATCCCTGAGATCCTCATTAGTTGTTATTATTAAGAAAGTTTTGGAACGTCATCCTTAGGTGTTATTTAAGTTATACTATTGTAACTATTTAATTTGTTATCTTTTCAACGGAGATATTATACTCCAGAGATTGGGGGGGTTGTGCCATAAGGAGGTCAAAATAAAGACAACGTAACTGGCTCTTTGAATGGTTTTATTTCTTATCTTCCAATAGTATAAATACACCAGTTTAACAACATAACTTCCAAGCTTTTCATAATACACCACATCAATTTATAAATACAACAGTGGCTGCCCAACAGTGGTTTTGTTTAAGACACTAATTTTTCCGTTGGAACAATTAGGATAACGTATGGATGACCTTGTACTAATCAATAATTTTATTTCAGAGATTTGTTTGAAATCACATACATTGTATACATTATACAAGTATAATAAGTACTAGTGATACATAGCAGTTTAATTATTGCAAAAGTAGCGATTAATTGTTAGTTGTAATCATTGTACAACTATATGCATATTTTTAGTCACAGTTTTAATACTCTAAAAGGAGGTACCGTGATTATTTTTTTTACCATTTATTATTTTCGTGCCAAATTTGAGGTACTTTGAAATTGCTACAAACTAAAATTAAGGCGTATCAATACTTATATAATGTGGTAGGTAGAACAAAAATCGAATCTTCGTTTACGAAGATCGTTTGTAACAAATAAAATTATTGTGGTTGGTGTACAAAATTATTTACGTGTAACCATTAATTTAAGCACTTATATTTAATTGTTTGTTTATGGTATAACTCTTTATTACTATATTACTTTACAAATCTGTCTGGAGACATAGGAATATTTTTTTTTGTTTTTATATAAATTTTCTTAGATTGTTTTATTTTAACAAACTTTGTTAATTGTAAGTACGTGTACGAACATATTTTATATATATAGCTATCAACAACATTGACATTGTTGTAGTCAAGTTGATATAGACTTCCATTTTACGGAAATTAGTAAGACATTCCAAAACTTTTACGCATTTTAAATCTACCTTCACTGATAAACACTTAAAAGTGAATTAAATTAGTTTTCGGGTAAAGATTTTTTCAAATTTATCATGGAACGTCCGATTACGTACAATTTATTACACAAAGAAGAGTTAGCTTATGAAGCTACTATCAGAGGCGAAACTCCGGCGGCGACGGTGGTCGAGCGTTCGTTCTCAAGTGAGAACTGTCAGTTATACAGTTTTAAATTAGCAGAAATAGAATCATTTTTTTTAAAGAGACTAAGCATCAGTTTATATCATCAAATAGGGTTCGAGCATCATCCCATCATTAATATCACGTATTAGGGTCTCGATCCCAAGTTTATTAGTAAACTATTTTCATCAAGACGATAGTTCTTGTGTTCGTATTTTGGTACGAAGATTGAAAGACTTTATTATCGAGTGACATTGCGAATCAGCATTTGTTTTACTCTAAATTAGAATAAACATTTTGTTTTATTTGATTCATATTTTGAATAGTATTCATTACTTTATTCAAAACGGTATTTCAACGTAGTACGTTATTACTTGGAGTTGACATTTGTAACCACGAAGTTATCGTGAGTTAGTTCGCTGTTATCAGCATTGCTTAGACTCGCGCAGTTCATTGAACTCGGCGCTCGCGGCAGCGTCCCGCATTCCATCGCATACTTTAGATACTTATGCATTTTTATGTATAGTTTGTTTACTTTCTATTTGGTTTTATGTAGTTTAGTACTTAGGTTGTAAGATATAACCGGACTTTACTTTTGTTTATCTTTGTTTTTATAAAACAAATTGATACTTAGGCATCGGTCTACTGTAGTTACCTGAGTCATATTGACATTTCAGTTACTATGAAGTTAGTCGATTGCTATTCATTGATAAATATGATATTTCTAGGGTATTGGATTTTATTTAGGTTCTTGGACAGCAGGTATTATTGTTGTTATATGGATTTTTATCCTTACAGATTTGTTATGTAGAACAAATCTGTTCCGTCTGCTGCAGCCCGCCAAGCTGTAGGGACGTAGAGGTCATTATGGGGTAATGACCTATGCTGACATTGTTGCCAGCGTTGGACGAGCATACACGTATTTAGAGGCGTGGTAGTTCCAACACTTTATTTTCTCTTGTTGTAGAGATTTTTTCTTGCTGTTCCATATTTTAATAACCAAATATATCCAGAGTCAAACAGCACTTAAAACGAGTTTGTGTCTTCGAGTTTTGGGAGTGGAACCCAAATACTCTTTCAAGTATGAATGATGAAGGATTAGGATATATGAAAGGTTTGAAAGTGATCGATTGAAGAGGAATGACAGAGAATGTGTGAAAGGATTACGCGATGATGAATATAAGGCACACACATTTCTTGGTTTCTTGAGACTGATTACTAGTCATCTGTTTGTACTTACCATAAATAGATTATTATTATTTTTCTTCACGGATATGACTTTTTATTGTTATGAAACAATGTTATTTTTCCCTTGGGTTATTAATTATATAACCAAATTGATTTTTGATAGATATTTTTATCTTATCACTTTTATTGTACCAGAGTTGTACTGACTTACTTTTACTGTAGCTTCGTTATAAGAAGACTACAGTAGTTTTTACCGATTATGGAGAATTTTTGTTGTTATTAGGATTATCCTGATAATGTTAATGGCTTATTCCGTTTTACGATTCTATTGTCTGACAGTATATTTGTAATTATCTTGTGATTTTATTAAAAAAAATTTTAATTATTGTTTCCTTATCAAATTGTTATAATTTTTTTTTTTTTTTTCTAGTCACCGTCTTCTTTCTCAAGTAATGAGATCACTTCTATTACTATGGCAGTAGGTTACCTGTTATAGGTGTGTGTATTTTTTGACTCGGTTCCCTGTAGTTAGGAGCTGGAGGGCCAGCTAGAATTTTTCGTGGAAAAATTCTTATCGGGGTGACCGTGCACTGTTACGTATAAAATACACACACTATAGCATTTTGAAAACAGGTACTGCCATCTGTTGCGTGTTGGCGTATTACTAGCCACCTCTCGTTCGATAGTCATATCGTCGCATAAGAAATGCAACTACCATCTGCATTAGTGTGTCGTCAGATGTCGTTGTTTTTAAGCTTTTGAAACTCAAATATTAAATTCTATCTCCAACGAAGAAATACTTCAATAGTATCCAATTTGCAGACGTGTGTAGAGGTTTCAGGTTGGATACCTTAGAAAAATGCAAGTACGGTCTATGGAGAAAAGGAAGTACAGTCACGACATCTGACGTTCACAAGTCGTTAGAATTGTTCGCCATTTTAGAACATCTAGAATGCAAAACGCGGAGGATGTGACGACATAAATGACTGCTACTCGAAATGAAAGGCAGAGGACTACGCAGGAGAATTCGATCGGCGTCGCGTCATTCCTCCTCTAGAGTTCTTGATAGACGGTCGAACTTAACTTGGTTTTTTTAGTGGTGCATAGTAGCATCGTTTAAATTCAGTGCATCTTATCTTAAGGTATGTAGCCTTAGTTCTTTCTTTCCAAGACCTTAGTAACGAACACATCCTTCAGATAGTTTAGATCTACATTCTTTACAGAATGGAGTACCATCGCAGAAACGCGTGGTTCTCATGCAGGGCACTCTTCGGAAACCTAGGCGATCCTCACGCCTTCGTTTAAGTTCCCCATAGGTTAGTAAAGTTGTAGTTATATTAGTTTCCAATATTCAAATTAGTAAAGTTAGATTGTCCAATGTATCACGCTTGTTGAACGTGACACGAGCACTAGGCTCGTGGATCACAAACCAGGGCGACTGGGAAAGCGGACCCTGGTTTGTACTATTCCATCAGGTCACCTAGAGACGAGCTTTAACTTGCCTTGGCATCGCCACCCGTCGCCGACCGTCCCGTATTTTAGTACGCGTTAATTATAACGCTATTTATCGCACACATTACAGTGGGAGCAACGTAAGGGGCCCAAAGGTTGCGCTGATCCTCCGAACAGTAGGCGACCCCTCTACGAGTCTCCAGATAAGACGAGTTATACCTGGCTGGACTGGTTGCCGGCCTATCCTTCTACAACCAGTGGCGCTCAAAAATCTAATTTCCAACCATATTATTAAAAGCAGTTCTGAAGGTATTGTCTCTTAAAATACTCACAAGCGAATCCATACGTTGATGGTCTTAGACGGACTCCATCCCTGAGATCCTCATTAGTTGTTATTATTAAGAAAGTTTTGGAACGTCATCCTTAGGTGTTATTTAAGTTATACTATTGTAACTATTTAATTTGTTATCTTTTCAACGGAGATATTATACTCCAGAGATTGGGGGGGTTGTGCCATAAGGAGGTCAAAATAAAGACAACGTAACTGGCTCTTTGAATGGTTTTATTTCTTATCTTCCAATAGTATAAATACACCAGTTTAACAACATAACTTCCAAGCTTTTCATAATACACCACATCAATTTATAAATACAACAAGGTACGGCGAAACAGAAAAAATCTGTCTGTAGCCTGGATTGACTACAAAAAAGCCTATGATTCGGTGCCTCATACATGGCTGGAGAAAGTCCTAGAGCTGTATAAAGTAAATGCAACTCTCCGTGCTTTCCTCAGTTCATGTATGGGGCAGTGGACTACGGTGCTTAGGCATCCAGGGGACAGAGGGAATCTTTCTGTTTTGCACGACCTAATAAGGATCAAGCGGGGCATTTTCCAGGGTGACAGTCTGAGCCCACTGTGGTTTTGTCTAGCTTTGAATCCATTAAGTACTCTACTTAGGGAGTCAAAGTTAGGCTTTCAACTTCGGAGAGGGGGTGAGATTGTATCACACCTTATGTACATGGACGACGTGAAACTATTTGCATCGAAAAAGCCAGATCTTTTGCAGTTGCTAAAGATTACTGAAAGCTTTAGCAACTCCATTAGTATGGAATTCGGTGTAGATAAGTGTGCCGTCATGCATGTACAACGAGGGAGAGTTGTAAATTCAGAAAATTTACAACTATCTGAAAATGGGATATATTTTCAAGACCCTCTCTGAAGGTGAAACCTACAAGTATCTTGGTATGTCAGAGGTGTTGGGTATTCCTGATGCTGATGTGAAGCAGGCGATGAAGGATCGTTTCTTTTCCCGCCTGAGAAAGGTCTTAACGAGCGTTCTCTCAGGTGGAAATAAGGTTCGAGCCTTCAACGCTTGGGTCATGCCAGCATTAGCATACTCCTTTGGCATACTAAGATGGACTCAAACTGAATTAGACGTAGTAGTAGTAGTGTGTGTGCGTGTGTGTTGTGTGTGTGTGTTTGTGTGTGAGAGAGGGAGAGAGCGTGTGTATCAGAGTGAGTATGGGTGTGTGTGTATGTGTGTGTGTGTGTGTTTGCGAGCGCACTTTCAACTCTTGCTTTTTACTTGCGAGTGGACACGTTTTAGTAGTAGTCGTTATAATCAAGTTTTAGTAATTATTAACTTTAAATAAAATCAATAATTTACAATAAATTGTTCTAAGAAAGCTATTCCTAAGTTTTTTAGAATTAAAGGTACAACGTACTCTATTACCTAAAAGTAGAATGGACTACTACGCGAATCTTAAACTAACCCTTAAACATAAAAATCCCAAAAAATGGAAACGATCCTATTTTACTAAGTTATAATATTAAACAAATACAGAAATATGAGCTTTCAGAAACTTTTTCTCTTAAGATAATTTTTAAGACATAGTTTGTGGAAAACTTATAATATTTGAAAACTCTTACTGGGACGTCTATGTTTCAACCAACATACTTTTCAAATTTGAAAAGTTAATCCAGCTTCCATGTTTCCTGTTTTCATGTTTCATAATCTTTATTTAATATAGCTTCAAGGTAATACGGTAATGCAATAGCAAGTTTGTTTATTTGTTTATTAATCACAATTAAATATAGCTCATGAAACTCGGGCTGTAGCTTTTTACTGGTGCAAGAATTTTTGAAAACCGCCTAGTAGTTTTTACATGAATCTCGAACTAACAAACAAGTAATCTAAAAGAAATATATCGTGTCCTCCGTAGTTTATTTCAGTTGGTTTTTTTTAATATTGTCAATTTACAGGACGCCATTGTTAGAATTTTATAATTTCACAGATACAATACATCTTGCAAGTACAGTCTCCCAAACTACCATTGCATCATTAAACTCCCTTAAACATATACTTACCATATATCACAAAACGCAAAATTTTCACTTATATGACACTAGTAACAGTAATACTTACCTAATCACACAAGAAAACTATTTATTAATTTGCCCTACCGGTGAAAATATTTTACATTTAGACTCCATACAAATAAAGTCTTTTGCTCCATACAAATTTTATCCGTGCTGGAACGGAGAAAGAATACAAAATCCTGCGGTCGGGAGGCCTGTCGTAAGAGGCGACAAAACAACCCATAGCCAGGTGGTAGGGCATTTGCCCAACTGGATGGCTACCACCCCTGGTCTAAAGTATGTCGCCATAACAACCTTGAGTTATGTTCCGGCATTAGTGACCAGCTTCCAGTCTCCCTTAAGAGAGCAGCAGCACATTTGTAGCACCTTTGGTGTTGCAAATGTCCATAGGCTATTTATTGTAGAACAATACAAAAAAATTTGAATAAAACCATGTATAACCAATTGTTTGATGGCCTCTGTTAGTGAGAATTTGACGGCCTACCTCACTGCAACGCAGAGGCTCCGGGTTTAAATTCTGGTATGGCAAATTCTGAAATGAATTTTCTTCGTTATTTTCTATGGTCTGGGTGTCTGGAATCAGGCTCAGAGTAGACCCTTGTATATTACCCATAATACAAGCGTAACTTGCTTAATTTAGGGATGTACAACATTATGCATTTGCAAAAAAACAAATGTGCACAGACGGACTTATCCCTAAAAAGAACCCTTTCTTCCAGACAACCCCATTATATATTTTGTTAAGCATTAAATGTGATCTATTTGTTAGTAATAGCTTTAATCCAGATCTTCATAAAAGAGAGTAGATCCATCAGACTATTAAGAAAATACTAAGCCTAACAACACAAGACTTAATTCAGAAACTAATATTTGAAGCAATAATTATGAATTTCCCAACTTAACCGTCGCTTTCAAATCCTTTAGAGGATAGAGTAAAATTTCTAAGAGGATTGTAATTGAAAACGGCTGATAATATCAAAGCGAATATCAAATTACCTCGATTTAATATTCCAACAGATAACCCAAAAGCTTTTCTATTGAGCAGCCGTTTTCTTTCAAATATTTTTGTTTGCGTTTCTATTTATTTATCTCCTGATCTTGTATTTACTTCATTAAAAGTGAATAAGAATATTTCTCTAAAATATTTTATATTCTCTGTATATATATTAGTATACCCATAACAGATTTCGAACATATCGAAAAATTGCCCTAATAACTGAAAAATGTAATAATCAATATTAGTAACCTAAATAAAAAAAATGATTTTTTGAATAGGTTTTTTGAGGTGGGAGATATAACAAAGAATTATAGACCTTCAAATTCCGAGAATTACCGTGCCCTCAAAAAAGATAGATAGATAACACTTTATTGCTCACCAAAAAAACAAATACAATAACAAAATGCATAATTACAATACTTCTTGGCAAAACAACAGGCGGCCTTATCGCTAAAAGCGATCTCTTCCAGGCAACCCAGCTTCAAAGAAATTCTTAACTAATCTGGCGATGTAGGTGGAGCAGAAAAAGATAGGACTGTACAATTTAAACATACATACTTACAATTTTATAAATTTAATACATATATAAATATAATAGTAATATATATACGTATATACAAAACAGTACAACAGTAAAAAAGAAGTTACAAAAAAGGCCTGCCCATAACGATGTAAAGAAGATAATACGCGATGTTGGAACCAGAGAGATTACTCAAAAACATGTTTCGTTAATAGAACTGGCTGAGCATTCATCCTCACTAACTTAAGCCGCTTTATTCTTGTATGCAAAGGTTCTCTAGAACATTTCCCTTGCGCACCGTACAGATTTGGAATGAATTCCAAGATGTGTCTTTTTACTTTTTTAAAGAGGGTGTCATAACATTTCTTCGAGGCTGGCAGCACGTTTAGTATCTCTGGTGTTGCAAGTATCCATAGGCAACGGTAACCGCTTTTCATCAAGTGCGCAATCTGACTATCTGTTGACAAAAAGAGATAGTAGTATAGCAGAGAAGAGGATGCCTGAGGAAGGGAACTGACCTGTGCTAAATGAGAGGAACAGTCCAAGGATTCTGCGGACCAACCCCTATTGGTGACGTCCTATGATTACGGTCCCATGGCACCTCATTACAATGCGAAGGGACGCTGGAAGGTTTGTTGGGTAGTCTGACAGTCAGTGCTATCCAAGTTCTAATATTAACCAGAAGCTTATGTATAACACCGGCAGTTGAGAATCCCATGTAGCCTTTAGTGACCTCCCCCAGGGCCTGAGGATATGCACAAATGCATTCTCTCGGCACTAAAAAAGGGGCGACTGTTGAATGTGATTAAGTATATTATTCTTTGCGCACTTTAAAGGGTTTGTTCAATGAAATACGTGTTGTTTGTAGAAGGTATATTTCCTTTGCCAAGTTCACCTAGGTTTGCCTCGATTATTATTTTTCACAACTGGACAACGTCTTCGGGGCCCGCTATTCACTTGCCTTACCATCGGTTAAGTTTTGATATTACTTGTATAAAGCTTATGTCAAATTTTAACCTCTAGTAAGGCAAATGAACGATCGGTAAGTTGTAGGGACCGGATATTAATCGTGCAACCATTGAATTTATTCAGCGACGTAAATGGCAATAGATGATTACGGTATTTAATAGGCGAGTTTAATAGCTCTTGCATGTAACAAAAACAGTTTATATATGTATAAACAGCCCAAGTTCGCACATTCTAGTACGGAACTCTCAGAATTGTTAAATGTACCGTGTTCTCTTTACACGTTGTCATAATCGAACCAGTCGGCTGTGAGCTAAATAGATTTTAGCGTTATGGAAATTTAATGCACGTCTCAATAATACTCTTAAAGAGATAAAAATTATTGCTTGCTTAAAACTAAATGACACTGTTTATTGTGTTTCGGCATTAGTGGCCAGATTCCAGTCTCCCTTAAGAGAGCAACAGCGCATTTGTAGCACCTTAAGTGTTGCAAATATCTTTAGGCGATGGTAACCGCTTTCCATCAGGTGGGCCGTCTTCCTGTCTGCTGAACTCCTACAATAAAAATAAATATATTGATGAAATATTTTTAATATCAATATTTCCGCACTAAAAACCGACAACTAAGGGAGTGCAGAGGAATAGCAGCCGCAGGGGCAGGACGAGTTTTGTATGTACATACATAGTCATGCTTGCCACATCACTTTCCTGTTGGCTGCCTTGAAAGTGGGTATATTTCTTTTTATTCAGCCAGTCCCTGTCCACTGCTGTAGGCTTCATTAAGTTTCCGCCACATATGTGCGCCGGTATACCTTTTTCGTCATCTAGCCCCAGCCGGCGACTTTGCACAGGTCTTCAGTCCACCAGGCTGGAAGGCGCACTGCGCTACATTTAATGAGACATGGTCTACACCATAGGACACGTCTGCTCCATTTGCCGTCGTTCCTGCAAAGACGTGACGGCCCACTGCCACTTGGCCAGCGAAAGTGGGTATATTAAGTGCTAAAGTGAAAGAAGACACACAAAGGTTTCTAGTTAGTACACCAGCCCAGCTGAATAGCCGCTTACCACTCCACTGCAGTTTCCCGAACAACAACGCGCGCGTGAACTAAAAATCTGTAACACATAGACACACCCTAGAAAATAAGAAGAAGGAAATATTAGCAACTATTTTGAAGTTAATCTTAGTAAGAGACGTTGAAATATCGACAAGGACCGTACAGTAAAGTGCTTTCAAACTAATTCAATAGCAGCTCCAGGGGACTGGCTTAAATGGCCCTAAAATTAGACTATGAACTAGGCTAAGTAACTAATACTATTGAGGTCTAAGAGAGGGGTCTACAACGTTTGGTCGTATAGTGATGAGTTGAAATTGAATAACTTTGGTATTTACGTTTAAAGTAAATCGTGGTAAGTTAAATAGCTGTGTTTTGTCTTTGTCTATTAATAGGAATATCGTATATCTTCGTTAGCGTAAATAATCTACCCGAATCCCACGGTTTTTAGTCCTAGGATAATTGTATTCTATGTTCATTCCAGTTATTGATGACATACAGTTTGTTCTAATCGTCGTCGCCAGCCATTCGCAGTCCACTGCTGGACGTAAGCCTCCCCAAGACGGCGTCACTCATTCCTGTCCTCTGACTTCCTCATCTAGCGCCTACCGGCGACCTTACACAGGCTGTCGGTCCATCGGGCTGGAGGGCGTTTGACACTACGTTTGCCAAGATGCACCTCCAGAACTCGTCTTCTCTATCAGCCATCGGTGCTGCGGCATACGTGACCGGTCCACTGCCTCTTCAACTTGCTAATTTTGCGAGCTATGTCAGTTACCTTGGTACTCTTACGGATATCCTCATTTCTATTTTTATCCATAAGAGATACATCCAACATAGCTCGCTCCATAGCCCGTTGAGCGACTTGGAACCTGTGGAACAATCCTGCCGTCAGTGTCTATGTCTTGTCCTCGTAGGTCAGGATGTTTGTTGGTAGCCATCCAGTCGGACAAATGTTCTACCACCTGGCTGTGGGTTGTTTTGTCGCCTCTTACGACAGACCGCCCGGCCGCAGGAAATTGTATTATTTTAAGGTGACGATTGAGTACTAAAGGGGTCCTTGAAAGTAGCACTCTTTACTGAAAAATTGAGAAGAAGAATTAAGGAGGTATGAGTATATAATGAGCCACGTTACAAAAATAACTTGAAAATTGATGGGAATTAGAGTAAACTTAGACCAATAAAAAAATGTATGGATATTGTCTGGTTTTACAGACCTGTGTAAAAATAGAGTAACAAAGAATAATACATAATATATCGATCCCACAATATTGGGGAAAGGTGGCAAGAAAAGAGAAACAAAATTATAAAGGCGAAATCCGCAGTAGTGTATGAAATATAACCACGACTTAATACAATAAAATAAAATAAAGTTGCAATAAAGATATCCATCAATATATTCGTCTCATACATAAGTATCTGGTACCTAACTTTAAGGAGGTGTATATTTATTTTGATAAAACTATTATTATTTAAACTCGTGGTAGCTTAATGGCTTGCGTACGGGTCCCAAACTAGAAGGGCGCGGGTTCAACCCTGGCCGGAATGTATGCAACACTTTCCTGACCTAGTTAATGTGCATATTGTTACAATTACCACGTGCTAACAACGGTAAAAGAAAACATCGTGATGCAACCTGCACATCGAGATAGCCGATATGTCAAACCTACCAAGCCGCCTTGTACAAGCGTGGCAAGTATGATGTCCGTTCCCTTATAATGGGAAGCCGATAGCAGTGGAACATTTCTATTCGGTTATTATTTATTTATTTATGGAAAACTTCCAGCTACAATACATTTGATTAGATTACTATTTAATACAAGAAAGCCAATGACAGGTTTTCACGGATAAGCTATTGCAAGTAACATGCAAACGTAAAAAAGGCACCGTCACTGTTGAAAAAAAGGCTTGGACACCGCTTGGCTCATGAAAGACTGATTGCAAATGGGTCGATGTCATCGTAGTTACTTACATTATTTAAATAATTACTTGCTCGCACTAGAAATGAGTTTTGTCTGTAATTAGTAACACTTTTATATTATTTATATGACTTAATTATAATCATCATGTTCGTCCGTCTATCCGGTGTGTTTAGTTATTTTTCTTACAAACAACTACATTATATAAATTATGTTCATAAAACGTTGGCCGAAATGTTTTCATTCCTTTGTTACATGAATAATATATATTGACTACTGATACTAATCTTTATGATTTCACTGTAATTCAGTCAGTCTGCCTATTACGTTTTTGCCGAAAAATTAACGTGCCAATTTTGTTAACGTTTGTTTTATTAATATATAATACGTAGTCTCAATACACTAGGATAGAAGAATAAAAGAACTTTTGCTTAACGCTCGGAATTTTTAAAAAAGTGATACCAAAAAGAGGTAAACACATAAATCTAAGGACTTAAGCCTGTGAGTGTGATAATATTTTTTTTTTTATTAAAACAGTGAAAAGTTTAAAGTGAAACTAAAGACGTTTATTTTGAATTATAAAATGTTAACGGATGTAGGCTAAAGTAATTATACGAGTATTTTATATTTTATGTAAAATAGATTAAAAGTAATATGAACCAAAAGATAAAAAGTAAAAAACGGAATAATAGGTTACAAGTTTTAAATAGATAATGCAAACACTGTAATATAAGCGAGGAAAAGTAATAGTTTTAAGATCTGTTGAACAGAAAAAAAAATTGAAAAAAAAAATACTCATCCCATTAAAATTAAAAAGAAAAGAAAATCAATAATCTCCACTTTACCGTATAATGTAGGAGAAGGTGAATAAAATGAAAAAAAAAAACATACATATAAATAAAAGTTACAGAAGAATTTTCTGTGAGTATATTCTCTGAAGCTATTTTCTACTGCGTGTAAACTGCAGACACATTTTTTTTTAATGCTGAATGAAGTACAGCAGACATGTGAGAGCCCAACTGCGATAGGAAGTGGTCACCATTGCCTATACATTTGCAACACCAAAGTGCTGCCGGAATCGTGGTGGGACTGGAACCCGGCCACTAATGGCGGAACACAACTCAAGACTGTTATAGCTGCATGCTTTAGACCAGGGGTGCAGTGGCGGATTTGCCTTAAGGCCCAGGAGGCCCAGGCCTAGGGCGGCCAGATATTAGGGGCGGCCAATCTTGACAAAAAATTCACTGATGATAACAAGAAATAACTCAAAGTACGTAAATATTCTAAAGGCTCGAGCACATTATGGTGGGCCGCACTGCACCGCATCGTATAACAATAATCTTCCTAAACCACTTTTGTACTTTTTAGAAATAAAATATAGATAATGTAATGTGAAGTTATTATTTCGTTCAAGTAAATTAATTATGTACTCAATATGATGGGTGCTGAGAAAGGGGTGGCTGGTACTCACTATATGGCCTGCGGCCTAGGGAGGCCAAGACTGCAAATCCGCCACTGCAGGGGTGGTAGATATCCAGACGGGCAAACACCCTACCACTTGCCTGTGAGTTGTTATGTCGCCTCTTAAGAAAGGCCGCCTAGCCGCAGGAATAAATATTGTATCTCCGTTACTACACGATTAAAATTAATAATAATATAATAATGCGAATTAAGTATAGAACCTAAATGATTGGTAACCGAAACTACTGAGAAGAAGATTAAAAAAACCGCATTGTGTTTTATGAATGTAACCCTCTGTGTCTGAGTCCAATATTAAATTTAGAGTGTGCCGCTATAACAAGCTTGAGTTGTGTTCCGGCATTAGTGACCAGGTTCCAGTCTCCCTTAAGAGAGCAGCAGCGCATTTGTAACACCTTTGGTACTGCAAATGCTGCCTGTCTGCTGAATTCCAGCAATAAAAAAAGACATTGTATTAGTAAACATTACGTGCTTGACCTTCCAAACTGATGTTTTGTATGTATGATGAATTGATGATAACCTTTACTGACCGGTCCATGCGCTTATTATATTTCAATGAAGGTTGGCTTAACCACTTGTTGTATTATGAGAATATAATAGCATAAATCACGGAAGTTTAATGAGTACTCGTAACATGGCAAATTGAAATAATAATCGGCTTAGTGCGTGACGTGTAACCTCAAAGCGCGTGGGTTCGAATCCTGAACTTTAGGCACTACCTAGCACTTAGGCAGTTTTCTGATCTAATGTGCATACTGTTACAATTACTAAGTCCTAACAAACATCTTGATGAAGGAAAACATCTTGATGAAACCAGCCCACCGACATAACCGATGTGTTAGACCTACCAAGCCGCCTTGAACAAGTGTGGGACCACCGAGCCGAGCAGTGGTACGTTTATGGGCTATTATTATTATATTGTTACGAGCTACAGGACTCGAATTAAAATAAATAACGTTGGAATTACTATAGAGTTTATTAGAAGTGTACAAACACGTATAAAACAAGTACAAATATAACTAGACATTGTATAAACTGCACAATTCAATTACACGTGAAAAGTCCGTCACTATATCGCTAATCGAAAGTACTACACACATCTTGCTAGTATCATAATCGTCGCTTGACTGCCCCACCCCTCCGATCGGGCATTGTTTTATACTAAACTGTATAATACCGACAAAGGCGCCGCATTCACTGATTTAATTCGCACATCTGGCAAGCTTCGACGCAGTTCAATAACAACAGGTGTTATTTCGACACTAATGACAGCCATAAAACAAGCCAAACAACAAATCATGTTTTCCTGAATTACAAATTTTAAACAAAAATAAACAAAAGAACCCCTAAATCATAGAAGGCAATAAACTGCGTCTTTACGACGTGCAGGTGTGCGTTCTTTGTCGGCATGTAACAATATTATAAGTGCGTGATAGTTTGTACGTAATAGAGTCTATAAAATATGTAACGGGTATGCATAAAATCCGTGTAAATCTATAGGTAATATAAATACAAAATATATACATACATATTATCAAGACAGTTAAAATTTTCAAAACTCTTTTGAAATTTTAACTCTACCTGCACTTGTTGTACTTCGTTCACGAATCTCGTGAATAAAATTTGAGTATTATTGCGCCTTTGTAGCCATTGTTAGCAACAGAGCAACGCGATGGTCAATTTTTTATACACAACTGTGAGTCCTTTTGTAGCTAATTTAGACAGTCGAGAAGAACGTAGTGGGGATAGCGGTTAAACTGCTTGATACTGTAAAATTTAGATACCAATAATAGTCAGTCAGAAAGGAACGGATATAACGCCGGTCGGCTAGTGAACGTGACTGCCTAAAATATACAAGTCATTGTATAATCATTCAAACGCCAACAAACATTATAAATTAATATTTCATTTGTAAAGTTTGGTGATAAATTTAATAGACATCAGGTAATGATCATTTGTGTTGGGTATTAATATATGTGTTTGATTGTGTATATTTTATTTTCTGTGAAGGTGTTTTAGCTGTGAATATGTTTTTTTTTTGTATTTATGTTCAACTGTTTATGTCTTTTCTTAATACTCACAGTCTTAAATTTCCTTGACTATAAGTTGTATCTGATGTTTAAAATAAGACATTATTAAATTTAATAGAAAGTAAGATTTTATAAATTACAAACGCAGATTTAATTTCATTTTTTACATTTATTTTGTAGTTTCGATTTCTTCGGTTTCGTGTCGCGAGAATCTGTGAAATTATTTTAAAATTATTTCTGATAAAATTTCTTTATTATTCTTGGCCATTGAGTGACTACTTTAAGGCAAAATACTTAACTATATATTTTTATATATAAAATTTGTCGTGAGGCAATCACTTCCCAAGTCGGTGCCACTCAGCACGATCCTTCACCTTCCGCACCCAGTGCCTACCAGCGACTTGCGCAGGTCGTCATATATAAACATAATTGTATATTAAATATTTGGTGTAATTCTAAGATCATCACAATCAGTAATATAATCAATAATATAACCAGTATAATCATAAAATCTATATGTGACTAAGGACAACAAACGGCTTGAAACCAAAACTACAAAAAAATTGTATGTCTGTCAAGGCAAAACATGTAACTTGAGACTTAGCATAACATCTGCAAAAACGTCCATGTTTCAAAAAAATAAAGTACTTTGACTTTAAAAATATAGCTTCCAAAAATTAGTCGACGCATAGATTTTTTTTACATAACATTGGATTTCAGAATACAATATATAATTATCATAATACTAGTTCGTGAGTTTTCTGTAATGGTGTACAACAGAGTGTTATCTATCTATCATTTTAATAAAGGAGTCTTAAAAGTACTTTTGATTCCATATATAACGAAAGCAAGTTTCGTACCCGTACCACAGATTAATAAATAGTTACTACATAACAGATACATCACTCCCATACAAAAGTGAAAATACCTACGCTAAAATAGCCTACAAGATCTTAATAATAATACCTGCCGCTCAGAACGAGAAGAAATGTACCATAAGTACGCGAACAAAGAGTCGAGATTGTGTTGCCCGCCGCGCGAGACACGCGCCAACGCGTCTTCGTAAGATTGCGCTAGGGTTGACCTATGATGAATTGAGAACCTCCTCCTTTTTTGAAGTTGGTTAAAAATTAAAACATTTCGAAATCACTTTGTGTCAAACATCATACCTATTGATTTCTTGCTATTAATTCTTGTGAAAAGTGAATATACGTCGATTCAAACTTATACCTTATTTAATTGATTATCTACACGTAACGAGATACAGACAGATGTCGGCCTGCACCGATAGACGCTTATTTCTACCCACAGCAAAAATATCTAAGAAATCTAAAATTATCGAACATTGCCCATTGTGTGAGTACTAGGTAAGGTAACTACAATAGGAATTACCTATAAACACAACACTTTATAATACCTGTCTCAAAAACACTTCTTGATTTACGTTTTACCTACTTATATTCAAAGAAATAAATGGTGACAAAATCCATAAAGATAGGTTTATAATACTAGTCTACTTTCTTCGTCTCTCGGCAATGAAAAAAGCGACAATTTTTTGTTTGTTTTTTTACTTTTACACCCAACTACTGCACAATAATTACGTGGTTTCGGCATTTGGAAGGATAAGCGCGGTAAACGTGCTCAGGCGGGCGTTTGGCGGCCCTCTGGCGGTTGTATCGTCGACGATACGCCGAGCGGTAGGTATATAGCGCGTTGTCTTGAGCGAGTGACGGAGGCCTGCCCATACCCTCTTTTACTCAGAAATAATAAAATAGACGATAGATTGATTGCCTTATAATTAATACTAGCTTTACCTGGTAAGCAAGCTATATTTATAAATATTTGAAAATGTACTCAATTGACAAATTTAAAAATACAATTTTATGTCATATTTAAACAGTTAAACAATATTTCAACATATGATTCTTCTGTACGTGTGTTTGTCACTGAATGCCTCCTAAGCCGCTGGACCGATTTTCAGTTTTTAGGTTGTGTGGGTCCTGGCCCGATATAAGTGGTGCTGGAATGAGTCCCTGGCTCCTTTAGAAACAAAATTAAATCGGTAGATGGCGCGGCAATCCTTTCTGAGTCCGGTTAAATAAATCCTTGGGGGGTGACGTCACGGGTTGTTCTAAATATGAAATGCTTTTGATTAATAAAACTACAAGTTAACGGTTTTAAGCGCGGTTATTTCTTTGATTTTTATTATCCCGACCTTTCGGCCACTTATCAGAGGCCATGATCATGGAGGACAACGATATCAAGGGTCAATTGAGTATTGTTAAAGTTTTTATTTAGCGTAACAACAACTTGTTTATTTTAATTATTTAATTTTGTTTTTGGTTATTATTTATTTTATGGAAGCCTAATCTAATTTACCACCGCTTCGCAACATGTTTCAGCTTAAAGAGAAGATGCTGCGAAAGTAACTCTTCAGCAAACATGCCTAGCTCTAATAATTTTATCTAATATTAAAATTGGTCAAAGGTATAAATTACCGCGCTTAAAACGTAGTTTTATTATGTATACAAGTCGCAAAAACTTAAGAAACTATTAAATGCTTTTGTTTTTTAGAAAATGACGTTGTCTAAGATATCAGGATTAAGTCAAAGAGTTTTCACGAGCGCATCTGTCAGCTTCGTAAGAAATAAAAGCTTATGGACCACAGAGAAAATCGTGAAATCTCCTCACAGAGACATTGTCATACCGAACAGAACTGTCCCTGAACATATTTGGGAGCATTTGGAAAAATGGGCAGACAAGACTGGTATTGTAAGTAAGCAGAATGTATTTGCTGAATACAGTCGTATAGGTAAATTAGACCAATAATTGAATGACTCCTAATTTTGTTTATTATAGATTGAATCTATTTCGATAGGTTAAGTTAGTTTCGATTAATTAAGCAGCCAGTTGATAGTCTAAGATCCCAGTCACCCCAGACTTGCGTGATTTTAGGAAAGATGACATTTTTAGGATCGGTACTTTAACGTAAATTTAGAAACGAATGGATACTCGCTAAGCTGAAAGCGGGACTGTTTTACAGGTAGCAGGTATCAAAGGTGAAAAAAAATCAAGCTAACTTACGTCAAACTAGTAAGGCTAGTTTTTACATGTGTCATATATGATATTGTTATAAACCAAGATATACAGTTGCCAGACAGTTGCCAACTATTGACAGACACTTTAACAAAATTCTGGGAACTTACGTCATTTTCGAAAGACTGAATTTGATATGTGTAATATTTTAAAATATTTTCCAATGAGCCAGGCAAATCTGACGGGCCAAACATCCTCCCAGACTCGTTAAGAGTGCCGCTGTCGGTAGCACGAGAGAATTATTCAAGTCAATTCAATATTATTTATACTTAAATTTTATATATATTCACGCGTCAGAGTGCATCTCAATGTACTTATACGCTTGAATAATGCTCTAATGCTCTCGTATAAATCGTAAATCGTATGTTTAATTTACATGATCTTGGAGGCAAAAAACTCTCTCCATGTAAATGACCCTTAAGGAATGTGAAGGGCGCTTACAATAAGTGCCTAGCTAAAATACTGGCGTACTAGTCATTATTTATTTTTATATTTATTTAAATGATAAATTTAATATTATAGAAGAACCGTTCAAGTGGAACTCAGACTCGCACAGAGTCATGTTTTTAATATATATTATTTCAACAGATTTGCAGTATAACCAACCGTTCATACACCTATCATCAACTTTATAAATATTCACGTAATTTTGCTGCGAAATTGCGTGGTTTAATGCGAATAAGAGATGGGGATGTAGTGTGCATTATGATGTCGAATTCGCCGGAGTACCCCATCGCCGTGTTAGGTGCTTTGGAAGCTGGTGCTCAAGTTACTACTGTTAACCCCATTTATACTGCATGTAAGTACCTCTATTCCTTATTATATTGTTATGAGATTTCATTCAAACCCTGATAGAGGGATTACAATAATTACAGCACATAAAAAAACAACGGGAGATTGAGAGCGCATTTATGCCGCCGGATTTCTATATCTGTGTGCTCTCACATCTCAGTAGCAAATTGCCTTATACTTCTAACAATCTTTTTTTTTTTTTTAGGCGAGGGAAAATGCTAACCGATTTACGCACTCTCAGGGCCGTCACTAGGAAACGGCGCGCATCCACCGGGGGCGATAACGCTAGCAATAGTATGCTTTGTTTGCGCTTCGTCCGCGATGGCTTGACACTGAGGAGTGTGGAAGACTCAGAGCGATGCCGCACGGGCGAGCAACCTCAATACCCACTAAAAACCCCCTCCTCCCGTCGACCCTGCGCTTTTGTTGTGAAGGAAAGACTGAGATATAGAACATAGTTACGCAACAGTCGATCCAGCGCAATAAAGTGCTTGGAGTGTGCCCTGAAAGAACACACCCCACTTCGAAGCGGGGGCAGATGAATCCCTTGCGTGGCCTAGTAGCAAGGGGCCCCTCGTACCGGAACCTAACTCAGGGAGGGAAGTAATGCGCGTACCTGTCTCTCCGGGTGCCAGCTGAAGGCCGGCGACCTCGGGTGGAGACATTAGCACGCGCTGCAGGACTTCGCTCCCTGTCCCTTTCTGCGGTCTCTTTCACCTGGGCGCTCGCCGCGAGGCGGAGCTGCCCAGGGCCGAGAGCCGCGACGTCCCCTATCAGGGTGGCGCATTTGGCGGCCGCAGCCAATTTGGCGGCGGTGGCCCTACGCGCCTTGGGCCCCTTCTCCCCCCCCTCGGTGCGGAGGTAGGCCTCCGCACCCGCGAGAATGCTATCGGCCTCCGCGGGGGCGCCCCCCGTGGGGCGCAGAGGCGAACGCGCGCGCACAGGCGTCGAGGCACCCGATGTGCCCGCCGAATCGGCGCCACTGCTTTGGGATCGGTCCCAAAACCGCGACCTCGATCCGGCAACGAAAACCGGGGAACACGATATGGGGGGCATAGTTGCCCCCGAAGACGTCGACAGCGTCGCCGAACCCGTAGCCGAAGACGACGAGGCTGAAAACGCGGACGAAGTCGCCGCTGCTGCCGCCGAGGACGAAGACGTCGACGCCGCCGCCGTCGCCGTCGCCGCCGCAACCGCAGAATACGCAGGCGCCGACATCGCGACAGCGACTCCCGTCCCAGTAGGGAAGGAAGACGAAGGGGTCGCCGCTGCCGCGCCTACACAATCCCTATTCACGACCCCGGTCGTTGACGCGAGTGAAGCCCGCGCGGCAACCGGGTTCGTGGAACGGCCGTCCCCGACGTTGCGCACCGATAGGTCGCAAGCCGATGCCGTTGGCACAGGTGAGGCCTGCGCGCTGTACGCCATCGTCGTCGTGGGGCGACCGCCCCCTGCCGTCGCTGTTCCGGCCGCCGTGTATACCATCTGGCTACAGGCAGGCGAATCAGGGCGGGAATAGTCAAACGCACGAATCACGCCATCGAGCGCGTGCTCCAGAGAGTCTGGGACGCTACCAGACGGCGGAATATACGCTTGCTCTTCGTGCTTGCCGCCCCCTTGCGCGAGTGAAGCCCACGCAGAGGTCGACGGCGTCACGAACGCACACTCAACTATGGTGCTCGCGGCACTCACAGCCAGGCAAACAGCTGTGTTTGCCGCGAGCAGCGTTTCCCTATCTATGTCGGGGCGTGCCGCACTGTTACGTGCCGCACGGCCCGACGGTGGCCTACGCGCAACGGGGGCCGCCGGTGGCCCCATCGCGTTATTCCTAGTCTCGGGGGCGTCCATGGTGAGATCCACCACCGACGCCGCCCTCCCTAGCGAATCGGGTGCCTTAGTTGCCGCCGCGATAGCGGCAGCAGCCTGGCACCCCGGGCGAGGCCCGGCAGCAGACTTGCTGCGTCGAACTATTATTATAGGCGGGACTTTCTTCCGCCGCGTTTCGCCGATCTCAGCCATCTGCCAACCGTCCTTGGCCTCCACGTGACCCCTTTTGCAAGGGGCACCCGAAAGCCCAGGGGGCGACTTGGGATCTCGGGCATCCATTACTGGATGCCCTCTCTCCCGCTAAGACCAGTGAAGCGCACCGGTGTGTCTAACAACACGAAATAACCGTTACTATTGCGTCATGCGCCGAGGCGCGCGAAATGAATAAGCGAAAAGAGCTTAAAGACTCACCCAAGTCGAAAAAACTACGATTCGCACCGGAATTAAACTAAATAACACTGTACACTTATCACTACACAACTTTATCGCAATCTATCGCTTTCCAGAGGTGAAAAAGCGCGAAAATTGCAACATTCGAGACGAGCATGGACATCTGCGACCACTCCGCATCGATGTTCATCCGGAACTGATACTTCTAACAATCTTTGTGATAACCCCCAACAATATCTTCGAATTTATATCCCACAAATCCATAATACAAATTTGTAACAGTATGATATAGAAACCGTCTATTGATCATTTCAAATTCATATTTTTAAATCCTTTTGACAATACAGCAGGAGGCACTGAAAATCAGCATTGTGTCGGATATAATTCTGGTACAGCAATAACCTGAGTGCAAAACTCATTTGCTGAATGATGAGAAGCGGCGTATTAGCCCTCAATATTTTTCTATATATAATATATATTGTAAGTACGTCGGTATTTCTGCAAATAAAGTCTATTCTTTCTTCAGATACCGTATTAGATAATAATAAGAATTCCTTTGTACCTCCAAATATCGGAACTTTATCAATGTATATTTAAAGCACAAGAACAGGAAGCAATAAGCAAATACAAAGGACAAAGTCTTCTGAAACAATTTCCATTCATGACAGCTGTCTTCCAAACATAGGTTCAAACAAAGCTAAAGCAACTAATATATTAAAGGAAATTTGCTTACTGACTATATTTTAGAGTCTTATTATACTATTGTTACGAGTTGCAGGACTCGAATTAAAATGCCGTTGGAATTACTAAAGAATTTATTAGAACTATACAAACACGTATAACACAGGTACAAATATAATGGACGCAACTAGTACAAATGTGATGCACGATTCAATAACACGCGCAAAGTCCGTCACAATATAGCTTATCGAATGTACATACGTCTTGTCCCGCTTGTGCCTATCGCTAGACAGCCTCACCCCTCCGTTCGGGCATTTCTTTTATCCTGTACAAATACAATATGTCTCGACAGAATACTCGACCGCATAACAATAATTTCCAAGAATCACACCTGGCTAATGCCTACCATAAAGGATTACAATACACAATAGGCTGTTTTTTAATTACTAATTTTAAACACAAAGTCAACAAAAGAAGTCCAAATGCCGAAAAGGTAATAAACTGGAGTTGTGCATTCACTTACGCATTGGCGTGCCACCCGTGATCTAGCCGAAATACGTCTTTATATACTATATATATATAGAATTTGACAGATATGAAATCATATTTGTATGATAAATATATGATAATGTAATTAGAGCCTTACTAAAGATACACGAAATATATTCTTAGAAAATGATGACATTTAATTTAAAAGAAACCTGACAATACATAAGCTATTAACACAGATCTGTTTTAGGTAATTATTGAAAAAAAAAACACTTTTTTATAGTTTCAAGTTCTTTACCAGGAATGAGCTAAGCTAGTATTTTACTCATTCATACTCATTCATGTTTCAGATGAAGTTCAGCGTCAACTTACTTTATCACAACCAAAACTATTAGTTGGAATACCTGAAACAATACCAGTTTTACGTGAAGCATTAAACCTTTCAAAAACCAGCTTACCCATAATAGTTGTAAACTGTGCAGAAAATACAGAACTAAGTGGTTGTATATCGTTCAAAGAACTAGCTTTTGATGATACAATTGATAAAAGTATTTTAAAGGAAGTTAAAAGAAACAAATACGATATTGCTTTTTTGCCTTATTCTAGTGGTACAACAGGACTTCCTAAAGGTGTAGAGCTTACTAATAAAAATATTGTAGCAAATTGTATACAACAAAATGTAGAAACTGTAAAACACTATGATGATACTACCGGTAAGTTAGTTTAAATATTTTAATTTAATAATGATATTTTTCTCTTTCGTTTAATTTGTATGCAAGATCATTTTTAAACAGGTTGTGTTATTCACTATGTATTTTTTAATTTATTATGCTAATTAGGCACTCGTTAATTGTGATACCTGCTAGCTGTCCTAGGTTTTGACTAAAATGGGAGGTGTTGTTTTTGAAAGTTTAGAAATTTTTTGTCTGTCGTATTTTATAAAAATGCAGCATTAGAGGAATCTAATGCTCGTGCTACGTAAAGATTATATTTTTGGTTAGTTTTAATATGTCTAATTTGAATTATAAAATGTAATACTCTAAGTAACATAATGACGTCTTCTTCTTCGTCTGTGATGCTGTACTTTGATTGGGTGATGAATCTATAATTAAAATAATTATTTGAGCCACTTCGTATTTTTCCACGATTTAAGTAGAAATGTGCATGGCATGCGTATTTGTTCACCCCACTCATTCCGCATCGCATAACACTTTTGTTTCCCGAGCGCAAAAGAGAATCACACTATTGAAATTTCCTTGGTCATATCTATCTAATATTCTTCACAAAACTGATTTATACGTTTAATTTTGGTATTATAACTATGATATGAATATTTTGCATTATTTATGTTATAAGTACTTATTCAACTTATCGACATTTCAGATCATCATCAGGCGTCAGTATTAGCGGTTTTACCTTTCTATCATATATATGGTTTATCAATAGTTATGCTACATAAATTATCAGTTGGAATTAAATTAGTGACTATGGCGAAATTCCATCCGCAAACATTTTTATCAGCATTTGAGAAGTCAGATATCAATATTTTGTACGCTGCACCACCTCTAAGTAAGTTGATTTATTTGGAATCATTAGTTTCTGTAGTTTTAAACTCCGCGGCAACACGTTTAACTAAAAATCTTTTCTTCATATTTATGTATCTTAGGCTTTTTAAGAAAAAACGCAGACTAATACACAACTACTTTTCGAAAAATCTAATGGAGTGGTATCATATAGACATAATAGGAAAATTTTTATTCGTTGGTACAATAGTTCTGTTAACTTTGAATGCCCATTTCAATTAAAATATATTATATTCTTTCAGTATTATTTCTGGCATCTCACAAAGATGTGACTAAGAAAAAACTAGAGAAGATTAAAACAATTACATCTGGCGCTGCACCATTGCCTAGAAATGATATAGATAGAGTAATAGAGAAGTTACAAGTCAGTTATTTCCTTATTTATTTCTTTGGTTAAAAAAAAGTTCCGTCAAAAACAGAGAAAGAATACAATTTCCTGCAGACAGGCGGTCTAACGTTAGAGACAACAATACAACCCACAGTGATGTGTTAGGATATTTGCCCGTCTGGATGGCTGCCACCCTGGTCTAGAGTATGCCGCTATAATAAGATATTGCTTCCTTTAAAGAGCAGCAACACATTTGTCAAGCCTTTGGTTTTGCAAATGTCCATAGATGATGATAACCGCTTTCCATTAGGTGGACCGTCTGCCTGTCTGTTGAACTCGTGCATTAAAAAATAAAAAATAAACATCATTATTTTTCTAATTTTACATAAAGCTATCAATTTATCGATATCAATTGGCCCTTTTTAAGCATTATATTATTATACATTCAAGTATATTTGGGACGGCCTGTTGTAGGTCGGCGTGCGGTCAGCCGCTAAGAGCCACTTAAGGTCACTGAGCTAAAGGAGTAAGTAAGTAAATAAATTAACCTCCAAAACAAGGAAGAATGTAAGATCAAGTAATACAATAAGGTCACATTTAGATGGAAAATATCAACATGGATATCTTATATAACAGTATATACTACATACACGTCATCTTCACTGCGAGGACATAGACCTCCTCAAGTCTCCATCACATATCCCGGTCTCCCGCCTTCCTAATTCAATCTCTGCCAGTGACCTTACGCAGGTCGTCGGTCTACTGGACAGGAGGATTTCCTACGTCACATTTACCGAAACTGTCTTCAATCCAGAACATTCATGTAACATGATACATAGATAATAAACATTAATACCAACAAAGTAAACGAGTTATACGAAGAAAATGCCCAAAGAGATGTTCTTTTTTCAGCCAGGTACAAACTTTCTACAATTATATGGTTTAACCGAGACATCACCACTAGCGACTGCTATGTTACCCGGTAGTACAGATTACTCAACATCAGGCTTAGCAATTTCGAATACGGAGTTAAGGATTGTAGATGGCGATAATCGTTCTTTGGGTCCTGATGAAGTAAGTTTAAACAACACTTATATTATGGTAATATTTCTTTTAGAAAAGATTAAATCGGAAGACCAAATAAGTGTTGTTAAACAATTTAAAAGAGAGTGTTCAGTTATAAGGACCATAAAATAAGTGAGAGGAATAATGTTTGCATATTCACTACTACACAATACTCATCTCTGTAAGGTAATAGAAAAAATGAAAGGTAGTAAAATTTCGGGCCAAATGTAAAAATAAAGGTGTCGTGTCATATAAAGAAGTGAAAGAGTTGGCCAACAATAAAGAGGATTGGAGTAGACTACACCGACAAGAGATGAACTTTTAAATATTATGACTTAGTATCGAGTCGTGATACCATGTTTCCCCGCTTTACAATAACGATATGACAGCGTACGAAAATTGAAAAGAAAACTGGTGTATTAGTAGTTTTGTTCTTTGACAAGGATTAGTCTGTACTGTCCGCAATAGTTGTTCTTTTATAGTACAAGACGGGGACGGCACCATGCCGCGCCATCAGAAGGCACAGCAACACGCTGTGGCAAGTTGATTCACCATTCCACAGATTGAATATGCTAGTATCCTATATATGTATATGTTATTTTCTTCAAATTTTAAATGAATCGACTATTAATAATTGTTATTAAGATCTGTGGTGTAAATGATCTTTGTACGATTTGTAGATCGGTGAACTTCTAATCAGAGGGCCTCAAGTTATGAAGGGATATAGAAACGATATTCAAAACACTAAAGCTGCTTTTACTGGAGACCGGTGGTTTAAATCTGGAGATTTAGCTTCTATTAATAGTGATGGTGTAATCACGATTGCTGATAGACTAAAAGAATTGATAAAGGTAAATAATAATAACTTTTTCTGCACTCTTGTTTGATAGAATTCATCGTTTTCGGATCAAAAGTACATACTTACTACATCAAATATCTAATATTTATTTTTATGTAACACTTCATATAGCTTTTGCTATTAAGGTTAATGACATATAAGTCACACCATCATCGTGATACATGCTAAATATTTTATTCTTTACAAAACATTAAAGCGAAAGAAGTAACATAAATTTAAATGTTTACTAGCTGATACCCGCCTGCTTCGCATGCCGTAAAGGAATTTTGTAAAATCCGTTCTTAGCTGACTCCTACTTAGCAAAAGAAAGTCCATGCCAAATTTCAAGTCTATAGGTATTATATATAGTTCCTGAGATATCTTGATGAGTGACTTTATACGTGGATTTCCATTATATATATAATATCTATAGATTATAATATCGAAATTACTTCAACTTGTTTAAACGCAAAACAATTTAAGCTTATCATTTATAAATCAAAATTTATTTTTCATTTACACGTGGTTGCAAAAGAAATATATAATTTTTGTACCCACCATATTCATAACTTCTAAATATTTGATTCTAGGTCAAAGGCTACCAAGTACCTCCAGCTGAACTTGAAAGTATTCTCAAGGAACATCCCGATGTCTTAGATGCAGCTGTTGTAGGCGTGCCAGATCCAAGAATGGGTGAAGTTCCAAAGGCGTTCGTAGTGCTGAATGAAGGCCGTAAACCAGTCGATAAAGAGATCATTGATTTCGTATCAAAACGAGTGGCAGAATACAAGAGAATAAAGGAAGTTACATTTTTGGACGCTCTACCTAAGAATGCATCTGGGAAACTTTTGAGACGAGAAATAAAGAAGCTTTATTGTTGAGTTTGCGTTCTAAGAGCTTCAAAGATTATTTTGTTATAGTCAAAGTTTATTTTAGAAGTGGAGTAGAAAAAGTAGGAAAGCGGACCCTGGGCGTCGGAGTGAACGCTCCGAACGCCACCGGGATTTAACGCTCGGATGATGATGATGAGTCGAAGTTTATTTTAATTTGGTGCGTTTTATTTGAAAGTTAGTTTACAATTTTACGACTTAATTTTAATTATCATAATTAAGTTACTCTAATACACCTCGCATAATATTATATAATGAATATGTCACGCAAATATAAATAACCAAGGGTTTGATGTGCTATTTGAGATCCGAAATTAATATTAATTGTTACTGACATTGAACATTGACATATAACATATACACTAATGCAGCTAATCTTTAACGGCGATCTTTTTAACGCTATAAACCAGACGCATTTGACCACTGTCACTAACACTAACACTATCCCAAATGGAGTAGGAACATATCAAGAACTTACAAAAGAACAAGTTTCCAATTTAAACATTTTGGCGGATAGATTGTATATTGTCATCAATGTATCCAGTGAGGGTATAAAGTGTGTTCAAACGAATTATATTCTTATGTGAAAACTATATTATACCTTTGTAATAATTTAAAAATATCTTGCATTGCCTTTATTTATTTTATTAATTGATAAATATCTAAGTGATTTTTTTTTATAATTACCATGTTATGAAGTGAACACAAGCACATGAATAAATTCAAGCGGCAATGAGAAAACCATTTAAGCCTCACTGTAATATGCAGGCAAGCTGTTACACCGTAATCGAGTAAGCTTTATTAAAACATTCTTATGATGAAAATATATCATACTAGCTGTCCCGGCAGACGTCGTCCTGCCCGGAAAAGCTTCAATCGATATGCCGACGGCAGCGCCACCTACCGGGTCCAATTGTGAACCAACTCAGAAACATTCTCTGGCTCATGCACAACAACTTTGCTAAAGATCATCGCATGATCAAATGTATAGTTTATGATTCTATAAAGGACATACAGACAAACATTCATTTTTATATATAAGAAGAAGAAGATAATGACTAAGATACAAGTTTAATAGAATAAGTAGCACAGTACTTATTGACTTCATTTGTCGAAACGAAAACAAACAACCGTTCTAAATGTTCTGTGGTTCTGTAGACATTTTAAGAAAACAAAAGGGCCTAAAGAGGTCCATTTTGCAGATTTTTAAGATGAATATGACAAGTATCAACATGACCGCACTTTAAAAAACTTTAAATTTCCAAGCGTTTTTTTATATATTTTTACAACATTTTAAAGCTCACATGAAACAAATGACACAATTGCCATACTTTATTATTGTGGGTGACGTAATAATGATGTTCTGTGAGTTATGTAACGCACAGACTTAAGCCATTGATATTATACGTAAATAAATCGAAAATAATCGATTTGAAAATAAAAACACTATTATATATATTAATTTTTTTCTTTATTAAAAAAATGGCTTATTCAATATATTGTTACGAGCTACATAAGACTCGAATTAAAATGCCGTTGGAATTACTATAGAATTTATTAGAACTACACAAACACGTAAAACACAGGTACAAATGTAACAAAACACTACTAGTATAAACTGCACGATTCAATAACACGCGCAAAGTCCGTCACTATCGTCGCTTATCGAATGTACTCTTGAATGTATGTCTTGAGTTTATCGTGGTTTTCGCTAGACTGCTTCTCCTCCCCCGTTCGGGCATCGTTCTATACTAAACTGTGCAATACAACAAAGGACCGCTTGGACCGAGGTTTCCGAGAAACCGTAATCTGCACACCTGCGACGGGTAAACAAGTTCAATAACAATAGGGTATTGTCTAATTGCAAACTTTAAACACGAAGTAAACAAATTCGAATTCCAAATGCGGTAAGGGTAATAAACCAGGTGCGAATTCTTTGTCGGTATGTTACAATATGTAAAATATATTAATTGAAATGTGGGTATATTTATTACATGATATGGTGTTTTTAGTAAAAATATCTAGATAAGTTAATTTGATTAAAACTTATCTATAAATGAAGTCGATTTTTATAACAAATCGAGTCGGTAACACATAAGGACCTATAGTTATTTATATATTGTAAATTAAATTAGAAAAGTTTATTTTATTTTATTCCAATTTCAAAACATTAAAAACAAACAACATTTTAACGTTTAAAACAAAAAATTTAAAGTACAAGAACGTAACAATTTTTTATTTATTTAGTAAATGAGTGTAATAATTTTATATAACGGTGTAAATGTCGCAAAAAGACAAGTAGGTACCGCAGTTCTAGGTTAACCCGTCGCAATTTCTGGAAGTATAATGGGAATCTCGGATTAAAGTAAAGTTTTAATTAGTTGCAATAGTGAATTGGAAAAGTACGGACCGGAGGTTTTCGGTAACAAGCAGCCATATTTGAATTTCAAATTGCCGTTTTGTTGCCGCACCATTTAACTCTTCTAAAGACTTTTTTAAAGCGAGCATAATGTGAGTGTGTGGTCAATTTTGAAAAAATATACCAAGTGCGTAATAGTTCAATAAAACCAAATTGTCAAATTGTATGTTTTTTTTTAATCGGCAGAAAATTTGTATACCTACATGTGTGGTGTATATTGTACGAGTCGCGAGACTCGAATTAAAATGCAAAACACAGGTACAAATATCACCGAACGCAACAAGTCCAAACGTAATGCAGAAGATCGTAATTCAATAACACGCGCAAAGTCCGTCACTAAATAGATTGCCGAATGTACACAAGTCTTGCTTCGCTCGTGGTTATCGTTCGATTGCCTCATCTCTCAATTGGAGCATTGCTTTATATTGCACAGATGCAATATGTCTGCTCGGCCGCGTGGACCGAATTTCCTAGAATCAGTTTGTACTTTAAATCCGAGACACCTGAATACTGATCACAATAAAACAATAGGCCGTAAAAGATTACAATACACAATGTGCTGTTTTTACAATCACAAACTTTTAACACAAAGTAAACAAAAGAAGTCCAAATGCCGAAAGGTAATAATAAAATGTGTTTCTACAGGTATGCAGGTGTGAATTTGTCTAGGTCGTAACAATATTGGACTAAATCTGGGGCTGATCCCAGACACCACCACCATTGTAAATTATAGAAATATCGCGTTAAAAAAATTTTCAATGTTAGGAATCGAACCTGATATAGTGGAAAAGGTTACCGTTGCCTATAAATGTTTGCAAAACCATGAGAGATGCCTTGCAAGCCTTCTCTTCTCCACCACCGGAGGAATGAAATTTGTCCAGCGGTTTCTTCTATCTTTATTCGTTATTATTCTTTTCTGATTTTTATTCTTCTTTTTGTTCTTTTATTTTTATTCTTTATTTTTCTTTGCATTATCTTACAAAGGTTCTTATAAGCCATTACATAATTATTCTTTTGTTGCTGTTGTATATTATTACTAATTACTATTTGCTACTTATGTATATCTATCACACTTTGATTAATGCTATTAGTTTTGTTTTTTTTTTACTTTTTTAATGTCTTATATCCTATGCTCTATTACAGCATTAAATATACACTATCTATATATTTTTAAATGTATACTTAATTATCTATTTAGTTTTGTTTCTATACACTACTTTTTTGATTACACTAATGCTCTTTGCCAGCCATCAAGATGAGATTAGACAGGATTGGCATATAGGCATGGGATAGGGGAATGGAATAGGGTGACGGGATAAGTAAGATGACTCATGCAATAAACAAATAAATAAACAAAACTGGTTACCGATTTTTAATAAAGAATTCTTTTTTGCTATACAAGCTGCAATTTCCGTTATCAATTTCAACTGTGTCTGACTTTGGTAACAACTCGGGAAGCTGCGAGCAATTACTGTCACTTGCTCCAACTTGCATTGGACATTATGTATCTCGTAACAGTTTGGATTAAGTATAAATAAAAAGATTTACTTCATTCCTACTTACAACTATAGCCTATTCTGATAAGTCTTGTGCTTGTTATCCAATTGAACGGTACTTTCTAGTACAATTCGGTCACTGAAATAGTTCACCTTAAGAGTATTGTTAGTACCATTCGGTCATTAAAGTTTTTCGATCTTCTTTATTAGCAATCAAATCACGGTTTATAATATTCATGTTCATCGTTCTTGAAGACAATTTAAACCTATTTAGATCTTTAAAACACTGATGGCTCTGTGCTTGAAATAGTTTATCAGAATATAATTTATTTAAACTGCACAATTATTCTGTTGAATTTCATTTAAAACACTTCACGTCAATTGCTTATTGTAGCTTGAAAAAGAGTGGAATTGGATGAAAACCATTTTAATTGAACGCTGTATTGGTGGTCGGGGTATCAGTTATTGTTCGATTGAACTTTTGAGGGGACTCATTGTGTTCTGTAGCTCGTTAAAAGTATGCAGTGAATGACGTCGAGGCGATCGGGGTTTTTCTCATTTTGAAAGCTTTTCCCGGAGTTTTTGGTGCGATATTGCTGAGTAATGTTTTGCTGTGCCAGTTTTATTATCAAGAATATTATATTACTACGATGAGCTACGTACGAACTGATAATTCTTTTTATTAACACGTGTACAAAAAATATCAATAATTCTTTTAATAGTTGACTTGGTTGCGTTAACTTTATAAGTATTGGAATAATCTATTGTGATTAACTAATCCCTTTGTCTTTATGACTGGCCTTCGAGTAAGACAACACAAATCGTATTTATTGTTCAGATTTTGGTGCAAGTTCTTAGAAGCCGAAAGTTGTTTTGGATTAAGCTTTGTTTGTACCAAGTTTTAGAATTAAAATGAATGCTTAAGGTCGGCCCATTGAGACAGAATTATTTTAGTATCAACTGTAATTAAGACGTTATTAAGTGTACATTCGCAACACAAAAATGTCACATTGACAGAATTTGCGCATTTTATGTTATTCGATCTTCTGCTTTATGTAAGTATATATTGTAAGAGCTGTGAACTACATGTGTGTTTTTCTAACAAAGTTTGTGAACTTTTAATTCGAATCCTGCAAATATGTAAATTTATGTATAATCTACGAGTCTGGCGTATTGAGGAATAAAACTTACTATACGCTTGTCGTCTGTGGCTAAAGCGGTGCCATCTTAAGATATCTATTTCCCCTAGAGTCTAGAGCTTCCTCAAATCACGTATTAGGGCCGCTGGTTATCTGGCGGCCGCTTTCTGACGACTTCTTCCCTTTAGAAGACAAAGTGGAGAACCGACCGTTGGTGGTCCCACATGCCCCGGTAACCTCCTCCTAGGCTCGGAGATAGTGCTTTAACATACCCTCAGCATTATCAAAAAATTGCAAATGTAAAATAGGCATGTTATAATTCTCAGAAATATCAATCTTAATTTTTAATTCAAAATATCTATTAACAAATACTTATAGGGTTACGCAGTGAAGGTGGAATTAACTATGAGAGCAATTTCTTAAATTACTGGCGTTGTCAGTTTTTTTGTCCGCATTTACGTACATTTTGTCTCATTTTTTTATAAATCTTAAAGCACTTTCAAAACAATCGAGTAAAGTATTGTATGAAGACCATATCATCAGCATATTCCCAGAAGGCAGAACGCTTTAAATTCCATTAATTACCAGCATTTGGCCCGGAAACACAAATGTGTTGGTACCCAGAGTCGACTCGACTTGAGTCCGCTTTGCATGAGACCTATGAATATGTATCAATTTATGCATCGCTCCCGGTTCTCGTTGGTAAAACAACAAATGAGATACACACTGAATATGTTACCGGTATCGGTGGCAACGTTAGACGTGTACTGTGACGTCATATTAATGTGAGGCGGATTTTCTGATTGGTTCACTCTTGTTCTCGATGCGAAATAAAGAAAGACTTCTTCTTGAAGTAACATCTGGCTAGTCTGGTACCACATCGCCTTTGCCATTGTAGTGGAACATTTACAAATCAAAAGATGATGCTTTGGAATAATTTAATTTAAATTAATTGACTTTCGAACTCGATACTTTTTTTGTAAATCCGATAAAGTCATTTCTCCCGCAGCGGACGAGCTGAGGTGAGGAATCCATTTTGTACCAAGCTGGGTCTCTGTCAGCTGTGGGAGTAGGACCGGAGCGTGGCGATAAGCGCCGCACAGCGTATGCGAAGACTCTGGGCTACTCCGTTAAACTTAAACCTGTGCCCCATACCCGGTGCTTGTGTGGAGGAACATGAGATGAGGAGCGAAGCATGCGAACATGAACAATGTTCACAACAAACATTGTTCAACCGCACAACAAGCTTAGGTCACCCTGGGATGCAGAGTGACCCACTTCACAAACAGAGGTTGGACCCGTCGCATCCCTACAATGGAATCATGGGAGGAGATTTTGCGCATACCTGTGTCTTTAGAGGCCAATCTCATATTGGTCACATACATATGGCACCAACATGCACTGCTTTGCTCATTCATCATTCTCTCTGTAACTCGTCTATGTATAGTTTTAATTAAATTTTAAAAAATGCCAATAGTAAGTCATATAGTCCACGTCGAGTTTTATTTAGAAGAAGCAACTACAACCAATAGATATTAAGCTATTGCATAGCTTTTATCGCGGGCTTTGAGCGCGGCGACCGAATCAACAAATTCCGTAACGATAATAACACCTAACACCTCCCACTCTGCCACAGTGACGAGTGACGCGAGCTCTCGTAGCGGTTCGAGGTATGTCAGGTATTGCAAATTATTAGTGACGAGCTGCTCTGAAATCGGACGAATACGTAAGCAGCTGTTTGTGAGAAAGTATATAGGTGTATAGGTATCTATCACATCTTTTCAATTCCACACTCACCGCATGTGCGCCCCGTAAGTATACATGTAGGTATATATGTATACATAGGTTTACCTATGTACAACAGTGAATAACAGTTGCTGGTGAATAGCTGTACGCGTAAAATTTGTGTATAAAGTGTTTTGAATATGAATAAACAAAGTGCATTTATTAATGAAGAAAGTGATGAAAAAATAGTAAAAGAACATGAGTGATAGCTTAAAAATACTGCATAAATAAAAAATAAATAAATAATAATAATTACAATTGCATAAGTTGATAAAAAATGCTATACACTTTACCGCGGCAGTCCCCGAGTGCCATGAGGAGTTTTATTCGTAAATATGACTTCGACTTGGATCAATGATAAAATTAAAATAACATAAACAAATTAGCTTTGCTAACATTGATTACAGGGAAGATAGAATATTGCCAGCGGGCAAAAATTATAAGTTCATGTTCTACACGTTATGGCCAGGCTATAAATATAAAACATTTATCATCTTTGGACACGTTTAAAATAAATCTACTTTAACTTTGATACCGAGCGTTGTGTGCGAAGAGCCTTATTCAACACAAAGACAGTGTAAGCAGTTGATACGTATCCCGACACAAAGAGATTTGGCTCCCGACTTCTTTTGTTTGTACACTGCATTGTGGAATGGCGTCGCCTTTAATCCCCTCACTTACATTCTAACTTTGCACTCTCGGATATCAAGATGCTTTTGTTTTTGTAATAAGGTGTGGAGATCCTCTGAATAAATAAGCAGATTAAAAAGTATTTACTTGAAAAATGTTTAAATGGAACGACTAAAGAGGTGTTAACTGAATTTAGTATGTTAAATAAGATTGTGAGTTGAGATTTTATATGATTTTCTGCAGTTTCTCTCGCGTTAAAAAAAGGATATGATGTCATAAGGGTTTATTATGACTCATAGAAATGTCGATTTTTTTTATTCAAAGTACCTAATGATACCCGTAACGCTATCTAGCGAAGGTAGAGTTCTACGTTCTATTTTATTTTATTTTCTCGTTCTTAGCCCGGGCGAGCAAGATATGTCCAGGTCTATTACTATTTATTTCTGCTATTTTATATATATATATATATATATATATATATATATACAGTACTAAAGGTAGGAAGTAGGTAGGATTTGGGTGATAGTTGGCTATGGTTGGTTTATATTTGTTGTTGTTTTATACTAAATATTGATGTTGGGATTGTATATATTTAATATCTACCACCTTCTAATTAAACATGAGAGCAACACATTAAAATATTATTGTTACAGTCGTTGTCATGACTGTGTATTTGTTAATGAATTGCAAAGGTGTGCCAATAAAAGCGGCCATATTTGTCTATCCCTCAGGAACGGAACCTTTTTCTGGATAAAAAATAAATGTTTTGTTTATTGCGTTTCTGCGTATCTAATCAATATTATAACAGACTAGCTGTGCCCGCGAATCGTCCGAGTGGTTATTATTTTGTGCGGTACCCTCATTTTAAAAGTAATCTTAGTTACTTCTTATAACATTGGCTACCTGTCATTGAAAGTCCCGTCAAAATCGGTCCAGACTTTTCAGAGATAAGCCGAAACAGACACAGAAAGCAAAAAATTACATTTTTGGATTCTCACATTTTTAATTTGACATTACAAACAGTTACTTCAATCTTATTTATCTATAGTAGTAGTATGTAGTATAGCATAGACGGGGGATGATATAGTTTGCGATATAAAATAAAATGAATCTTCCTGGGAAATACATAATAATTTTATACATTGTAAGTTGTACCGCATGCTCTCTAAAAAAACAACAGATATGCACTAGAGGTTAACCTGAGGCACGGCCGCGGGGTAAACTTTAGTATTGTTACGAGTTGCGGGACTCGAATTAAAATGCCGTTAGAATTATTATACATATATTAAAACTATATAAACACGTATAACTCAGGTACAAATATAGCCGAACACAACAAATCCAAATGTAATGCAGACGGCCGTATTCAATAAAACGCGCAAAGTCCGTACGCACGTCACACCTTGAACGTAGTTGTCGCTGAACTGCCTCCCCCCTCCATCAGGTCATTGTTTTATACTGCACAAATGCAATATGTCCGCCCGGCAACGTGGACCGAATTTTCTAGAATCAGCTTTTACTTTAAAATTCGTAACACCTGGCTAATGATTAGAATACAACAATAGGCCGTATGCCAATAGGTAAACAAAAGAAGGCGATCATAAATGAATTTCAATGTTATTAGTTCAAATGCCGATGGGTAAATGTGCTTTGATTCAGATATGCAGGTGGATTTTGTTTTTGTCGGGACCTGAGTTTGTAACATTATTATCTAATACGTACATAAAGCATAGAAATATAACACAAACATACGTACATACATTATACTAAGAGTAGTAATCCTTAATAAGTTTATTGAAGTAGGATGTGATTGGGCTTGTATCACTTCTAGTAAAACCATGTTCCATAATTATACAGCTTGAACACTGAATTATGATAATGATGACATAGTTAAATATTGTCGTCGTCAGCCATCACAGTCCACTGCTGGACGAAGGCCTCCCCAAGACGGCGCCACTCATCCCTGTCCTCTGTTTTCCTCATCCAGCGCCTACCGGCGAACTTGCATAGGTCGTCGGTCCATCGGGCTGGGGGGCGTCCGACACTACGTTTACCGAGACGCGGTCTCCACTCCAGGAGTCGTCTGCTCCACAGGCCATCGGTCCTGCGGCAGACGTGACCGGCCCACCGCCACTTCAATTTATCAATCAATATTTTAATTTGCAAGAATGTAGTTTATACGGGTGTTTTTCCGTTTCGGTTTCTTTTTTCGGTTTCCGTTTTCTACCCACTTTTTCTGCCCAAAAATATTTTTTCCGCTTTCAACCAAAAATCTATTCCGTTTTCAACCTACAAGAATAAATATAATATTTTTTTCCGTCTTCTACCCAAAAAGCTTTCCGTTTTCAACCCATTACTAATTTTCATTGTTTTGAAGTACGGTCAGAAACATTATTTGCTTTTAAATATTTATTCATTGCAAGATAAACAGCTCATAATATTAAAATGTTTAAATCTACTCAATATTAGTTCAAGAATGACTTCTTATCTGCAAGTGTGTATGACGTCACTGGATAATAATAACCCAAAACACAAATGAAAAATCTTGTTTTTTCAAAATTATTTCACCTGAAACTAAAATCATAGCCTGTTACTTTCACTTTTGCCAAACGATATGGATATATTATAAAAAAGTCAAACAGTTCAATATGATCAAAAAAGGCATTTTAAAAAACATGTATGTATGTATCTTTGATGCTTGCCTTAGGTTTAATACCGAAAGCAATAGTGGATGGTTCTTTTCTCTATATTATGGAATAGAGTCCCACGCATAAAGATGCAGTGAGATTTAATGATTATATTGTCAAAACATATATGTTTGGCGGAAAATATCCCCTAGAATTATGGTCTTCATGCGGATGTCGACACAGAACAACTAATGCTCTTGAAAGCTAGCATGTAAACCGTGTGGTGGCAAAAAAAATATCACTAAACATGCTTCAGTTCCTTTCAAATATTAATAATGACGCTAAAAAACAAAATACACGTTGTAATATCAAGTAATCGAAAAACATGATATGTTAGAGAGATACAATAAATGGAATCTGCGCTTAATGACTTGGCTTGTGGCAAAATTTGCATAGGCCACTGTTAGGAAAAATTAGATCGTTTATATTATAAATTAAAAAAAACTATTACATAATTTGGATGGGATAGATACAGGGATGGAAGGTACACCGCTGACATAGAAAGAAGAGTAAATTTGGGGAATAGTGTGAATGGAGCGTTAGGTAAGCTTCTAGGCGCTAAGAACCTCAGCCAGAAGGCCCAGCTTGCCATACACAACGCGGTGCTGGTACCTACGCTTACGTATGGAAGCGAGAGTTGGGTATGGAACAGAGAGCATGAAAGTAGAGTAAACGCGGTCGAGATGCGAGCACTGCGCAAAATCTGCGGAGTGACGCTCGCGGACCGCGTTCGTAATACCGAAATAAGAAAGAGAGTTGGTCTGAAAGAGAGTGTCGGGGTGAAGGTAAGGAAAGGAATGCTCCGGTGGTTCGGGCATGTGGAAAGAATGTATGATGAAAGAATGACTAAACAGATATACAATGCAAAAGTGGATGGATGCAGAAGTCGCGGAAGGCCACGACACACCTTCCATGATCAAATTGATCGTGTACTAGCAGAAGGTGATGTCAGGAGCCTTAAGAACAGACGAGCGTGCATGACAAGAACTATGAATGTCAAAGAAGCAAGTGAGGTGTGTAAGAATAAGCCTAAATGGCGCTCTGTTGTTCGTGCCTACCCCGCAAGGGACCTGGCGTGAAGTTATGTATGTATGCATGTATTACATAATTTATGTCAATACTTCATACTTTTAAGGTCGATTATTAGTATTACCCAATCTATCCAATTATTCAAATTTTACTTAACTTTTAGTTATGTTTTCAATATTATGATTCCAAAAGCAATAAATGCATCCACTGTATTGAACAATAGTTACAAACATTTTCTTTATTAAACTAATTTATAGTTCCTCAAAGTCTATTTGATATTTTACTCTGTGTTATTTGATATTTTGACGAGGTTGTGAATTTTGAAAATGTTATGTACCAAACGTTAATTATGTAATCTATGTAATAATGTTTTATAATCTAAATGTGAGTTTTAGTTGTTTGTAAAGTATGTATAAGAAGCTTTTTGACTTTTAAACAAATATTTTTAATCGAATAGTTTTTCTGCTGCCTGTACTTAATTCACTGGGTAGAAACCGGAATTGAATTTTACAATGGGTTGAAAACGGAATTATTATTATTATTTTAGACCTGTGGGTAGAAAACGGAAACACCCGTTTATACAGGTGTTACACGATTGTAGATACACAGTACATTCTACGACATACTGGTGTACAAAATACTTCAACTTGCTAATTTTGCGAGCTTTGTCGGTTACCTTGGTTCTCTTACGGATATCCTCATTTCTAATTTTATCCATAAGTGAAGCGAGCTGTGTAGGGTGTCTACACAGCTCGCTCCATAGCCCGTTGAGTGACTTGGAACTTGTGGACCAATCCTGCCGTCAGTGTCCACGTCTCGGCCCCGTAGGTCAGGATGGGGAGGACGCACTGCTCGAAGACTTTTGTCTTCAAGCATTGCGGAATGGTCGACGAGAATACTTGACGAAGCTTACCGAATGTTGAAAAAATGTTGAAGTTTAAATGTTGAATAATAAATTAATAGCTATAAATTTTCAGAAAATATTCTTTGAAAGAAACCTGGAAATCAAAATACGCTAATCTATCCTTAATTTGAAAGTAAAATGGGCACAGACAGAACCTGAAGCTTAACCAATTTGCAAGATATAATTTATAGCTGCTCCATCGACTGGAATAACGCGGGCCTTTTTGGCCATTACTCGAAACAGATAGTCCGTAGCTTAACCCTTGAACTTAGCTTCAAGTTTACAACTTAAGTAACTTTACTTAATAATAGGATACAATCTGTCTAAGAAGTAGACCTTAAACAGATCGTATTTAGATTAGAAATGGGAGCAAATACGCTTACTAATTGCACGATAATATTCTCTTCGAATAGAAATTTTCATTCATGTAGAAAAAACTCATAACCGAGTTAGCAAAAAATCATAAGAGACCTTTTTTGTAGAGCGTTAAATTTTATACAAGAATTATTATTTGTCAACATGATCTGTTCATCCGTTCATGACGTAAAAAATTCGAAAGTAATAACAGATTTTTTCCCCTGTTATTTCCATTTAAAAGTTTGATTATCGGGGAGGCCGGGGTAAACTTAAAATTAAGAGCCTATAACTTGGCATGAATTTTTTTAATAGATTTAGATCCGATTTAGGACTATCGTGAAAAAAAAATCGGACAACCCCTAAACAACCTCTGCTGTACTCCAGCGATAAAAAAAACAAGGACCACCCTAATATATATACATATAATAAAATTGTAGAGGTCAAATTTCTGTACAGTGAAAAAAATTCTAAAAACCGAGTCAGGGGGATGTAAGAAGTGAAATAGAACTAATTTAGTTTTTTTCAAATTTTTTGTTTCGCTGTTTGTCTGTTTGTCTGTCTGTTTGTATCGGCTAATCTCCGAAACGAATAGACCAATTTACATGAAATTTTGTATGGTGGTAGCTTATATCCCTGGTCAACATATAGGATACTTTTGATACCGAAAAATTAAAGAGTTCCCGTGGGATAGTTAAAAACCTTTAATTACTTAAACAGCTTATAACAGACTGAATGTAACTTCTCTGCAACGTAACATAATAGAAGCGGAGATTTTGACAGGGTGTGGTGTCGGTGAGAGTTTTATCTTATATATAATATACAATATATGAAGCTGATAAGTTTGTTTCTTTGTTTGTTTGCTTGAACGCGCTAATCTCAGGAACTACTGGTCTGATTTGAAAAAAAATATTTGATAAAAGTTAAAAGTTTGATAGCCCATTTATT